>QRDG01002011.1:0-546304 GCA_012064385.1 Puccinellia tenuiflora | reverse complement strand
CTTCGGTCCATCCCCCACGTTTTCGACCCCCGTGTCCGGTGTGGCCGTTTTCGGGCTAACCGTGACCTATAGCACACGATTAAAGGGCAGAAATTGCGTCCGGAGGACATTTTCACATCTTCGGTCCATCCCCACGTTCTCGACCCCCGTGTCTTCAGTGGCCGCTTTCGGGCTCCCGTGCACACGATTTCTTGGCCGAAAACGTGTCAGGATGCCATTTTCACGTGTTCAGTCCACCCCCACGTTTTTGACACCTGTATCCGGTGTGGCCGTTTTCGGGCTCCCGTGACCTATAGCACACGATTTCATGGCCGAAAACGCGTCCGGAGGCCATTTTCACGTCTTCGGTCCATCCCCACATTATCAACCTCGATGGCTGATATCGCTGTTTTCGGGCTAACCGCGACCACATGATTTCATGGCCAAAAACGCACCCGGAGGACATTTTCATGTCTATGGCCCATCCCCCACATTTTCGACCCCCGTATGCGGTCTTGCCATTTTCGGGCTACCGTGACCTATAGCCCACGATTTCATGGCTGAAAACGCGTCTGAAGGCTTTTTTCATGTTTGCGGTCCATCCCCCACGTTTTCGACCTACATATCCGGTGTGACCATTTTCGGGCTACCGTGACCTTTAGCACACGATTTCATGGCCTAAAATGCGTTGGGAGGCCATTTTCACGTCTTTGGTCCATCCACCACGTTTTTGACCCCCGTGTCCGGTGTGGCCGTTTTCGGGCTCCCGTGACCTATACCACCCGATTTCATGGCAGAAAATGCGTTCGGAGTCCATTTTCACGTCTTCGGTCCATCCCCCATGTTTTCGACCCCCGTGTCCGGTTTGGCCGTTTACGGGCTCCCCCGACCAATAGCACATGGTTTCTTGATCGAAAACGCGTCCGGAGACCATTTTCACGTCTTCGGTCCATCCCCACGTTCTCGACCGCCGTGTCCGGTGTGGCCGTTTTCGAGCTAACCGTGACCTATAACACACGACTTCATGGCCGAAAACACGTCAGGAGGCCATTTTCACGTCTTCGGTCCATCCCTCACGTTTTTTACCCCCAAGCCCGGTGTGGCCATTTTCGGGCTCCCGTGACTTATAGCACATGATTTCATTACCGAAAACATGTTCGGAGGCCATTTTCACGTCTTCAGTCCATCCCCCATGTTTTCGACCCCCGTGTCCGGTTTGGCCATTTTCGGGCTACCGTGACCTTTAGCACACGATTTCATGGCTGAAAACGCATCTGAAGGCCATTTTCACATCTTTGGTCCATCCCCCACGTTTTCGAGCCGCGTGTGCGGTGTGGCCATTTTCGAGCTAACCTTGACCTATAGAACACGATTTCATGGCCGAAAACGCGTCCGGGGGTGATGCATCTAAAATGCATACATGAACTTTGCACTATAATAGTTATATTCGAATCATATTTGCATTATATAAGGGGTATATTACTGTTATTTAATGATTTTTGATAATTTATAATGATTTCCCCTTTTTATGGAATTAATCCTGCGCAGGCAGAAAACCCCTTTTTCTTTCTTTATTTGTTTCAGGACCTTAACGACGTCATAATGAGCTATAAATTTAGGGGGGGTCATTATTTTGGAAGGACAAGATTTAGGAGCGAAAGAAGTCAACGAACGGAGGCCGGAGGACCAAAAGGGGGGTCCCACGTGGCTACAGTACCAGGCCGCGTGGGCCCATCCCAATTGGCCCTCGTGGCCCCATTTGCATCGATCCTTCGCGCAGAAGCATCCTCGTGACCTAAAAACGCCTATATAAGAGGTCCCCCGACGTTTTTCCAGAGGAGAGCCGCCACACGAGAGAAACCAGAAAACAGAGATCAGGAGGCTGAAGATCGGAGGGGGGAAACTCCGGCGGAGCCCTGCCGGAGAGGTCTCCTTCTTCTCCATCGACATCTCCACCGTCTCCATGATGAAGAGGGAGTAGTCCACCGCTGGACTATGGGTTTGTGGCAGTAGCATATGTATCTCTCTCTCTCTTGAGTTTCATTAGTTAGCACCGTATGAGCTGCTGAACATGATTACGGTCACCGTTGTATTACCATTGTGGTGGATCTTTCTATGAGTTAATATATGTTGAGATTGCAATGTTTGTTTTAGTTATGAAAGTAGATGCATATTATGTACCCCGTTCTTATATCCTTGTTATGATCAAGCATGTTTATGAGAGCGTGTGTGGGGGAACGTGTGCATTAGTTGGAGTAACGGGGGGTGGTGAAGTGATAAGCTGACAACTTGAATATCATGATCCATTGGGTGTTTACCTTACTTTGTTGCCTCACTAGGGATAAACCAAATACCATGTTGAAGGGTAGGAGGAGTGACATGCCTCTACCTAAGACTAGATCCATCATGTGTTTATTTTAACTTCATGTCATTGATCTTAAAGCTATATTCTGATGCTATCTTAATTACTAAGGTGCATGATTTATTTCACATCTTGGTGGAGTATAAGTGAGACTAATAATCAAAAGGTCTCTATGTTATGACGTGATGCCCATATAATAAGTAACATGATTAAACTTGTTTGCAATCTCATATGTTAAGTCTATGCCTACTTGTTTTCCACACTATATTAAAGAGAGAGTGCATGTGTGAAACCATGAACCCCGGTCCATTTTTAATCATAAGAAACACTTTTCCAACCACTTTCAAGCATCTTTTACATTCAGCCATTTTAAAATTAGAAAATACAAAACACTTTTACTTCTTGCATTCACATATAAAAACCCCAAAAATACCATCCATCATCATTACTATCATCATTGCATTATTATTCATCACCATTGCATTTTTATTTGCTGTTTTGCATTCATTATTATCTTAATATCATTCTCACACCTTGTGCTTGACAACCACTTGGTGAGGTTGAGGGCACAAAGCAATTTACTTGTTTGCAGGAAATCTAGAGAAGGACAAGGAGATAAAACCCACACTACTGATTCCCCGAGAGTTCGATATTAAACCCTCGAGTCACCCTCGTGGGGAAAATACTTCCACTACTACATACTCTGCACTTGGAGGCTCAACCTATCCCTTATATTTATTGTTTTCCTTTCAGGGTATCAAGAGTGCTTGTTGGCGAAGCTGAGGGAGACTTCAACTACCCGTCATCAAGAGGATTTTCTGGCGCCGTTGCTGATGCATCTAAAAAGCATACATGAACTTTGCACTATAATTGTTATATTCCAATCATATTTGCATCATATAAGGGTTATATTACTGTTATTTAATGATTTTTGATAATATATAATGATTTACCCTTTTTATGGAATTAATCATGCGCAGGCAGAAAACCCCTTTTTCTTTCTTTAATTGTTTCAGGACCTTAACGACGTCATAATGAGCTATAAATTTAGGGGGGTCATTATTTTGGAAGGACAAGATTATGGAGCGAAAGAAGTCAACGAACGGAGGCCAGGAGGCCAAGAGGGAGGGTCCCACGCGGCCCCTGTACCTGGCCGCGTGGGGCTACCCCATTGGGCCCTCGTGGCCCCAATTGCATCGATCCTTCGCCCCTAAGCATCCTCATGACCTAAAAACGACTATATAAGAGGTCCCCGACGTTTTTCTAGAGGAGGGCCGCCACACGAGAGAAACAAGAAACAGAGATCAAGAGGCTGAAGATCGGAGGGGGAAAACTCCGGCGGAGCCCTGCCGGAGAGGTCTCCACCTTCTCCATCGACATCTCCACCGGCTCCATGATGAAGAGGGAGTAGTCCACCGCTGGACTATGGGTTTGTGGCAGTAGCATATGTATCTCTCTCTCTCTTGAGTTCCATTAGTTAGCACCGTATGAGCTGCCGAACATGATTACGGTCACCGTTGTATTACCATTGTGGTGGATCTTTCTATGAGTTAATATATGTTGAGATTGTAATGTTTGTTTCAGTTATGAAAGTAGATGCATATTATGTACCCCGTTCTTATATCCTTGTTATGATCAAGCATGTTTATGAGAGCGTGTGTGGGGGAACGTGTGCATTAGTTGGAGTAACGGGGGTGGTGAAGTGATAAGTTGACAACTTGATATATCATGATCCATTGGGTGTTTACCTTACTTTGTTGCCTCACTAGGGATAAACCAAAATACCATGTTGAAGGGTAGGAGGAGTGACATGCCTCTACCTAAGACTAGATCCATCATGTGTTTATTTTAACTTCATGTCATTGATCTTAAAGCTATACTCTGATGCTATCTTAATTACTAAGGTGCATGATTTATTTCACATCTTGGTGGAGTATAAGTGAGACTCATAATCTCTATGTTAGTACGTGATGCCTATATAATTAGTAACATGAAAGAACTTGTTTGCAATCTCATATGTTAAGTCTATGTCTACTTGTTTGCCACACTATATTAAAGAGAGAGTGCATGTGTGAAACCATGGACCCCGGTCCATTTTTAATCATAAGAAACACTTTTCCAACCACTTTCAAGCATCTTTTACATTCAGCCATTTTAAAATCAGAAAACACAAAAACACTATTACCTCTTGCATTCACATATAAAAACCCCAAAAATACCATAAATCACCATTGCTATCATCCTTGCATTATTATTCATCACCATTGCATTTCTATTTGTTGTTTTGCATTCATTATTATCTTAATAACATTCTCACACCTTGTGCTTGACAACCACTTGGTGAGGTTGAGGGCACAAAGCAATTTACTTGTTTGCAGGAAATCTAGAGAAGGACAAGAAGATAAAACCCACACTACTGATTCCCCGAGAGTTCGATATTAAACCCTCGAGTCACCTTCTTGGGGAAAAAAGACTTCCACTCCTACATACTCTGCACTTGGAGGCTCAACCTATCCCTTATATATTATTTTCCTTTCAGGGTATCAAGAGTATTTGTTGGCGTAGTTGAGGGAGAAGAACACTCTCATCAATCCCGTCATCAGTTGCCGGGGAATCTTAGCTGGAAGGGTTTGTCCAAGGATATCAAAACAAAGTCAACTTCATCACCAACTTGTGCTAACACCTAAGCTTGGGGAGGTTGCACCTACGTGAGCATCATCTTGTCCATCTTTACCTTCAAGCAAAGTATCTTGTTTTGTTTTTGTCTTGCATATCATTTTTAGATTTCAGTTTGCATATTTTATTTTTAGTTTTGCATTTTGTTTTGCTTTAGTTAATTTGGTTTGCATTGTTTTAGTGTCATTTTATTTTCAGTTTTGCATAAAAACTAAAAAAAATGAGAAAATGGACAACTATTATGAAAATGCCTTGAAAGCTGCTGACCACCGTGTCTGGTGTGGCCATTTTCGAACCAACCATGACCTATAGCACACGATTTCATGGCTGAAAACGCGTCAGGAGTCCATTTTCACGTATTTGGTCCATCCCCCAGGTTTTCGACCCCCTTGTCCGGTTTGGCCGTTTTCGGGCTCCCCTGACCTATAGCACACGATTTCTTGACCGAAAACGCGTTCGGAGGCCATTTTCACGTATTCGGTCCATCCCCCACATTATCGACCTCGGTGGCCGGTATCGCTATTTTCGGGCTAACCATGACCTATACCACATGATTTAATGGCCAAAAATTCGCCCGGAGGACATTTTCACGTCTACGGTCCATCCCCCACAATTTCGACCCCCGTGTCCGGTGTTGCCGTTTTCGGGCTACCGTGACCTATAGCACACGATTTCATGGCTGAAAACGCGTCCGAAGGCCATTTTCATATCTGCGGTCCACCCCCCACGTTTTCGACCTACGTGTCCGGTGTGACCATTTTCGAGGAAACGTGACCTAGCACACGATTTCATGGCCGAAGATGCGTCTAGAGGCCATTTTCACGTCTTCGGTCCATCCCCCACGTTTTCGACCCCGGTGGCCAGTGTGGCCGTTTCGGGCTCCCGTGACCTATAGCACATGATTTCATGGCCGAAAACGCGTCCGGAGGCCATTTTGACATCTTCGGTCCATCCCCCTTGTTTTCGACCCCCATGTCCGGTTTGGCCGTTTTCGGGCTACCGTGACCTTTAGCACACGATTTTAAGGTTGAAAACGCGTCCGAAGTCCATTTTCACGTCTTCGGTCCATCCCCCACGTTTTTGACCTACATGTCCGGTGTGACCGTTTTTTAGCAACCGTGACCTATAGCACACGATTTCATGGCCGAAGAAGCGTCTGAAGGCCATTTTCACGTCTTCGGTCCACCCCCCATGTTTTCGACCCTGGTGGCCGGTGTGGCCATTTTTGGGCTCCCATGACCTATAGCGCACGACTTCGTGGCCGAAAACGCATCCGGAGGCTATTTTCACATCTTCGGTCCATCCCCCATGTTTTCGACCCCCATGTCCGATTTGTCCGTTTTCGGGCTCCCCTGACCTATAGCATACGATTTCTTGACCGAAAATGCGTCCGGAGGCCATTTTCACGTCCTCGGTCCATCCCCCACATTATCGACCTCGGTGGCTGGTATCGCTATTTTCGGGCTAACCGTGACCTATAGCACATGATTTCATGGCCAAAAACGCGTCCGGAGGACATTTTCACGTCTTCGGTCCATCCCCCATGTTTTTGACCCCCGTGTCTGGTGTGGCCGTTTTCGTGCTACCGTGACCTTTAGCACACGATTTCATGGCTGAAAACGCGTCCGAAGGCCATTTTCACGTCTTCGGTCCATCCCCCACGTTTTCGACCTACGTGGCCGGTGTTACCGTTTTCGAGCAACCGTTACCTATAGCACACGATATCATTGCCGAAAACACGTCCAGAGGCTACTTTCACGTCTTCGGTCCATCCCCCACGTTTTTGACCCCGGTGGCCGGTGTGGCAGTTTTCGGGCTCCCGTGACCTATAGCACACGATTTCATGGCCGAAAACGCGTCCGGAGGCCATTTTCATGTCTTTGTTCCATCCCCCACGTTCTCGACGGTAACAACCTGGCCTAATTTAAACCTTGACTAAGATTAAGTGAAGTCATTAGAGCTTGATGGCACAAATGAATAGCTTTGTATCCAAGTGAAATGTCTCTTTTACCCTCACAAGATAAAAGACATGTTAGGGCCATAATTCAAATTTTCACTTAAGAACTTAAAAATCTGTCCAACTAAGGGTTGTAGACCTTTTAATTTAAAACAACTTTTCTAATTAGCCTTTTGTTTGAAATTGATCAGAAGGGGGTTCAAAAACGCAAATTACAAATCAGTGACCGATTCCGAAAATTGTGAAAAATCTCAACTTTGGAGCTCTTCATTTCAAAATTTCCAATGTAAGCTCAAGGCAAACCCTTTATGAAAGTTTTAATGCTACAATACCGCAACAACTTTGTTAATATAACTCAGGTCAAATTCGATGTCTAAACTATTCAAAATCTAAATTGAAACTGGCTAAACATCACTAAATCAGCCCAATTCGGATTTCTGCCAAAACGATTAAGCAAAAGTGGAGCCTTCTAAGTTCAAAACCAAAATGTTTTTGACCAAATGCCCTTTGTAACTTTTAAACCTGGATGCTAGGCCTAAGAGTTTTGTAAAGGAAGTTTGTGGCGTGCAGTATAAAAACTTCAAGTAAAAAGGCCCCCAAACTTGGCTTTGCCCCTGCCTCGCGACGCCCTCGGCCAGAACGCGCCGCGATGCGCGTTCCTGCTTGCTGCCCACCGCGTGGCCACCGCCCACCGACGACTCGCCGGCGGTCAACCTACAGCCACGGCTTGACCACACGACGTCCCCGGGCACGAGCATATCTCCCCCGTGCTACGCCATCTTCGCCGGCCAACCGAGCGCTCTGCTCCGCCCGCCGGAGGATGCCATGCCACCACCGCTCGTTGGCTGAGACCCACCCTCCTACCGGTGCCCCGGCTGCGACAGGACATAGCCATGCGCGCCCCGTGGCTAGCCCGCGCCTCTGCCCACCTGCCGGCGCTCTGCCCTTGGCTCCGTGCGTGCACCCCCGCGACGCCCCTGCGCCTCGCCGCTGTTTCCGCCAATGTCCGGCCGGGACAAGATGCAGTAGGGGAGCAGCCTCGCCAAACCGACGCCCGGGCAAAGCCATTTTGCCACGCACACGAGCCCTCTCCCAACCCGTGCTCCTCACCTGCCGCGCGCCTGTCTGCGCCAATGGCACCACCACCGTGGCCAGTCCACCGCATCAGTCGCGCCCTCACTGCCCCTCCTGTTCCTCTTATCAGCCCCAGAGCCTCGCCTCGTTCGCCCGCTCCCTCCCTGGCTCTATAAAAGCCACCTTCGCCCCACCCGCGACCTCCCTTCACTCGCCCAAGCCACGCCGCTCCCCTGTTCTGTGGAGCCCCCACATCCGCGCTGCCCCGCACCCCGACGACACCTCAACCTGCTCCGCCACCCCGGCGCGCACGTTCCCGAGCTACTTGTTGGAATCCCGGAGCCCCGCCGTCGCCGGAACGGGAGGAGAACCGCCACCGTGACCCGCTCTCCGTCCCCAAGCTGTTCTGCCACCGCCGAGCCCCCTTCGATGCCGCAACCGCCGCCTATCGCTTACTGGTGAGCTCGCATGCCTCCCCCGCAACTCATTGCCCTGGATTGACCGGTGTCTCGTCGGAATCGCGGTCGGACCGCCGCGATTCGCGCCCAAGGGCCCCCCTGAGTCTTTTTCCTTCTTCCAGGGGTCTTAGCGCAAAAACCAGGGACCTTCACGCAATTAAAGCATAGACGTAAGGGCTAGATTGTAAGTTCGTTTCGATTAATTGTTTTAAATTGCCAGGAAATAGGGTAAACTTTATAAATGCACCGTAAATCGTGGAAAACTCAGAAAAATACCAAATCAGTTTTGCTAGACTCTGTGTATTGTGTAGTTTCTGATAAAAATAGTTTTGGCACCTGTATCTGTTTGAAATAATGTTATATGTTTTAATTATTGTATCGCTCTTTTAAATCATAACAAATCAAGGAAAAATGAGAAAAAGGTAAATCCAACTCTCAAGTGCTTTTCTCAGAGAATGGAATCTTGGGAAAAAGTTTGGAGCCTAGCTCTGATGTTTAAATCTCTGTTTTAGTTTTGTAATTGGAAATCTAAGTGCTAATTTATCTTTTGCATAATAATTAATCTAGAGACGAGAAAAATATGAATCCAGTTGGAATAGCTCAGTGTTGAAGCATAGTTCACATGAAAATTATGAAACACTGTCTGAATGTTAATGAAACCCACCTTCCTTTTTAGAGAAAAATAAATGGGGAGAAAATATGGATAATAGATGTCCTTTACTAAAAAATCTTGAAAAATTCACTAAAGTATCTGATTCACATCTGAAACCCACTGTTTAAATTTCAACTCCAGAACCCTTGAGGTTTCTGTTTTAAAAATAATTAAGCACATGCTACCTTAAGGTAATAAAGTAATTCTAAATTATTTTTGTGCACCTCTAGTGGAACCTAAATGTTCACAGTAGCTTAGCAGTAACAAAGTTAAATCTCTGATAAGTTTTTACCTTCATTCTTTGCTGGTTGGTTAGTCAAAAGAAATTTGGTAAATGAACCGGTTATACGCATATAAGAAATTGTTAAATAAGAAAGGACAAAGAGGCTATATTGGAAGCAACACGTAAAAACATTTAGAAACAGGATAACTTTCCGATCTTAAGTTTAAATGACTTAGGTATATATGAACACAATCACCCTCAAGATAAACCAAGAATTAAGTTTAAATCATGAAACATTTTACTATATGAAAAAGTCGTGTAAGCGTCGATCTATGTTTGTCTAGTAGTATAATGAAAAAAAAAATCAGTAACACATGAAATGCCATTCAGATCTTTGAACCTAAGTCATCATATCATTGCATTGCATCTCGTATAGAGCTGAACCTTGTTGACGGTACGTACGAGCTGCACCCGGCGCCCGAAGAAGAAGCCGTAGCAGTTCTACATCACGCCAGAGTCAAGCCCGTGACCGAGCAAGCCGAGGATCAGTACACTAACCCCGAGCTCGAAGGCAAGCCCCAGATCATGAATTTCCTATCTTTAAATACTTGCAATGATATTGATTGCTTCGATTGCGCGCATTTATGTTTTCTAGGCCTTAGATGCATGAATATAGAACCCTTGATCTGAACACTAGCTAGTATGATAGGCCGAGTAGTTGCAATGCTTAATAGGACTCGGTAAAAGTCGAGTGATTGCCTGTCGACACTCGCGAGTTATAGGAGTTGAATGATTTTCTTTTCGTTGCAACTACAAGGGCGATGGTATGAAAAGGGACTAAGGTCGAGATGTGATAGTGTTCGTGATCAAGTGTTTGAAAATACTAATCTCATACTTAGTATGGGATAGGGAAGCCTAGTACCACCTAATTGAACCGGGACGTGAGCGGATCGCCCCACTGTCTCTGGAAACTGAGTTTCCCCTGGTGCATCATGTTTGCTTTTCTCGATCCTGTATCAAGTGGTTTTATCGGAAAGGATCCGACGGACGACCGAGTTGACTCGCTTAAAGTACATGATCGCGTGTTAGGCGACTTGAGTGTGCCTTAGCCGAGTTAATTTGGGCGCTTCCGCCACAGCTGGTACCAGAGCTCGATTAGCATGACAGAGATAACAACAGGCCTTAAAACACATTTTCAGAATAAAACTTGCAAGAAATTTGCTTGGAAGAATAACACATTCGTTAAGGATGAACTTAGTACGAGAAGCCCTAGCTAGGGGAGTTTTTGGGTTCTTTTAGGTGGCTAATAACTACTATTGGTTATCTTTTCTAGCTCCCAGCACTTTTCGCCACGTGTATCATACGCGTGTGCAGAGTTCCGCATCGCGAGTATGTGAAGGGTGATAGCATTCAATTCCAATGAATCTATATCATCACGGTTGGTTTCGCCCACGTCTATTATTATACGTGCGCATGATTCCGCATCGCGAGTATGCGAAGGGGTATATACGGTTCTATTCAAAAGAACCTATATATATCGGGTCCCTCTAATGCTCAGCTGACTGAGAATTAGCTTAATTCTCAGTCAGCTGACATCAGCGTGTGTGCGTTTGAATTATCAACGCACTCGACTGGTTCTTGGGCCATTTAATTGTACCTGTAATGAAGGAGATGCACAGGCACCCGGCAGGCCGTCTTAACGCTAGCTTGTACGAAAACTTCCGCCGTCACAGTATCAAACCCATTCCGTGCCGTGAGTGTCAAAGGAGTGCAGCCATGTGATACGAATAAAAAATTCTTTTCAAGAGGGGTACGTGAGGTAGAGAACAAGAGCAAGCCCTATGCAGCTTTATAAAGAATTCAAATATTTATTCTTGGCAAGATAAAATAGCGAACACGATGTTTTTCCTCATAGTTTTAGATGCCCCATTATAAAAATAATGCATTAAAATTTTCAAAAAATTCGGTTGTATGTCTGGACATTTTGATTACGCACAAAAAGGTTTGCAAACAAATTGGCAAAATTTGTCTTTCTTTTACATAAGCCACAATAAATGTTTTTTTGCCAAACGTTTTGTACATGGATAAAATGTCTATATATATACATCTCACTTGCAAATCCAGTTGTAAATGAAAAAATCTCAGTTGCAACCACTCTTGGGAAAATATCTCAGTTGTAACATACTTGCAACTAGAAAAATATCTTAATTGCATCCCACTTGCAACGGAAAAAAAACTCAGTTGCAACCCCAGTTGAAACTGGAAAATATTCCAGTTGCAGCTCGACCTGCAACTGGAAAAAATATCCCAATTGCAGCATGACCTGGAACTAGAAAAATATCCCAGATGCAGCCGCACTTGCAAGTGGAAAAAAATATCTCAGTTGCAACTCCACTTGCAACTAGAAAATCAATTTGCAAAAAAAAAAAAAGGTTTCAACCCCACTTGCAACTGGAAAAAACTTAGTTGCAACCCTAGTTGAAACTGAAAAATATCCCAGTTGCAGCATGACTTGCAACTAGAAAAATATCTTAGTTGCAACCACACTTACAAGTGGAAAAAAAATATCTAAGTTGCAACTGGAAAACCAATTTACAAAAAAAAAAGTTTCAACCCCACTTGCAATTGGAAAAAAACTTAGTTGCAACCCCAGTTGAAACTGAAAAAATATCCCAATTGGCAACTGCAAAAAGTATCCCAGTTGCAGCATGACCTGCAGCTAGAAAAATATCTAAATTGCAACCGCACTTACAAGTAGAAAAAATATCTCAGTTGCAACTGCACTTGCAACTGACAAACCAATTTGTAAAAAAATAAATCAGTTTCAACCTCACTTACAATTGGAGATAAACTCAGTTTAAACTCATTTGCAACTCGGAAAACTCAATTGCAACACATTCACAACTCCCACACTAATACGAATCACAACAATGCAATGATTCAAGAGTCGGTCGAGATCTAAACTACGACCGAGAATCGATAACACTCATAAAGATATAGAAAACTACAAAATAATGTAGCAAGACAAAAATTAAAAAACAAACAAAATATAATTGAACCGGAAAAAAAAAACACTACAAGAAGAATAAAAATAAAAAATTATGCACACACGCTTCACGGCTAGCACTATACAACAAGAAAAAGCCCACATACATGAAAACAAAGCCCAAATCAAGGCACAGGAATACAGAAGGCCCAAAAGCAAATGCCTCACGTACGTACAGGCCGCATTCGCGTCAGGAGGTGACAACGACCGAGTACAAGGCACAACGTACGAATCTTGGTGTATAATCCAATGGCCACCGAATTGACCGAGAATTAACCTAATTCTCAGTTAACTGAGATTTAGCAAAACCGATATATATCAGGATACAAGGAGAATAAACCAATCACAAAGTAACTAAATTTTCAAGATAGAGTACGCTCAGCTAGCAGCAAATCTTAAGTTGAAATATATGAGTATCTGACAGGGTCGTCACTAAGGGTGTGTTTGGTAGGTCTATCCCAACCCATACAGGCTGAGTTTAGCTATGCTACCTAGATACAAGTGTGTTTTACTGTGTTGTGTTTGGTAGCTCGTATGAGCTGAGCTGAGCTGGGTTGAGTCATTGTTTGGTATCGCGTATGGTTGGAGCCAGGCCAGAAAATTATAAATAGTAGTCAGGTCCCTGGATAGAAAATAAAACAGCATACAAGTCCCTAGATAGAAAGTAAAAAAGCAATCAGGTCCTGGGACCGTTGGGCCTCCGGCTTTGGCGCCGTCGCCGGCGAGCGGGGCCACCGCCTCGGTGAGGCCGAGCTCCTCCTTCACGTGCGGTGGACGAGGAAGGCCGCTGCGCGCCGCCTTCTGCTCTTCCACGGTGAGGCCGACCTCCTCTTGCGCCGGCACGATGAGGTCGAGCTCCTCCTCGACGCGGCCGTCGCCGACGAGAGGAGCGGCCGACGCGCGCTGCCTCCTGCTCCGCGTGCGGTGCGCGAGCAGCCGCCAAGGCGCACCGCCTCCTGCTTCGCCACGGTGAGGCCGAAACTCTCCAGATCGAGCTCCGGGTGGCGGCGCAGGCGTCGGTGGAGCTCCGGGTGGCGGCGCGGGCGGGCGTCGGTGGCCCAGGTGCTGGCGGCGGCGGCGGGCTCGCGCGGTGGTTTATGGCGGCGGCGAGAGCGGTGCTGGCGTAAGACGATGCGGGCGGCGGTGGGCACGAGAGGAGAGCGACATGAGAGAGAGAGAGAGAGAGGAGGAAATGAGGGGAAATGAGAGAGGGGCTGGCGGACGGGCGCGTTGGGCGGCAATGGGCCCCACACGTGGGATGATTTTTCGGACGAGTTCGGCAGGGCTGAGTAGAAAAGCTCGAATCGAGCTTCCCAACCGGGCAGGGCTGAGGCCTATTTTCGTATGAGGTGGGCATGGCCCAGAGTAGAAAACCGGGCTACCAAACAACCAAGAGTTGGGTGGGAGGAGATTTTCTCAGGCGGACCGGGCTACCAAACACGCCCTAAGCAAACAGAAGCGGGAATTCTAAGTGGTACTAATACTGTGAAACCCATACAGACCTGTGTACAACTAATGATGACAGACGGAAGTAGATCAAAGCAGAGTAGAAACACAAATTACAAAAATATATATGTATGGCTTCTAAGTTGTAAGGATGATGGACAAGATCAGTTCATCCCATGGTTGTTATTGGCAATTTTCCACTTTTTCAGCATCCAACTAAGGCTTACATCCAGATCCAACCATGAACCACAGCCTGCTCGTCAGGGACTTGCTGCGCTCCACCTTCCTCTTCTCCTTCTGGCACACGCGCATTTCGCTTCTTCCAGTTTCTTCACCTTTTTTCAAATCAAACGGAACAACAAGATCAGATTTTTCAACCTTTTCTCGCCTCTGGAATCCCTGATCAATGTGCAAAACAGATGAGAGAGGTTTTTCTGTCATCGGGGAAAAAAATGAAATATGAATTCTTGTTACGGCGGTGGATCGTCGGAGCGGATGATCAACTTTTGTGGGTGGGTTGGGCTTGCTGATGCTGCTGGTGTTGCGGTGGAGCTGGCGGGCGCCCCTCTGCAGGATCTGCACGGCGCTCCAGCTCCCGCTGGCTGCCGCGGTGGCTTGCTCTGTACCTTGGCGCCGCCGAACGCCGGGTCCACCACCGCCACCGGTGGCGGGAGGGATCCTCGACCGGCGGCACGGACGAGGAGGATTCCAGCCCCAGTCCGAGCTGGTGATGGACGGCCTTGCCGGCAACGCCGCCACCGCAGTCCAGGCCCAGCTCGCAGCTGATGCGGGACTCCAGCAGGTTGAGGCGGTCCATGAGGTCGCCCCGCACCTGCACGTGCTGCAGCGCCGCCGGCAGGGACTTGGCGTGCGACGGGCGGCGCTGCTGCTGCTCCTCGAGCTGCACGAAAACACCACACGGATGGAGGCATCCATCAATGTGCACACAAACGTCCATGCGGCGGGACCGTCCTGTTGGAACAGGCTTGTGTTTTAGGACGGCTCCAAGGACTCGATAGTCTGTCGGGTCCGAGGAGTCGAAGTTGTGTACCGACTCGGGGAGTGTCTCGAGTCGAGTCGAATCGTCGAGTCGGAGTCTGTTCTGACTCGACAGTAGTAGTAGTAACCGGGACTCGAATGATGTTTTCGAGTCCGGCAGGTACACTAGTTTCCGGGTACGTGGAGTCGAACTTTCGACTCCTACCCGAGGAAGTGTCGAGTGACGGAGTTGGCCTGTCGACTCCGGCTCGTGGACACGTCAGCGCGGGTGTTGGCGGTCTGGAATCTGCTAGAAGGTTCTAGAAGCACAGGTGTCCTGGACACCTGTGTGGCCCGCGCGTAGTGGTGTGACATCTGTCCTGTGTGGATAGGTTCGCCACGCTGGTTGGAAATATCTAGCCAGATATTTGTAGAAATAGTGTTTACCCTATAAATACTCCATGAAAAAAAGGGAAAATTGAGGCAAACCTTTTCATTGGCACACACACTCCCCTCTCTCTCTCTCTAGTGATAAGTTCTCACCGGGCAACAATTGGTATCAGAGCCTGAGTTCTTGAGAGATCTCACCGGAGATGGGCGACGGAAAGGCGCTCGTGCCGGCAGAGGTGAAGGAGGCCGCGAGCACGCTGGCAGTCCAGCGTGTTGTGCGGGAGGCCGGTAGTTCGTGGCCGCTGCTTACGCGGTCAAACTACGCGGACTGGGCGCTGCTCATGCAAGTGAAGCTTGAGGCACGCCGGGCTTGGTCCGCCGTGCATGATGGCACGGAGGAGCGCGAGACGGACCGGGCAGCACTTGAGTACATGCTGCTCGCCGTTCCGCCGGAGATGATCTCCACACTGGCGTCGAAGAAGACGGCCAAGGAGGCGTGGGAGGCGATTAAGACGATGCGGGTCGGAGACACCCGTGTCTGGGAGGCGAAGGCGACGGCGCTCAAGAAGCAGTACGAGGCCATCAAGTTCGGCGACAGCGAGAACATCGACGACTTCGCCATGCGGCTGTCGTCACTCGTGTCGCAGCTTGGGGTGCTCGGCGTCACCATCACCGAGCCGGACACTATCCGTAAGTTTCTCTCGGTCGTTCCCACGAGGTTCTCGCAGATGGCATGCTCAATCGAGACCCTGCTCGACCTCGACAAGCTCCCCATGGAGGAGCTCATCGGCCGCCTCAAAACGGCTGAGGAGCGACATGAGGCGGAGAAGCCGGAGGCCAAGCAGGCTGGGAAACTACTCCTCACGGAGGAGGAGTGGTTCTCTCGGATGCGCCTGCAAGATGGAGGTGGATCCTCCAGCCATACCGGACGCGGCGGCGGCAAGCCGCGCGGTCGCGGTAGAGGCAACTCAGCTCGTGGAGCTGGGAACCCTGGCACGTCGAAAGACACGTGCAGGTACTGTGGAGTCGTCGGCCACTGGGCGCGAGACTGCCGCAAGAAGAAGCGCGAGTAGGGCGAGGCCCACCTCGTGCGCGGCGGAGGCGACAACGACGACGCGCTGCTCATGATGCAGGCGTGCACCATTGCGTCGGCTCCGCAACTCCCAGCGTCGACTCAGGCGGAGTCGAGCGCATCGGAGGCGGCACCCTCGTCTCGACCGGTGGCAGAGTCACGGACTCGACCGGTGGCGGAGTCGGAGGGAGTGTCGACTCCTCCGAAGGAGCACTCGCGGATCCATTGGGTCGTGGAGTGGGACATGCCGGCTCAGGAGGAGCCGAAGAAGGGGACTCGGGAGGAGTCAGCCCTGTCGACTCGCAAGGAGTCGACCCTCTTCCTGGTGGAGGAGAAGGCGCAGGTCAACCTGGCGCAAGGAGGGGACGCCAAGGAGGGCGTCTGGTACCTCGACTCGGGCGCCACCAATCACATGACTGGTGACCGCGCCGCGTTCGCGGAACTCGACACCAGCATCGTCGGAACCGTCAGGTTCGGCGACGGCTCGCGAGTCGACATCTGCGGGCAAGGGACGGTGCTGTTCGTCTGCAAGTCAGGCGAGCACCGGGCCGTCACCGGGGTGTACTACATACCCCGGTTGAACATGCAGATCATCAGCCTGGGCCAGTTCGACGAGAATGGTTGCCAGGTGCTAATCGAGGACGGGCTCCTCCGAGTGCGTGATAGGGAGCGGAAGCTCCTGGCAAAGGTCAGGCGGGAACCGAACCGAATGTACAAGCTGACAGTGCGAGTCGCCCAGCCTGTGTGCTTGGCAGTGCACGCAGGTGCCGACTCGGCCTGGACTTGGCATGCAAGGTTCGGGCACCTCAACTTCGACAGCCTGCGCCGACTCGCGAAAGGTGGCATGGTGCGTGGACTCCCTCTAGTGGAGCACGTGAACCAGCTCTGCGACGCCTGCCTAGCAGGGAAGCAGCGGCGAGCCCCCTTCTCCAAGCAGGCGAAGTTCCGGGCGAAGGAGCGACTCGAGCTGGTCCATGGCGACCTCTGCGGGCCGGTCACCCCGGCGACTCCAAGCGGCAAGAGGTACTTCCTCTTGCTTGTCGACGACCATGACGCGGTGTTGTGGGGTTACCTTTCGGGTACCCCACGGTGGTGGTACCTGGGTCACGCCAAGGAAGGCCCAAGGAAGGCCCAAGAAGGATGACGTGCGGCCCAAGGTAGTCGACGTTAGGTCATCAGCTTGATCATCCTGTACGTGCCATCGGCACCGTTCACCCGAGACCTAGCCTATCATATAAAGGCTAGGAGGGTCCCTCGTCTAGGGGGATCCGAACAGATACACACGCCGTAGCCGTCATCTGAAACCCTAGCGAGATCGCCATCTCGCCATTGTAGCCACCTTGATCATAATTCCAGACAAGCAGGAGTAGGGTGTTATCCTCCGGGAGCCTGAACCTGGGTAAATCGCCCCCTGTTAGCCGTCGTGATCACTAACGTTCATCTTCCTCCCCTTCAATCAACCCGGGGTACTTGACCCAGGGATTTTCCGAGCCCTAACCTCGTCACGCGGTACATGTGGCTCGCCCTTCTTGCGACGAAGGACGAGGCCGCAGCCGCCATCATTCGACTCCAGGCGGGAGCCGAGTCGGAGTCCAGCTGCAAGCTGCGCACGCTGAGGATGGATCGCGGAGGCGAGTTCACCTCCGGCTCATTCACGGCATACTGTGCGGAGCTCGGAGTAGAGCGTCACCTGACGGCTCCTTACTCCCCTCAGCAAAACGGAGTCATGGAGTGACGCAACTAGATGATTGTGGGCATGGCCCGCAGTCTGCTGAAGGCCAAGAGAGTCCCCGGCGAGTTCTGGGGTGAGGCGGTGTCGACGGCCGTGTTCATCTTGAACAGGTCGCCCACCAAGAGCGTGGACGGCATGACGCCGTTCGAGTCCTGGCATGCCCGCAAGCCGGATGTACGTGCACTTCATGCGCACGTTCGGGTGCATGGCGCATGTCAAAGAGACGCGACCCGGGCTGAAGAAGCTCGACGATCGCAGCAGGCCGATGATCTTCGTGGGGTACGAACCCGGCACGAAGGGTTATCGGGCCTACGACCCGGCTACAGGCCGAATCGCCATCACCCGCGACGTGGTGTTCGATGAGAACGCGCGTTGGGACTGGAGTTCGATGGACTCTCCGGTGAACACGTTTGGAGCCGACATCTTCACGGTCGAGCACATGGTGTTCGAGCCGTAGCCGACTCCAAGGGACGGGAGTGCGGGTCCTGGACCCGACTCGCCGCCTTCTCCGGGTACGACTTCCCCGACTCCAGGAGCCGGGAGTGAGCCCCCCCCCCCCAGCTGGTTCTCCAACAACACCGGGGTACTCGACAGCCGAGTCTTCGACTCCGGCTGTCACAGGCGTCGAGTTCGTCACGCCACCATCAAGGTATGCAAGTATGCTTGATGGAGAAGACGACACCGAGCTCGAGCACCGGTTCCGCACTCTGCAGAACGTGCTCAATGCGGGTCCGGCTCAGGAGCCGGACGAGGAGCTCCACTTCCTCGCCTCCGAAGAGCCTGGCTCGTTCGATGAGGCCAAGTTGGATGCTAGCTGGAGGCGTGCGATGCAGGAGGAGCTCGAGGCCATCGAGTCCAACTCGACTTGGCGGCTCGCCACCTTACCACCAGGTCACCACGCGATCGGCCTGAAGTAGGTCTACAAGGTGAAGAAGGATGCACATGGCGTGGTCCTTAAGCACAAAGCTCGCCCGGCGGCGAAGGGCTATGTGCAGTGGCACGGGGTCGACTACGACGAGGTCTTCGCTCCCGTGGTCCGACTCGAGTCAATCCGACTCCTGCTGGCGGTGGCCGCAGATTCGGGTTGGGACGTCCACCACATGGACGTCAAGTCAGCCTTCCTCAACGGCGAGTTGGAGGAAGAGGTGTACGTGCAGCAGCCAGCCGGCTTCGCTACAAAGGGAAAGGAGCACCTGGTGCTCCGACTCGACAAGGCGCTCTACGGCCTCAAGCAGGCACCAAGGGCATGGAACACCAAGCTTGACGCATGCCTCGTCAAGCTCGACTTCACCAGGTGCGAGTCGGAGCATGGCATGTACGTGTGGGGCGCAATGTCGACTCGACTCCTCGTCGGAGTCTACGTCGACGACATGGTGATCACGGGCTCCGACTCCAGCGACATCGACAGGTTCAAGCTAGAGATGCAGAGTCTGTTCCAGATGTCCGACCTCGGGCTGCTGAGCTACTACCTCGGCATTGAGGTCCGACAAGGGCCGAGCGGGATCGACATCTCGCAAGCGGCCTATGCCCAGAAGCTGCTGGAGAAGGCAGGGATGGCCGGGTCCAACCCCTGCCAGGTGCCCATGGAGCCGCGCTTCAAGCTGTCCAAAACCAGCACGGCTCCACCGACGGATGCGACCGAGTACCGAAGCATCGTCGGGAGCCTCCGGTACTTGGTGCACACTCGACCGGATCTGACTTTCGTAGTCGGGTTCGTGTCTCGCTTCATGGTGGCGCCAACTCAAGAGCATTTGGCGGCTGTGAAGCACATCCTACGCTACATCGCCGGGTCGCCTCGACTCGGATGTAGGTATGACAGAGGTGCAGGTGCACCACGCCTCGTCGGCTACAGCGACAGCGACTTGGGTGGAGACGTCGACTCGCGCAAGAGTACGTCTGGCACGCTGTTCTTTCTGGGGAGCAGCCCAGTGACCTGGCAGTCCCAGAAGCAGTCGGTCGTCGCTCTCTCGAGCTGCGAGTCCGAGTACGTGGCTGCTGCCACGGCTGCTTGCCAGGGGATCTGGCTCTCTCGGCTGCTGGCCGAGTTCAGTACCGGCGAAGCTGAGCAGGTGGTGCTCAAGGTCGACAACAAGTCGGCAATCGCACTCGCCAAGAATCCCGTCTTCCACGAGCGCTCAAAGCACATCGAGTTGAAGTACCACTTCATTCGAGACTGCGTGGAGGCGAAGAAGATCGAGTTGGAGTTCGTACCCACCGAACATCAACTCGCGGACATGCTGACCAAGCCACTTGGACGAGTCCGCCTGGCGGAGCTGTGCTCAAGGATGGGCATGGTGGAGGTGTCGCCGGAACTCAAGCCTAGGGAGTGATTGTTGGAATAGGCTTGTGTTCTAGGGCGGCTCCAAGGACTCGATAATGTCTGTCGGGTCCGAGGAGTCGAAGTTGTTTGGCGGATTCAAGGGACCCGAGCCAGTGTACCGACTCGGGGAGTGTCTCGAGTCGAGTCGAATCATCGAGTCGGAGTCTGTTCTGACTCGACAGTAGTAGTAGTAACCGGGACTCGAAAGGTGTTGGCGGGTCCGGCAGGTACACTAGTTTCCGGGTACGTGGAGTCGAACTCTCGACTCCTACCCGAGGAAGTGTCGAGTGACGGAGTTGGCCTGTCGACTCCGGCTCGTGGACACGTCAGCGCGGGTGTTGGCAGTCTGGAATCTGATAGAAGGTTCTAGAAGCACAGGTGTCCTGGACACCTGTGTGGCCCGCGCGTAGTGGTGTGACATCTGTCCCTGTGTGGATAGGTTCGCCACGCTGGTTGGAAATATCTAGCCAGATATTTGTAGAAATAGTGTTTACCCTATAAATACTCCATGAAAAAAAAGGAAAATTGATGCAAACCTTTTCATTGGCACACACACTCCCCCCTCTCTCTCTAGTGATAAGTTCTCACCGGACAACACGTCCATCAGCAACTACACGACGTACGTACCCGGAGGTCGAGGCGGCCGAGCAGCACGCTCTCTGCAGGCTGCGGGGGCAGGCCGTACCCGTACCCGCTGATGAGGACGTGGCGCTGGGAGTCCGCCATGCCGGAGCTGCTGGCTGCTAGCTACGTACTGCGATGTGTGGTTCATGTGACGGTGACGCTGCCTGCTGCGGCTGCAAGGACGACGCGCGTCGTCAGTTATAAAGGCACGGCTCAGGAGAGGACTGAGGAGCACCGCATGCAGCGCAGGCCGGGTCGTTGGTCAGAGATGATCGGGGGGCGGCGATCGAGGAGCATGCAGCGGCATGGCGACGACGGGGTGCGGTGCAGCGGAGGCCGGCATGCATGGTCGGAGCCGAGATCGGGTCGTAGACTTGGCCGAGTCCAACCATCCCGGGTGTGGTGTGGTCGTTTACCGGCCTAGATGACTAAACGAGTTGTAGGTGAAGAAGCCCACGAAAATGAGTTGTAGGCCCATCCTCAAGAATGTGGCCCATATAGTTCTGTGACCCAAACAATGGTTGGCTTCAATCATAACAGGCCGGGGGTGCTCTTTTCCCACTTCGCTGATTCTACATGAGAAAACCGAGTGCTAAGCAGTAAGCACCGAAGGAATCCGAAATTTAAAGTTTTTTTATAACAAAAAAATATAACTTGTAGAATCTACAATGATTAGAGATGCACATAGACATTATTAAACTCATAATTCTCAAACCAGGTAGACACTACCCCCTAGCTATTTCAAAATGCTAACTTTATTATTTTAATTATGCTAACATATAAGGAGTTTATATAGTACAAAAGGTGTTATGTTTGATTTGGATTTAGAAATGGTTCCTAATTAATGCTCAAACCTTTGTTGCTATACTCCCTCCGTTCCTTGATACTATAAGCCACATAATTTTTTGAGAGAAATTTCGAAATATAGACCGTATTAGGATTGTCCCTGGCTGACTCACCGCATGCGATTCCTAGAATTGAGGAGCCCCCGCATGCAATCTTTTTTTAATTGCCCGCATGCAACCCTGTAATTTAGGAGTAGGTGCGATTGTTTTGGCTCACCTAGGCTGTCCGAGTCTTTTTCTTTCCGTCTCACCTAGGGTAGCTTAGGAATCCTTTAACGTACGTACGTGCAGCTGGGTTTGTTAGAGCGATCTGTGGGATTTGTTAGGCTAATATAGGAGATAATCCGATCAGGAAAGAGAGGATGCGGAGGTTTCCATATTTTCCTAGTCGATCACCTAGGGGTCAAAAAGCAACGAAATTTGCCCTCCCAGCATGTGTGTTAATATTCGTGCAACAAAACTTATATCAAGGAACGAGGGAGTATATACTATAAACCTGTGTACTATATTTATCTTAGGCCAGTTTCAGTGGAAAGTTTCATAGCACAGTTACCAAAGAGTGCCACATCAGCTTTTGTGTTGGTAACTGTGCCGCCGAGATGAAACTCTCTCTCTCTCCATAATTAACCTGTCAAGTCATCAAATTTGTTGACGTTCTAAAAAAATTAACTGTTATTTTAGTACATATGAAAAGTTTATAGTACAAAAGGGGCTAGCTCAGCTGGTTGGGTGCCTTGTGGTTAGGCCTGGGCGTTCGGTTTTAACCGAAAATTCGGTTCGGTTTTTCGGTTTTTTCCATAATTCGGTTTATAGAAAATAGGCACCGAAATTATATCGGTTTTCTAATTAATCGGAAGTTCGGTTAACCGATAATTCGGTTCGGTGTTCGGTTTTAACCGATATGTCCAAATGAGTAGGGAAAAACATACCGAACAGCAGGTCGAAACATACGTATTGCATGTGTATGTGCATGCTTCCTGGCATAGGTGCATCCGTGCATGGTTGCATCCCATGCCAGCATGTGCATGCACCAATCTGAATGTATGGGTTAAAAAATGAATGATCATGTATCAACTCTCAACCAGTAAGACAGTAACAACTTGGAAATAGAGGAGATATGCGCTTGGCCAGGCCTACGTGCGTGCATGACCTAAAAAAAAGGCTTACATGCATGGGGCAGCTATGTAGGCCAGGATTACGGTGCATGGGGTTATTCTACTTTAATTACCGGGCTGAGAAGTTAGTATGACGAGGGCTCTCATCTCTGTTCGCTCATATCTTCGGTTAATATGGTTCTTTCGGCTAATTAGATGTTAAAACCGAATTAATTATTTAAAATTCGGTTTATCATACTTACACACCGAAATTAGTCTCGGTTAATTCGGTTTCAGTTAATTCGGTTTTGGTTCCGGTTATTTCGGTTCGGTGTTCAGTTTCGGTTTTTTTATGCCCACCCCTACTTGTGGTGGAACCTGCCCACCCGGTTCAAGTCCCCAACTTGACACGGGTGCTCGCATTTTCTTGGATTTATTATAGGATTTATTATAGGATTTAACGGCGCTATTCTTTCCGTGGTAGGCGACGTGCCCGTCGACAGCGAGTCACCTGTGGTGACTTCGTCAATCTCGAAATTTGCCGGTCCAACTCATAGGGTAGGATGTGACTGCGTGCGTTCATAGGGGTGAGTGTGCGCTCGTGTATGTGAGCGTCTGCATCTATAACTGGGTCTCGCAAAAAAGGGGGTTAAACTGAATTTGTATTTAGAAATGGTCCCTAATTATCGAACTTTTTTTGCCATAAATTACATACTATAAACTTTTTTGCCATAAATTGTAGAGTTTTGCTGTGCTGAACCTTCCGAAAAAGTTTGCACCCATCTTAAAGTAAAAAAAAAAAGGTTGAGCACATTTGTCTCATGTTCTCTCGTTCATGCCCCTATGTCTTTCCTGGTTAGAGCAATTCCTCGCATAACCCTTTTGTCTCGGTGGATCACCATCAAGCTTGAGCCCACCTTGTTGTCACTCCTCACTTGATTTAACCATCATGGTGACTGTTTAGTTGGAAAGTGAATCAGCTTTTGAATCATATCTATCTGTGAGTACTGTAAGCAATCAAGGCTGAGCTCATTTCTCTGATGTTCTCCTGGCCATACCCATCTATTATTCCTGGTTAGAGCAATTCCTCGCATAACCCTTTTGTCTCAGCTAATCGCCATCAAGCTCTACCGCTAGAGCTCACCTGCTTATTGTCACTCCTCTCATGAGCTAACGAACCTGACAAAGGTTTAGTTGGAAAGTGAATCAACTTTTAGGTCATATCTATATGTGAATGCAATTAATGGTAATGTAAAGATACAAGTTAAAGAATCATCAACGGTAATGCAATTAAAGTTTTTCTTCTCTATTTAACTCCAGTGTTGATGAACCAATCATCTATGATATGATCCATGTTTCTAGGAGCATCTGAACCAATGATACTTGCTATATTTTAGGCAAATTCAGGCAAAACTTAATCCAGAAAAAGATTACCAAAAGATTTGTGACATCAGGCATGTGCGCGTCTGATCCAATACAAGTTAACAAACATCATATTGATCACAATTTTAACAGCAGTAAACAAAACACAGGTAGCTGCAGTATCACACCCAGCGCTGGGTGTCATGCAAAAAGGTTGCAATGACAATCACGTCAATGGAGATGCCAGTAAGTTGTGACACCCCAATCCAAGTGATTGAGATATCCCCCATTCTCGCCCCAGGAACACGGGTAATGGGACAGCTCGACAAACAAAGACAAGACCAATATATTTCTATGGCAGCGGATTGCGATAAAGGTCTTTATTACACAAGATGGAGAGGCATTTCCATCACGCCACGTGCGCACACGACAATATTCACATTATTTATGTAACATGAATGGGAGCCTCTATCAGAGTTCTTGGCAGCGACAGCGTAGATGAAACTGGGCGGTAGCGGAAGACTTCTAGACCAACAGAGTTCTGGCTGGGATACTGATCCTAGTTCTCGTAGAGGATGTACTTCGGTGTGGAAGCCGCGGTCTCTGCTTATGTTAGAAAAGCAGCCAGCAAGGATGAGTACGTTTGAATTTACTCAGCAAAACATTAGCGAAAATAACAAACAAGTGCTATCCATATGGCATGGCATAAGTACAATAAGTTAAGTGCGAGTCCAAGCTTAACGGTTGGACTTAACTTACCTACTTACCTTTGTAGAGACGATACAAAAGATCGAAAACGAGTATTCTCGTTCTCTATAACATCACAAGTTCACAACAACAACCCATGTTATCACAAAGTGTTAAAGTAAGTAGTGAATGAATGGAACGGGTGCTTTCATTGATCAACAACATGGGTATTTATACAAGGGTTCCCGTCGGTTCGGGATGTCGGTTTACAAGGAAAAGGTGTCTCTATAGAAACTACGCATCGCTTTGGGCATCTAGTAACTGCCTAGGGCAGTTAGAATCTATTTCTAACACTCCCCCTTGCACAAAGCTACGTCTTGCATTTGTTGTATTCCTTGTATAATCTTGAGAATATTCCATGTAGTCTTGATGATCTTTGAAGTTGACAATCTCTCCCCTAAAAACCCTGTGGGAAAAATGAGGAGGATAGTGTTTGATATGTTGCTAAAACTCCTTTAAACCCAGTGGGACAATAAGGAGAAAATGATGCAACATATATTGACTATTGTCTCTTTGGTAACTCATATGAGAAAACCTTAGTAAAGGAAAAACCCATATGTGAGTTTAGAGAGCAATAAATATGCCTTGTATACTTCCTTTAAAACCCGCGGTGGGGAAATAGAAAGTATGACATATGATCTTAAAGTTTGTTCTCCCCAAAAACCCGATGGGAAAATACGGGGAGCAAATATTTGATATGTTGTTAAAACTCCTTAAAAACCCAGTGGGAAAAATAAGAAGAAAATGATACAACATATAATGGTAATTGTCTCTTTGATAACTTATATGAGAAAACCTCGAAAGGATAAAACTCATTGGTAAGCTTAGAGGACAATAAATATGTCGTGTATACATCCATCAAAAACCCCGGTGGGGAAAATAGGATATATGGCATATATTCTTGTGTTGATGTTACCTCATTAAAAACCTTAATGAGAACCTTGAGAGTAAACTCATAAAGGGAAAAGGAGTGTAATATAATGTTGAAATAGGTTATAATTCAGGAAGATACTCCCCCTGATCCTTGCAATTTAAGGACAATGTGCTTAGTGATATTGCTTCTTATATAACCCGTTTACATCCTAGCAACACAAGTATTATTATCTTTGTAGATAATACTTTGTGATTCAATAGAACCAATACCACATGAATGTCATATGTGGTTAATCATTCCGTGGAGCCACACATATTGATGTGAAGTCTTTTAGTTCAGAATGATAGATGGGAGTAGCCATTAGAGTCCGTTTAGAAGACATGAATGGAATGTCAAGCCCACTATGTAGGTACATGAAGCCTATTTGTGATCTGGTGTTGTGGGATCATTTAAGTAGCCAGTATCAGCAAATCTGATGATATTGGAGTTCAGATTTCTCTGAAATTAACGAATAGGTCAAGATATTTGGTGCACTGGAGATATCGAAAGATACTCTTGTTCCTGTCCACTAGTGTTAGGTCCAATGACACCGAGATAAGGAATATGAGGTCCCAACATCTCTTCTCCATCTTCCGTGGTATGAAATGATCTTTCTCTACGTCTAGAGAATGAACAACCACTAGAGTTTAGATGGAAATGACTTGTCCATATTTGAATTTCTCCAAGAACTTGTGGATATAGGCAAAATGGTGTACCATATTTATAGAGTGAAGGTGCTCGAATTGTAGCTAAAGCAAAATTTGATTTTACTTATATCCTTCATCTCAAATTCCGTTTTTAGATGATTATGTTCTTCATCAATATCTTGTGTGTTGCAAATGATGTTATAATCATCAACATACACTGATTTGATAAATATCCTATTGAGGATTTCTTGATGAACACGTGTGAACAATCATCATTGTTAGAGTGATCCCTTTTGTATAAGGAACTCACTATGTCGGTTGTACCAAATTTGTCCCGACTATTGCAAGTCATGTAGTGACTTACTAAGTTTACACTATGCATGTTGCGATTTGTGTTTGGATTCAGAATTTGGATTCCGTTAGAAACCTATTTGTCTGAATCAAGTGACACATGAATATATGGTCACTACATCTATCAACTGCATAAATAGATGATTTTACTGCCATTGAGACAAGTCATCGGAAATTGATTCCACTTGTATCCGGAGAATGGATTCTGGGTATCTGCGTGAACCCTTATGCTACATGCCTTGTTATTGACTCACCACCTTGTTGTTCTCATTCCGTTCTGGAAGAAAACTGGTGTAGGTATTTCTTTTGTGTATACCTTCCTTTATTGAGCAAGGCTATTTCTCCTTGGATTGCATCCTTTGATTGATTCCAGTCCAAATGAGTGTTTTTTTCAAACTCTGCCATGGCCATGGTCTTTGGATCCGGATCATTATAAAGGTTGTTTGCAATCATTGTTGAGAAATGTATGTCGACAATTGTAGACTTTTAGTTATATGATTCTCCAGAATGTATATAATTGGTGAAAATATTGTTTACCCTTGGCACTCATCGTGGTTTCCCAATACGGTCGAGTCTAGGTATTCCGATATCCCAATCATTGTGTGCATTATTGAGCTGGGTTGTGGTGGGTTTCCATCCACTGGGTGCATACTACCCATTTTGTGTCTATCAACGTGAAGTTGACTTGCATTTACTGATTATGAGGGTTTCTTCCTCATTTTCCTTTGTTGCTTGCAAGAAGCTGAATCTTGCTTGTGGCCGTACTTCTCCCCCTCTTGTTTTGAACAAGGAGTTGAGTGGTTTGTGTTGGTACCTCCACTCTTTCAGGCACAATTGTTGCAAGATTATAGGATTTTGTGATATATTTGTAGCCAGTAAATGAATTTGGCAGGTTATTTGCAATATGTTGCAAATTGCTATTTTTCTGAACCTGAAGTTCAATGTCTTGAGTACGTGGATTTGAGGCAGAAATGTGTTAAACATTCCAATTGATTTCCTGGCATTCTTTTTGGTACTTAAAATCTCCCTCTAGTGCCTGGAAATTGTCCTCACTGAGCATACTAGCCTTGAATAACTCCCCCTGATAGCTTGGGGATTTAGGTATTTGAAGTTGACGGAAATACAGTTATTCCTCACATAGATCCCAAATTTCTGTGAGGGGCCATTGATGTATGCCGCGGTGGTGATATTGGTATATAACCAAATAATCGCAGATGGGAAATACTTTTGATTCGCACGTACAAATTTAGAGGGAAGGTACTACGATATGTAGTATGTTGCAGTTGAATCATGTCAGCATGGTGTAAAACTGCATGCATGACTCCAACTCAAGGTTGATAGTTTGCAATTCATTAGTAATGGTCATGCTATGAGCTTGATGCTCTCTATATTATAGATTCAACCAAGCCATTTTGATTGTGGATATATAGGACGAGTGTCGAACTTCAATCCCTAGGGCCATGAAATAATCATTGAAGGCATGTGAGGAGAATTCAACATCGCTGTCCATTCGAATTGATGATTCGATTTTGGGTACAAGCTTGAATATAATAGCTTGTTTCATCATTATGAAAATGCATGGTTTCGTGTGGATGATAGGCACACATGGGACCATCATGGTGATGTGTCTATTAAAACCATGAAATTCCTAAATGGACCACACAATGGTTGGATGTTCCTACAAACTCCGAAGGATGTGGGAATTTAGCATCATTTAAATCAATACTAATGGAATTGCCGATAATTTTCCGCATCATCCCTATGCAGGGATGGCCAAAATGATCATGCCAAGTTTGGAATGCATTGACATTCAGAAAATTACCTTGTCCGCAACATGTAATGTATGTGTAGGTCAATCTTGACGATAAAGAGGGAATCTTGCATTTAAATGCTCGTCATATCCGTTGTTTTGGTAAAAGGAGATAATCCTCTTTGTTTTCATCATGGGTTTCAATATAGAAACCTATCCGACGGATATCTATACATCTTGTAGGGTACAGATTGAATCGAGATACTATAAAGTGTTCTCGATTAATACTAATGTACTCCATAGGGAGTGTAATTGTGACTCGTTCAGAGCTATAAACTACAATATCGCGTCTGGCGATTAAAATATATTGTTAGCTCTCAGTAAGAGTTTTGAATATATATTTACCGATGTATAAAGTGTGTGGTTACATTCTCCACAAAGATATTCCTCTTCCATCTGATTGACTCTCATACAATTCTATATATAGATTTGAAGAATTTTCGATGTGAAAATCTTTATCAGATATATAGAACATATACAAATTTATTTGTATCATTAGTGCTGATACAATATACTATGATTTTATAGTATTTTATAACAACAAAATATTTATTGAAATAATAAATAAATGTTGATAAGGAGTAGGGAGACTAGTAAAGTCTCCAAACATGTCATATGAAGCATATTCGATGACCATGTTCTCCATATTCATGGGATTTTCTGACAATTGGAGAGCATTGTTGTTATATGATGTGAACAACTAGCTTCCTTGGTATTGTCGGATTGAAGATTGAAGTGTGCTTCATATCTTTACCCTTGAATGTTCAATTGCGTCTCACGGTTGTTGATACGGATTTACCAGAGGCCGTGGAGCGCGGCATTTTTGGTGGAATGCTTGTAGGATACACACTTTTGACAAAGAGTAGTTTTTATCGAACTTAATCTTTGTAGTGCCTTTCCACTTCTGATGCATGTGGCGTATGCTTCTTGTTGCATTTGTGTTTCCCCTTGGAGTTCGTTGATTGGCCTCTAGGAGAGCCGTCGAACTTGTTATTATTCTGAAAAATAGTATGTACCACGGGTAAAGGAGAAACACCAACATGGTTTTAATGATGATTCCTTAGGAAGGTTTAACCATGTTTCTCCATGGGTAGTAGTACATGTAGGAGATCAGATTAAAGTAGGTATTCTTGCACGATATTGTTGCTATAAGATCGTATTAATAGGAAACATAGTAGACGGGGTCTTCTATTTCCTCAATAATGTATGATCTTTCACAAATTGCAAGTTGAAGCAAATTCTACGAAACCCATCATCATAGTCCCCGACGAATTTGAAATTAAGTCGGAGATGAGTTCAATCATGAGTTTCTCTAGACAGGTAGACTGTCTTTGATGCTCATAACTTATTTTGAGAGCTTGCCACATGGTTCTTAGAGATTTCTCCATCAAATATTCAAAAATATGATCTAGATGGATCGAGATGAATCTGATCGGCTAGTGGGACATCTCTCCCATTGGGAGTTTGAAATGCCGCCATCACTCCAAGAGACACATGGGTGATCTCCACATGCATAGCCCATGTATGTTAGTTGTGACCGTCGAGAGGAAGCTCATCGAATTATGGTCATCTTGGCTTACATGGGGCTTAAACAGTAGACTTGACCAATTTACTTGTGAGTAAATTAAAAGTCATCATGGTAATGTTGTAATAAGTTTGCAAATTTTTGTGAACTCAAGCAAAGACCCGAGTTGTTTAGTGTAGATCTCAAATTATCAATCATAACACTTTGGAGATAATCACCAATATTTATGGTATACGTCTCGCAGTACTAAGAAGCATAATCTGATCTAAGTCAGTAGACACCTTGATCTTAGTACCTTATGTTATGATTTAGTTTAAATATATAGGAGAACATGTTGAAGGTAGTCGTGATGTCAATTTTGACAAAACGTAGACCTCTCAATAATTGTGGATAATCTGCACATAATGCAGTAGATGCCACATTACCTTGTGATTCCATATATAAATATGAGATAGTCACTTCACAATTTTTTGCATATCAAATCAATTCGAATTAAGTCGATTTTGTGCCTTTTAGGCATTTTTGGACTTAATTGATGGTGATTTGATATTTAATTTTGCAATAAAAATATATCTCAATTGCAAAAATAATATTATTGTACCATTTGTATATGTTGTAGGGATTGCAAATTGCAAACACATTGAACATATAATCATTTATAGACACAATATGGTCTAAAACATCAATATGCAATATAATTGAGTACATCACACAGATATAGGGTCTAAAACATGACAAGGACTGATCACAGCACTAAGTAGTTGGACCTATCTGAGTGCTTATACTGCATACTGAGGGTTTAACAGAGAAATGCAGGAGTTAATCCAGAAATAATGGAAGGGAAAGGACTAACATGCAAAAGCGACAAAGGGATAAGGTTCCCATCGTCTTTCTCTGTGTGGTACAGAGACGTACGCAAATTCCTCACGAATCAATCGATTCGTTGGCCGCGGAGAGCCGCTGTGAGGACGATGCTGCCGCGGGCGCCGGCAGGGCACCGCCGCGTCGCTTGCCAGTGGTGGGTTGCCACCGCCGGGCCTCACGCGGCTGGGTCGTGAGGAGTAGGAGGGTCTCTCTCGCGAGCGCCGATGCGCCGGATTGTTGAGAGTTGACGACCGTGAATGGCCGCTGCCGCCGCCTGTCCTCGCGATGGAGGACAGTCGCTGCCGCGAGCCGGTCGCTGGTCTCCGCCGCCACCCCAGGCTGCCGACGCCAAGCGCGTCGAAGAGCGTCCGAGAAGGGCGCTTGCAAGCGCCGCCGCTCAGAAGCGACTGCCGTCGCCGTGCAGCAGTGGAGGCAAGGCTAATCGAGTGCGGGTGGCCTCCGGCGGGGACGGCCGATCTGAGGATCCGCGGCGAGCACCGTATGGAGGCTCGCTTGCGCGCGGGCGTCGCGGAAACTCAGGCGGAGACGGCCGCCGCGGTGGAGGCATGGCGCAGGCGGAGTTGAGGCTAGCGCTGCGCAGGTGGAACGGGCGGCCGCGGGAGCGTGCGAAAGCCGCGCCGGTCGTCCTGCGGGATTTGCCACCGGCGAGCCGGGAGCCGAGGCCGCGCCGCCACCGCCTTCGCGAGGGCGGTTTCCGGGCTGCGCGCGTCGCCTGTATGCTACCGGCACAGCCGCACCTGGACGGAGTGCAGAGTCCGCCGCTGTTGCTGGTGTTGGACGGGGCCTCGCGTCGGTCTCGAGGGAAGGACGCCGACCGCCGCCAACAAGAGGAGAAAATTGAGGAAGGAGCGGGGAGTGTAGCGCCGCTGCGCGAGGGCGATGCGCGTATTTGTCCGCAGCGTTGGAGCGACGCTGGGCCTTGGCTTACCTTGCGAGGATTTGCCGGTGGTCCACCGTCGATGGTACCTGCCGGAGCCGTCTCCTGTTCCTTGTTCTCTCAGTTCTTCGGTGCGCATCGCTGGACGGAGAGCAAAGTGCTGATAACGTGTTAAAGTAAGTAGTGAATGAATGGAAAGGAGGCGGCGTTTCGGGTAGTATGCCCAGCTGATCACACTATCGGGACCGTCCAGGAAGACATCGGGATCCATTCCTGTCAGGGTTTGGCAGTCTGTGCGAATTATAGAAAATCCCGTATAGCGTGAGATGTAGGGAGACGAAAGCGTGTACGTAGACAATAAATACGCGGCCAGATGGATCGCTGTCTCCACCCGTTCTTCAATTTTATGTACTGGTGGAACAAGAACCAAGCACAAAATTGTTCTGGCGGACCAGATTTTTCGTGCCGTCACACTATTTTGCACGCCCGTCCTCTTTTACAGAGATCCAGAACCTTTTCGTGGTTGTTCTGCGGAAGAAAGAGAGGCGAGGAGGGGACGGCGGCAGCGGCGGTGAAGAAGTGGCACCTAGAAGCTTCGATTTGTAGTGCGTCGTCATCGGCGTCGGGTGATTGAAGGTCAGCGGCGCAACCATCCGCCTACATAACCATGGCGTTCCCGCTAGAGAGGTAAATATCCCCTGTTTTCCGTGGATTTCCGATCTTGTTACGAATTGGGAGAGTGTTTAATTTCCAGCGGGTCGATCCCTTGTAATGCTACGCAGGCTAGAGGTTGGGGATTCGACAGAAAACCTTGCAAGTCTGGATCCAGATTAGAGATGAATGTGTGTTGGGCGTGGTGGCTGCGAGGCCGGTTTGCGGCAAGACCTCAGTATGGCGCAGGAGGAATGCGAGCGTAGCATGGTTGCAGGAATACAACAGGACGACGAGGCCGATGAGGCGGATAGCTGAGGCCAGAATCATCCGCGTTCGAGTCTTAGCATGGGTGTTGCGGAAAGCAACGGCGAGTGCGGAGAGCAGCCGCCTCCATTACGCGTTGTGCCGTCTACAGGAAACTCTGTTTGGAGAAGAGGGCTCGTGTTGAGTGTTGACGATGGTCCATCAAGTTCAGAGCAATAGGCTCTCCGGCTCAATCCTGAAGCACCAGGCTTGACAAAAATGTTAGCACCCCCGAAACTGTGTCGAACTTCTGTACAGACAAGACTATGTAGGTGTATATGGTTTGCCCCATCGCATGAAAACCCATCTTTGATTAAGTTTTGTGTAGATACATAGCTTCACTGAAAATCACATGTGTGATGAACTGGTTTAGTTTAAAGTATTAAAGCTTAGGTGAATTTTCTACAGAGTTATGTTAAACCTCTAAAAACATCTAGGCTAGATTTAATCGGCAATAGTAATCTGTGCATTGCATCTGTTTACATAAATGAGAGAGACAACAGAGAGATGGGGAGGGAGAGAGGGGTAACTTCTCCCTGGCTCGACGATCCCGTCGAGATGGACATGGTGGAGGGTGACGGTGGTGACGGCGAGTGGGCAGTGGCGATGGCGGAGCTTCCCGTCAGCACTGCACTAACCCTAGATCGGTAGGGGGTGTCGGTGGGGTGTACGGCTCGCAACGAACCTCGTGAGGCATGCCGCCGGGCCCCCACCACTTTATATATAGCGCAGGTGACAGGGGCCCGTCAACCATAGTGGGTTGAGCGCCCCCGACCAGGGCGCAGGTCAAAGGGCCTGGTGGGCCATTGGGCCCACACGGGAGGAGATCAACCTAACAAGTTAGGGTGGGTGGCAACACTGTAGAGCGCACCCCTTGTGCGAACAGAGTGGGGGCGCTGGAGAACTCGATCAAAACCTATCCACAGAAAAGGGGTGACCATGTTGTCGAGCCGGCGCTAGGCATGACATTCGACTCGCTCGGGGAGGCATATGACTTCTACAACCTGTATTCGTGGGAGCATGGTTTCGGCATCCGATATGGGAAGAGCAGGCTGAACCCTGAAAGAACAAAGACCATGCAAGAACTCGTATGCGGGTGCTCGGTAAGTCTGTGGCCAATATGGGAGCTTCTACGGGGTGAGAAAATTACATACTGAGAAGCACGATTTATTTTTCAGGGGGAGCCAGAAGGGAGAACAGCCGATCAAACAAACGACCATGGCTGGTATATCACGGAACAGCGTGTAAACCACAACCATTCGCTATTTGTCACGTACGGACAGAAGGTTTTCTGGCCGTCTCACAAGCACATAGATGCATATAAGAAGGATCTGGTAAGGCAGCTGAGGGAGAACAACATAAATATCAGCAGGTATACAGTATCATAGGTAGTTTTTCGCGGGGGGGGGGGGGGGGGGGGGGGTCGGAAATGTTCCTTTCACAAAGAGAACTTTGAAATTTTTTGTGGACATCTTAGTAAGACCAGGCTGATGATGATGTTAGGAAGACAATGGAAGTGTTTGAGAGAGTGGGGCAACAGATAAGGAATTTACTTCTAGAGTGCTAGCAGATACGGATAGTAGGATTAAAAACCTAATGTGGACAAATGGGTCAAGTCGTATGCATTACAAAATTTCCGGTGATGTCGCGACACAACCTATAGGACTAACTTGTACGACATGCCATTTGGTCTTTTTGTTGGCGTGAACAATCACTTCCAGAGCATAATTTTAGGTGGAGTGTTGCTGAGGGATGAGCAAACAGAAAGCTTCAAGTGGGTTTTCACGGAGTTCGTGAGGATGATGGGTGGGGAGGCACCAAAGACTATATTGACTGGTATGTTGTTATTCATAAATTATCTTTTCCTGAATGCTTAGCAGTGATGGAAATATATATGTAGGCATGTATCCTGTGACAGCCCATACTCATCCGTTAACTTGTTTGAGCTGCAGACCAGAACAGGGCCATGGAAGTTGCGATAAAAAATGTATTGCCAGGAACGGTACACCGGTGGTGCAAATGGCACATGTTGAAGATGGCCAAAGAAAGTTTAGGACCTTTGTATGGGAAGAAAAGCGAGTTCAGAGCCGAGTTCCACAAAGTGATCAATCACATGCTGACCACTAACGAGTTTGAGGAAGCATGGATTGCTGATGGAGAAGTATGGTGTTAAGTCGCACCCATTCTTAACACAATTGTACGAAGTTAGGCATAAATAGGCTAAGCCATACTTTAAAGGCATTTTTTGTGCTAAGATGACCAGTACGCAACGTAGCGAGAGTGCTAACATGATGCTGAAAAGCTAAGTCCCACCAGGATGCCCGATGAATATGTTTGTGAGGTACTACATGAGGCTGCAGTATGACGGGGAGGCTGGCGAGAACTATGAAGAAAAACGAACCAAAGTTGTGAGTGGATTCTGTGGTTTCGAAATTATATCGGTACTTAATTATCTATTTTTTGCATGGTAATCTTGGTTTTTTTGCAGGCGAGGGCGGTGCTGCGTGCAAACCTGCCAATTGAATAGCATGCAAGTAAAATCTACTCGCGAGCCATGTTTGAACAATTCAGTCCATGTGATGTCGACGATCTGATGCCCAGGTGCATTTGTTTATCTGTAGGTGATGGACTACCTGAGTGTTGATATGATACCAGAAGCCATATTATGAAAAGGTAGACACTGTATGCAAGGGACGTGTTACCAGATCATTAGGCAGTGTATCAGAATGATCATTCTTCCTCAAGGTCATTCACATAGCATCACTCAACTCTGTACATGCAAGCTCTAAAGTTGTTCAGACTAGGGGATGCAAGCGTGTTGAAGCTTACAACATGTCTGAGATTTTCAGAAGCAACCTAGTTTTGATGGCGCCATACGATGCTAAGAGGGACAGACTGGGGCTTGAAGATAGACCATCGACTGGGAGAGACGACCAGGTGGAATGCAGAGAAATAGTTGCAGTAGGACCCGGCAGCCGGGGAGAGCTGGCTGTGGCGAGCTTGCGGGTTTGGGCGCTCCTCTGAAGATATGTGGGGCTGGGAGGCCGACCACTAGCAGAGACAGGGCGCCGTACGAACCACCTGGTGGTCTGAGTAAGCGAACACGATTCTGCACAATATGTATTCCCTCCGTTCCACAATATGTTTGTTGATGGTAACAAACCGACGACTTGTTCCGAAAGGGGAGATGGACCGTCGGACTGAATCAGCCTAGAAAGGTTGGAAAATGCACGAGATGTTGTTTGCCCGGGTACAGAAAGAACACCTGCACGAAACAGCCAGCTGGGTTGTATAATTCCTTGAACCCGTGTATACGTACTAATGAACTGTTTGTGATCAAGGGAAATATATTTTGTGTGTTTTCCCAAATTTATGCTGTGGGTTCCTTATTTGCTGGATATTTTTTGTATCTGAAACTTAGATTGCGCAAGTCGACGGTCGTGCGTGTACAATTATAAAAGTTTCATGCGTATTCGTTGAGACGGTTAGGATTTGTTCTAGACCGCTGGATTTTTTTTAATTTGCAACGTATGAATAAATTGTGTTAACTAAGATGGACGGCAACGTGATCACAGCCTGAACTTCTCTAGCCGAGGGTTGGGATCATGGAAAAAAATAGCCCGCTATATCCCGTATAATAGCGCGCTATAGCTTATTTGAAGAGGCTACGCTATATTTAACCAAAAATAGCCGCTACGACGCTAATCACGTTTTATACCCGCTAAACCACGCTAAACACGTTAGCGTTATAGCACGCTATTTTTTAGAAATAAACGAGATTCCATCGGCCCAAAAAAAAGTCCAACACGCACCTCCTCCTCACTAGGTCATTCCCCAGTATATAACTCAATCCTCCTCGGCTGTTCACGAGAGCGACGGCGGCGCCTCGTCGAGTTGCAGGCTTGTAGCGACGACGGGAGCACTTCCTCCACCGGCGGATCGAGCTCTTCCTCCGCCTCGAGTTGCATCGGCGGCGGGAACGCTTCCTCAACATCAAAAGGAAAGAGAGTTTCTCGTCCTAGGAAGAGAATGTTTCCTATTTTACGCGGTGATGATGGATTTTCTAGTGAATCTGAAGATGACGTCGGTGTTCTAATTAAAAGTTTAAAACAGGTTGTCTTTTAGAGTTTGATACTTTGTTTATGGATTTATGCCTCATATTTGTGTCTATGTCATGGATTTGGCCCTTGACTTTTGTATCTGGTTAACTAGTTATGCATGTATTGGTTTGGATAAATATTTAGTGCTGAAATCCTTAATATTTTGGCTATATAATTCATTTTTTACGAACGCTATTTCAAATATAGCACGATATATCACGTTATAACTTCTATAACCTTTTGAGAAGGGTCACGCTAAAAATGATAGCACGCTATTTTTTTCCTTGGTTGGGATACAGACATGCGTGGCTTGGTCTGGCAAAAAAAGGCCTGCTGCCAACCCACCACTACCGTTGCCTTACATATTCAAATTCGAATTTTGAAATCTGAGACGCTTTTGGAGGGAAAACCAGGCTGTCTGAGGCTATAAGCTGGCTGGGTAGAAGATAAGGGCGGGGGCGAGGAAGGGGAGGAGCGGTAGGGGGAATAAATGTGGTAGCTGCCGTCGGTACAGAATCTGCGGGTCGCGGTACAAGAAACTTTGCACTCCGTCGTGGACCGTCAACGATTCACGTCTCCGCGGTACAGGAAATGTGTTGTTACAGTAGGACCCATGACTGTCAGCTGGAGACTTTACAACATGAATACATTAGAGTATACGGGCGATGCCGGAAGATCACGCGACAGAAGGGCGGTAGAGATAGTGTGACCATCTGGACCTACGAGCCGATACGAATTTCCAATGAATGGAACGGGTGCTTTCATTGATCAACAACATGGGTATTTATACAAGGGTTCCCGTCGGTTCGGGATGTCGGTTTACAAGGAAAAAGGTGTCTCTATAGAAACTAGGCGTCTGTACGGACGCATCGCTTTGGGCATCTAGTAACTGCCTAGGGCAGTTAGAATCTATTTCTTACACAAAGAACCTATATATATATATATAGATCTGGAAACATAATAAAAAAAAAATTTGGACACAATTGGTTTTATATCATTGTTTGCCCGATCACTGAAGTTAGAATAAACCAATCACAAAGTAACTAAATTTTCAGGGAGAGGACAGCAGAAAGATTCGCAGCTTCAAATCCATTAGGAGGCAATCTGTAGCAAATCCAAGGTGTTCTATTGCACAGGCTAAATCAATAAAAAAGCAAAGAATGGCCACACTTTGCCCAGCTCCTCAACGACTGCAAGCCGGCCACCCATCACCGGACATTGACTTTCGGCGGTGCGTTCGGCACCTCTGCTGGCGCCCCATTGGCGGAGCCCTGCCCCTGCATCTGTCCTTGTTGGTGCATGCGGCCAGCACGTGCCCCGGCATCTGGCATGAGTGCGACAGCAAGGACTGGGAGAGGAGAATGACGAAAGCTGTGCACAACAAAGATCCAAAACACAGCAGGCGTAGACGAATCGAGAAGAGGAAGCAAGACGGGGACCAATATCGGACACGAAGAAGGCAAAGGCCAGCGCGGGCACCGATTGCGGAGAGTAGAGAAGCGATGCATCTCTAAACAGTAACCAAGTTAGCTGCGCAAGCGCGGATTCGAGCACAAGCTATATGGAGTGCACAAAATAAAGCAGTTACGTGCACAAGCTATATGGAGCACACATACCCCCTTATAGACTTGCACCAGTTACGTGCACAAAATAAAGCCAAAAGAGTACGCAACAGGAGTGATAGAGTTTCTGCCAATCCATCTAACCGACCCCTCAGGCATCCATCCAAAGAGTCATAGGGTTTCTGCCACATCCCCCCCCATTGACAAGAGTTCTGAACCTACATCAGAGCATATGTGCCGATGGCATCCATCCAAAGAGTCATAGGGTTTCTGCCACACCCCCCACTGTCAGCACATAGAGTTCTGAACCTTTTTTCAACTAGAGGAACCTATTTCCATTACATGAACGGAACCAGAAAGCTAAAGCAGGGCATTAGGTGTGTCGAGCCAGAGAGCTACTCCTCATCTGATGGATAGTGGAAATATGTATGGTGACCCTGCCAGACCACCCCCTGGACCTCATGAGCCACCTGAACCTCCCCCTCCTCAACAGCAGCATCCTCGTGGACCTCCCCCTCCTCCAAAACCTCCTCAACATCTCCGTGGACCTCCCCCTCCTCCACAGCCCCTGGGACCTCCTCAACCTCAACAGCCCCTTCCTCTGAAGAACTAGAACTTGATGGGGGACTGGGTGGGGTGGGAAAACCGCATGGATTCACCTCCACCGACGCTCTTTGCGCTCCTCCTCCTTCCTCTTCTTTTTCTCCTCCTCTTTCAGTCTCTGTGCCTTAACCCGTTCTGGTTCTTGAGCCAGAATCTGCCTTACACGATTTATAAGAGCAGGTTGAAGGTCCATTTGAAAATTGTCATCCTGCAACTTCTGGTAGTCCAACTTCAAAGACACATACAAACCTGCGCCAACCACATTACATATATGATCAGACATGAACCTGTTCTCCGAAAACAAGTTTCAATTTCTGTTGTTCTATAAATTTGGTCATGGTTCGATCTGGCTAACAATCAGACTGATCGAACAATGTTTGGAGATATACAGTTCTTTGGAAAAAATTTCACACGCTTATAAATGAACAAGAGCAAAAGCATTTTCGTTATGCCACGCAAACAGCAGTCAAAACTCACAAGATCAAACTGAGCACTGATGCACGGCACAGCAGTAGTGTACAATCAGATTTTTATTCAGAAATACTAGAATCAAAGCATATTACAATCAGGTTTGCTCTTATTAATTTAGAACACTCAACATTCAGCAGTATTGCCTTTACGAGGGAAAAAAAAGAAAAGCAGAGCAGGAAAGGAGAATATGCGCCTCATAAGATCAAACTGAGCACTGTTGCACGTCACAGCATTAGTGTACAGTCAGATTTTTATTTCAGAAATACTAGAATGGAAGCATATTACAATCAGGTTTGCTCTTACTAATTTAGAACACTAACATTCAGCACTATTGCCAGGAAAAAGAAAAGCAGAGCAGGAAAGGAGAGATGTGCATCGTAGCAATGGTATTCAGAGTCAATCTAAGATGTCACAAATGGAGCCCCTACAGGAATTTGGACAATTAGAGTTCAAACAGAGTCCAGCCTGAACTCTTTTGATCATATTCCAGGGGATAGGGTTCTTCGGGGTATTGTATTGCCTGTTAGGTTGCTTAATAAGTTGTACACAATTTATTTGTAAAACACCTGGCACAGCAATAGATTGTTGTAACAAAGAACAAGATTTTTTCAGTGGCTAATCATATACAGGTGTTTTCTACAACAGTGTTGAAAGCAAGTATTCATCTGTACATTAAGAAACCCCACTGTTTGGATTAGAGGAGGGATTCCTCCAAATTTTCAAAACTTTCCCCTATTTTGACAACAGAAAATTTTAAGGGTTCAGATCAGATGTGAATTAAACCCTCAATAACACAAATCCCTCTACAGAAGCAGAGCCTTACCTAGTTCTGAAGAAGGTATGAATAATTTGGAAGTTACACTCAGACTAAAAGACCAGGCAAAGGACACAGGAAACAAATCCATTGTGAATAAATAGTAATCACTCACCAGCAGATATAAGGGGAAGAAAAGAAAATACCTGCGTACTGTAGCCTTTCACGGAAAACATGGCCACACTCTTGAAGAAATGTAGCTCTGTTTACAGTGAAGCTAATACGTTTCAGCAGCTGCTTCTGATTGGCGGTAGCATTGGGAACATCTTCCTACAGATGAAAACAATACCTCAATTGATAACAATATCACGTGGAACCACTTCAGAACTCAGAAGTACTCCCTTGAAAGATTCACACAAACAGAATCTATATTGTTGCCAATGTTAATAATAAAGCATCAAGAACTATATCATGATTTACCACTTCGTGAATAGGCAACAACAGAAAACCAGCAGAAGAGGCAGAAAAAAAAAGGTAAGATATGCAACTTGACCAAGAGTCTTTGAGCTGATGGCAGGAATCCCCAATATTGCCTATGATACAAACATAGAATAAAATAAGATAGCACTGAAGAACATCAAAACTATGTGGAATGGACCTCTTATGTTTGTGATTTGAGCATAGCAAAAACTTTAATCAGTTTCTAAAAGGAAACCACCTGGGCCGCAAGGCGCTGGGCACTACTCAACCACCACAATTTAGCCATAAGTGGTGACCCTAATAGGATTGTGACCAAAAACTCCTAGCTTTGGAACTAGTCCAGCAAGGAAGCAGTCCAAGTAAGGCAGGTAGGGTGGTAGGAAGACAACACAGTTAATTAGGGCTATCAGGCACCAGTAGTAGTCAAAACTAAAAATGTTATGACAAAAAGGAAAATGCTTAAACCTTGAGTAAGATGAATCCTTAAGGTTACAGATAATAAAACCATAGAAACCATGATTTTGATTTTAGTTAATAAGGTACTCATATGACAATGACACCAGGGTGAACGAGATGCTGCTAGGTCAGGATGTTGGCGGACGATCCGCTGGACGTCCGTGTCCGTCCGCCCGTTCCGCAAACTCTAATCGCTGCAATTAGCGGATGCCGCGTCCGCCAAATTATGTTACAGCCGCGCTCGGTGGACAGAACGGACCAGCCGCTGCAAGCTTTACGTACTATAAGTTGCAACCTTGAGTAGTTATATACTAACTATACAGGAAGATTTGAACAATCCATCAACAATCGTGGAATCAGGAGCTAAGCAAAAACATTCCATCAAACAATCGATACAGTAGCTATGCTACTAGATTCAACAAATATCCAATGTAATATTCAGTTCAACATGACCATACTAGTTTCACTAAATATTGAACAGTGAATATTACAGAAACTGTATTAACACCTTATTATAAAATCAGGTTCAGGTAGGAGTTCAACTTGCTTGCACAATGGGGTTCAGCTTGCACAATCAGTATCAAAGACAATTCGTGTACATATCAAGTTCAACTTGCAAATATGTTTGTATGCTGAAGCTAAAGCAAGTGCTTGCAGATATGATTTCTTGCAAGAGAAACCACATCATTTCATGATCATAGCCTCCATCATGACAGCTGAGTTTCTGAAATACCATCTGGGTTCACTACAAAAACAATTAAAATCAATTGATGGACAAAAATACTCATCAAAGTCAAAATATCCAGTAAGTATAGTGCTAGACACATAGTGAAGTCTCATATTCTCCTATGCATCATGACAGAACTTGACAAAATTAATAAGCTGCACTATGTGTGGGTTTACTCTAAGTCTCTAACAACTAAATGATGTCCAGGAAGCCTTGCAAGAACAATCAATACAGCTAACAACCTCATCAACAAGACCATGTACACACCTTTGGTTTGATGGCCGGCGGTCTCTTCATGGCACTCACTTACTTGGTAGAACACCAAGTATTCTTCCTCCTTGGCATCTTTACTGATTGGATTTAGGGTCTAAAGAATTGAAAGATGATCAAGTTAGTAACAAAAAGTTGAAATTATTATTCTACTACTCAATATTCAAAAAATATTTACCAGCAGCCTTTAGCCAATCTTGGAGGCATATCATTGCCTCGACCATCTCACTCTTTAACCTGCTCCTATGATCAGTGATGATTCTTCCACCGGCGCTAAAAGAAGACTCCGATGCCACGGTTGATGCTTGAATAGCTAGCACATCACGGGCGATGCACGATAGAACTGGGTACTTTGGACCGTGGAGTTCCCACCGGCACTTGCGTCTTCTCGGAACCACCCAACTGCTGCAGACATTTCCCCTCTAATGTGCTTGCAGAGGAGGTAACCTACAACGGCATTAAACAATGGATTATTATTTGAGCTACAAAAACCAGACTTGTATGCACGTAAATCTTAATGCAAACGATGTAGTTCAATTCTTCATTTTTGATATGGTAAATGTTTCTGGGACTATAAAATCTCCTAATGGGCATATTTGAGAAACGTAGAGCAAGGGGCTTCTTTTCTCTTTCAGAAGTAGAAAACTTAGCCATTGAATTTGCATTTTTTAATCCAGGAGGCAAGTCAGGTAACGAATGGGACTAGTCCAACGAATGTGTATGAGCATTTACCCATTTGAAGCTACTTTCTGAATCAATTCCATATGTTGTATGTATAGCATACTTATCTTTCATGGTCATATTGACTAGATATGCTGCTGCAAGTTTGATAGCACAGAAAACTTAGAGAATAGAGATTAATTTACAAGAAGCGTCAAAAATAGAAGAAGCAACCTGCTTTAATTAACATAAAATTGGAAAGTTGAATCATCTAGCAAACTAGCTGTCTGCCCAAGGTAGTAAACAAATTACTATTGCAAAATGATGTTGCATCAGCTAGCAGATCTCAATCAAAGAACACTGCACCTAATAAATCTGTACTGATGTACATCACATGATCCTATATTCCCGTACTGAAACACTGTTTAGAGAAGCCAGTCCAAAAAAATAACCTCAGCTCCAAAGATCTGAATCAACAAAATACTAAATTTCCCAATCTTGCATTACAATGTCGACTGAACAAGAAACGTGAACATACAACAGAGTTGATGGGGGATGGAGGGTGGGGGAGAGAAGGATCGGACCTGCTCCTTGTCCTCTAGATTGATTTGGGTGCCACCGCCTCCTCCTTTTTTGTTCTCCACCGGTGGCTTCTTCTCCTCGTCCTCCGGCAGATTATTTCCGCCCTCCACCGCCGCTGCCTCCGCTGCGCCCAACATCTCTCTCCATAGCTGGGCGACGGGGAGGTCGTCGAGCTCGACTACGGCCGGGAAGACGGGCGACGACCAGGGATGTTGGGTGGTGGCAGGGAGCTGGGCGAGCCGCCAGGCGCCGAAGCGGCGTTTGGTGCAGGGGACTGCGTGGCTGTGCTGTGCTGCGTGAGAGGCGGACGCGGACCCCAGCGGCTTCGCGGACGTTGTCCGTCAGGCCCGCCTAATTTGGACGGCCCATCCGTCTAGCCGTTTCAGGTTTTAGAGCGGCGTGGACGGAACGGACCGGCGGATTCCGCGTCCGCCTACATCCTTGACTGCTAGGTCACACAAAAGATAGCGCTTTTACAACTTAAATACTACTAGTACAAGCTAACAAAGCAGAATATCTCTGAAACAAGCGAAGGTTCATCACTTATACTAAAATTATTATTATGCTAGGCAGCCTTAACTCGTTACCACACCAACCACACATGACAATAGTGCTACACTAACTTGTGGTCATTCGTCTTCGTCATCGGTGACCTCCAGCTGGTACTCAGCATACCCCATGATGAGGGACTGGCGTTGCAAGTACTCATGGAACTCACAATCAACCTCATATTGGGCGATATCACTAGCAAACATGCATTGCATCCAGGGATCGTAGGTAGTGAAGGTGAAAGGCTTGACAGGGGGGCGGTTCTTCAAAATATCAATGTACTTCTTGTCGATCCTCCTAGTCACCATCTTAGTCTTCCCATTTCTGCCGGCCGATTCGCTGACCTCCATCTTCGCCTCCTCCCGTGATCCGCTGCCCTCTGTCTCTGCCTCCTTCGATCCGCTGCCCTCCGTCTGTTAGTTAATAATTTCGATTTCATTAAGAAAACAAACTAAATAAATGGAAAATAAAAATTGATATAATTCCTTTTATTCTTCTTCGAATCCAAAAAAAAAAAAAACCTTTTTTATACATAGGTCATCGATTTGCAATTGGAAAAAGGGCTGCATGCGCTTCTAGTAAATAGTTCAAACTATATTATCGATGAGCGTTCTATATCAGATAAATTTTACACTACGCTAAAAGCATTTCGAGACTAGAGTTGTAGAAAGAGTACCCCAAGGGAAAGCAATTGTGAAAATGAAGAAATACCTCGCTCGATCTCTTAGCCTTCTTCTCTGATCCGCTGCCCTCCTTATCCTCGCTCTTGGCCTTTTTCTTCTTCTTCTTCAATCCGCTGCTAGATCTCTTGCCCTCCTCCCTCGATCGCTTTAACTTCTTCACCGATCTGGCGTTCGCCACCATCGTCACAATCTTCTTCCTCTCTTTCCCGCCCTGCGACGGAATCAACTCGCTGACCTCCTCCCTCGAGCTCTTCTTCTTCTTCTCCTTCGATCCGGCCGCCTTGTCCTCCTCAAGCGAACGGGAGCAAGCCGCGCACATATTTAACAGCGAATGGGAGCAAGCCGGGCACCTCTTGGTCTCCATCATAATCATCCTCCTCCTCCGCAGAACCTGCCACTGCTCCTTCGTCGCCTCAGCCGGCTCCTTCTCCTGGAAGGGCCCGTGCCGCAAGACCGCCTGCCTCAAGTCCCGCATCTTCTCGGCTTCCTTCACCACCTCCAACACTTCCTCGTCAGGATCCATGGCTATGCGCTTCTTCCTCACCAAAAAACCGGAGCACGTGGAACACATAACCACCTCCATCGTCTCAACCCCCCCGTTCTCCAACTCCATCGTCTCACCCCCCTCGTTCTCCACCTCCACCATGTCACCCAAACTCCCCATCGCCCTCCTAACCTCAAACCAGTTCTCCATCTCCCTCCTCTCACCCTCGCTCCACATCGCCCTCCTCTCACCCCCGCTCCCCATCGCCCTCCTAACCTCCGCCGGCGGTCAGCTCTTCTTCTAGACGTGGATGGCGAGGTTGCGGCGGCGGCGGCCTTAGATTAGACCGAGGAGAAGAGGAGGCGGCGGCGGCTGCCTTAGATAGATAGATATATATATAGGATTCCCCCGCAAACCCTAAGTGCCAAATGGGCCAAAAAGCCCAACTCGGTAGCAGGGCCCTGTTTCGTTTATGACCTATATACAAAGTCCTGCCAAAATTTGTGCGTACTACCAAATTGCCAAACTTTTGCTAAAAAGAAAACAAATTGCCAAAGTTATTTTGCCTTGTTGGTGCATGTGCAGGGGTGCAAATGGTATGGATATTTTCCGACTGTATCCGAGTCCGGATCTTCAACATCCGATACCGTATCCATATCTGGATACTCAAATCAATCGCATATTTATGATGTCGATATTCATTCGTATCCTATCCAACATAGCTTGTACTATCCGTATTTGAATCCGAATCCAAATATGAATAAAAATATGAAAACAAATGCAATATCAGCTATATCCGATCTACCGAGATAAAGTTGTGTTTCGGCAAGATTTGGCTATGCCGGTGTTTGTTTGGTGACTTGGCTTGCCTTGAAAAATTAACTAGGGTTTGATTGGAAGCTACTCTCTCTCCGTCCCCAAAAAAAGCATTTTTTATTTTTTGAGAAGTAAAATAATTTTAATTTTAATCAAATTTATATAAAAACTACTAATATTTATGGTGCCAAATAAGTATCATTACATTATTTTTGAAATATATTTTCATGGAACATTTTTTGGAAACATAAATATTGATAGAGAAATTCGTTTCTACTTCCGGGCGGGTGTGCTCCTCTCCCGCACGCACATGGGAGGCGTTAACGCTATTGGATTAGCATCTACAAAATCCAATCCGTTTAGACAAACTACCACTGTTTTTTTACTAGTACCGTACCTCACCTGAAATTATTTAATTGGGTTCTATTTTTTTTTAACGCCGCCTTTTGGCAACATGGAGCATCGGGACGGGCGCCGCCACATGCCTCCGTCGGCGGTGTGACAGCTGCATGCGTGCGTTGGTGCCTACACTATGGGGAAATACATATCTGAATCTAGGGGCATCTACCCCGATCAATTGCTAGGCCACCATCTCCTTACACTCCACGACTTGGGTTGGGTTCGAACCGATTGGAACCGTAATTTTTACCATTATCTATTCCTCCGCGAAATTTGTCAAAAAAAAAATAGTGCTTAATGCTCTTCGCATCAAGCAACCCATGTTTTAGCACATCAAGTCGCACGAACGGATAATCGTGTACAGTCTAGGTGTAGTTATGTGAGTGCGCCGTTTTAGAACCCAGTTTCACTGGAGCTCTTAGAATAAATCGAAAATGGTATTTAAAAGGTCCAATATTGATATGATTGAAGTATCTGCGAAAGTTTGTTAAAAACATGTTCTATTTTATGTAGATTACATATGCAAATATTTGTTTTTGAGGGAAACAGCAGCGTCTCCGACGTTCTGCGAAGCTTTATTAATCATCAAATAAAAAATTACATCGTTTATAAGTCTGTCTAACAGAAAGCTAGGAGGTTCATCGACCCAATTATTAAAATCCTTATTAAAAAAGCACACTTGAGCTAGCTCGTGAGCCACACTGTTCCCTCGGACAATGATTAAAGGTGACACTACGTATCGATGCAACCATGTTGATACAATCCGCAAAAATAACGATCGATTCATTCCATCAAGCCTCTTCTCCTGTGCACGCCTCAATGACTTCAGTTGCTTTAGATTCCACCTGTATCATACAGAAACCCATTTTATTATTTGATAATACTTGTGACGTACTATGCTTTTCTTTCAACAAAAATAGATATTACTAGAACATAAGGTTTTCGAGTTTCTTAAAAAGCCTTCAATAAATGGGGTTCCAATGGCACATTTTTTGGCGTAAAAAATGTATGTACAACATGTATGCAAAAGCTGACAAAGTCATACACATGGCCTGGTTTAAGAACCTCTCTCATTTTTGTGAGGTGGTCATGAGTTCGAATCCATGGCAAAATATGGATATTTAATCGTAGTATGGACGGTACCACCATAGGAGACCAAATTTAATCGTACTATCGGTGGGTTTGACTTTTAGTAAAAAAGGTTAGCTCAGACAAAAAATTCCGCCGTAGGAGACCAATTCAACCGTTATCGGGGCTATTTAGATACTATATAGTGCTCCACCGTAGGAGACCAATTCAACCGTTATCGGGGCTATTTAGATACTATATAGTGTTGTTTGATGCATCCACAAGATGGTCCAATACGTGTCTAATATCAACAATGAACCATTCTTCTAAGAAGTTGATCACTCAAATCATGAAACAAGGAACCCCGCGGCAATCCATAAGTGAAAATGACATCGAGTGGTACGTTGCACATTTTTATCGTAAGAAAGCCAATATGCTTATTTTCCGAATGGTGAGGGTATGTGTTTACCGAAAACATGTTCAGCTAGGATCCTAATACGGATGAACAAAATCAAGCCATTGATCTAGCATTTGTTTTCTCAAAGGAAAGCAGCATTGCTTTTCTTTTTTTTTAAGATTTGGCTCATGGTCATAATGAATAAAGGTACCTTGAGTGCGATTCTGCAAAAACAGAAGAAGAAAAGAATGATCACTCTACATTCTACAATCTTTATTTTCATCGTGATAAGACGAAGAAACTCATTGCACCACAGCTAATAACATGAAGATTGTAACACGCACTCACCACCAGTCGACTCCACAGTGGCTTCGTTGGTTCTCCACTCCACATACCTCGATGCGTACTGCATGGCTTCTTCATTTCTTCTTTCTCCATTTTCTTTTCAGAGACAATTTGCGTGCATGGCGTGCGTGAGCATGGCCGCTACAATTACTTATCATTTTTTTCTTTCCTCTTTGGAGGGAGAGGAGCATCACAAATTCACAATTGGTATGCCAAGATGTTTCGGCAAATAACGCGATAAGGAGGAGCATTTTTTTGGTGCTCCAAAAGTTTGTGGTGCGGTCCGAAATAAAAGCGCTGGCACCTTCAAGCCTCACCGACTTCTCCGAACCAGCCATCCGGCCCCACCGATGATCGGATGCTCAAATTTTGGTAAGCATTTAGTTTATTATATAATCCTGGACTAAATGGAAATAGTCAAAGCCCCGCCTCTCACTTGTACAATGTACTAGATCATTTAGGCGCGCGTTGCCGCGCCCGTCCATTAGAAGAATAGATTGGTAGGGACTGATTGAAATATATATGGATTATAACATGTTCTCACATAATTTTGTTTTGTAAAGAGCAAGAAAAGGCAACAATCTTTCAGTTACCTAAGACAACCATAAATAAGTGAAATGATATATTGCGTTGTGTACAACTCAAAACTCTTGGAAAACTGAAAATTTCCTTTTCTACTTGGCCACCATAGCCATGTCCATGATATCTTTTTCAGTGGTACCAGGGATATTCGAAGGTGAGGAGGTTGTCTCTTAGTCCGTCCACTATAGCCTTGACGCTGCCTTGCAATACCCACACCCGACACCAGCCAAGTACCTGGACTCAGCTTCTCCTTCGCTCTTTTGATCTGAAGTATCTTCTCTGCTTCAGCTTTGTCATTAGCTGTCGATCTCAATCTAGCACCTGTTTCACAAAAAAGAGAGAACAAAACCATAAATCAGAGCATGTCAATGAGAATAAAAATCATACCATCTAGTATTAATCTGACTCATTAGCACTTACCTGCGTTTATCTCATGCATCACTCTGTTGACATGCGAATCAGGTAAATATTAACTGTCAGCGTTTGCACAATCTCATAACCATACATAGACATTGCCTACAACGTTAGCAAATGAGGTCAGTCAAAATATTCTCTGTGCTCTACAGCAATAGACAGTGGACATAAACCTTTTCAAGCTCATCTACAATAGCTTTGCAATTTCGATCCTTGGTGCGCAAATGCATCATCCGGCTATAGGTCTATGAGGACCAGTATAAGCCATCATCCGGCTCTAGGGTTCGCCGGGTCCTAGGCGAATTCCCTGGTGGTGCTGAGGATGGGGGAGCCGTCGGCGTCCGTGGAGAGCATGACGGGGAATCTGGCCGGTGGATCAGGAACCAAACCTGAACCAATTGATGTGATGCTGGAGAGGTTAGGATTCGAGGATGATGAGATAGATGATCTGGTGTTTGAGGAAGTGGAGGATGCGCCGAAGGTAGGTTTGAAGTGGCTTGCGCTCGCTCGGGTCCATACAACAAATCCGTTTAGCGTGCAGACTTTTGAGCAGCATATGCGTAACGCATGGTCGCCGGCGCGGGAGATGAAGTTTACAGCGTTGGAGGACAAGCTGTTCACGATCCAGTGCGCTTGCTTAGGAGATTGGCTGAAGGTCACAGAAGAGGGGCCGTGGCTGTTTAGGCAAAACGCAGTGATCATTGAACCCTACGACGGGCTGTCTCCGATTAGCTCGGTGGATCTGAATCTGTTGGCAGTTTGGGTTCAAATCCATAACCTTCCACTGGGGTACAGGAAGGAAAACTTGATAAAGAATCTGGCGGAGAGGAAGCTTGGGAAAGTGACAATAGTGGAAACTGAACTTGAAGGAGTGGGCAATTTCGTCAGAGTTCGTGCCAAGGTGGATGTTCGCAATGTGGTCGCAAGATTCGTGTCTGTCTCCAGAGGTGGGCAGCGGGAATTCTATGCAGTCAAGTATGAGAAGTTCCCGAGATTTTGTGGGGCGTGTGGTCTCTTTGGCCATACACATATTGAATGTGGAACAGGAGAGCACGACGTGACCAAACTGAAGTGGGGTGACTGGCTGCGAGCTGATTGGGAAACTTGGCGCCGTCGTGTTCCTACAGGAACTCGAGCGCCTGGCTATGGTGGGAGTCGAGGTGGTAGAGGTATGGGGGCTAGAGGAGGAGGTCGTGGGTCCTTCTATGATTGGCGTAACCATCCAGAACACAAAGTGGATGGAAGGGGATATGAAGAACAGAAGAATAATGAGTTAGAAGATACGGCATCCAGTCCGATTAAAAGCAGAGAGGTGGTCATGAGTGAAACGGAGAATTCTGCGAGGAAACGCCTGGCCCTGACTAATACTAAGATTCTGGCTGGGGAGGACAAGCAGGGGGCTCTGATGGAGGTGGAAAATCAATACTGTGATAGCACTGGTCGGGGAAAAGGCACTGATGTTACGGGAGAAAACAACAATACAGAGCTATTCAAGAGGAGGAAGGGGGAATCGGGAGCAACTCACTCACAATCAAACTCATCGGCGGGCTCGTTCGACGAGCGCCGCCGGGAGCAATGATTATCATATGTTGGAACTGCCGAGGAATGCGTAAGTCCTCGGCAGTTCGTTCGCTCCTGGAGCTCCAGGCGCGTTTGCATCCGGATGTGCTTTTTCTGTCTGAAGCGCATTTGTGTAGAGATAAGGCAGATGTTCTTCGTAAGAGACTCAAGTTCGATGAGATGCTGGTTTCTGTTAGTGATGGTAGAAGTGGAGGTTTGGTTTTGTTTTGGAACAGGGATATTTCTGTAACATCAAAGGAGGTTACCCCTAATTTTATTGACATACGCATCGACGAGCATGGTGAGACGGGATGGCGTTTTACTGGCTTTTACGGTGAACCAAGTGGGGAGAGGAAGCACTTAACTTGGGGCTATATAAGGGGCATGCATGCGGCGGTTGATCTCCCTTGGGTCATGGCCGGTGATTTCAATGAAATCATGTATTCAAATGAGAAGGAAGGGGGTGCAACTAGACCCCAACGATGCATGCAAGCATTCCGAGACACGTTGAGTGATTGTAATTTAGAGGATATGGGATACATAGGCGATATTTTTACTTGGAGAAGAGGCAGAATTCGCGAGAGGCTTGACCGGTCGGTGTGTAACTCAAGGTGGACAGATATGTTTCCTTTAGCAGCGGTCATCAACGAGGATTTCGGTAAATCTGACCATAGACCAATTGTCATTAACACAGAGTACAATACAGGTTTACAGGATGTACGACCTCGTGGTCCACTGAAGTTTGAAGCTAGATGGTTGTGTGAAAGCTCAGTTGAAAATATTATCCAAACTGCTTGGGAGAGGGCAAAGCAAATGCATGCTCATGCAACACTTAGTGAGCATACGCAAGAGGTGCATCAGGCCTTGCACACATGGGATAAAGAGGTCCTTAAGGGACCAAGGAAGAGGCTGAGAGATCTTCAAAGGGAGCTCAATGAAATTATGGCAGGTCCTCTCTCGGATGATGCATCGGCAAGACAGACAGAAGTTCAACTGAAAATTGAGGAATTACTTGAGCAGGAAGAAGTTTATTGGCTCCAACGGGGAAGAGTTAATTGGCTGAAACATGGGGATCAAAACACGGCTTTTTTTCACCGGTCTGCTTCTGATAGGCGTAAGAAGAATTTTATTAAATCTCTCAAGAATGATAATGGGGATGTTGTAGAAGAGGCGGGCCAGCTGAAAACCTTGGCAGCATCATATTTCGAGGAATTGTTTAACTCAGAAGTGCACGATCCAAGCCAGGAGGTTCTTGACAAGGTGGTACCGTGTGTTACGAGAGGTATGAATGAAGCCCTACTGGCCACGTACACACGGGATGAAGTGAAGAAGGCCATGTTCAATATTGGCGATCTTAAGGCACCGGGTCCGGATGGTCTCCACGCTGTTTTCTATAAAAGATTTTGGCACATAATTGGCGAAGACCTTACGGACGAGGTTCTACAGGCAGTTAACACTCGTACAATACCTGTTGGTTGGAATAATACCACTATTGTGCTCATTCCAAAGGTGGAAAATCCAGAGTTCATCACCCAATTCCGACCAATAAGTTTGTGCAATGTTGTATACAAGGTGATTTCTAAACTGATTGCAAACAGGCTCAAGTTCCTACTCCCTGACATTATTTCACCGATGCAAAGTGCGTTCGTACCGGGGCGACTTATTACGGATAATTTTCTAGTGGCTTATGAATCTTATCATTCGATCAAGAATAAGAAGGAGGGGAGGTACGGTACTTGCGCAGTCAAACTTGATATGCACAAAGCATATGATAGAGTGGAATGGAGCTTCCTGGAAAGAATTCTTTTACGCTTGGGTTTTGACCCTGGATGGGTTGAGCTAATCATGGCCTGCGTTTCTTCGGTCAGGTATCAAGTTCGGATCAATAATGAGTTTTCTGAGTTCATTTATCCATCTCGGGGTCTCCGTCAGGGGGATCCCCTCTCACCATATTTGTTTCTTTTGTGTGCGGAGGGCCTAACAAGTTTACTTAAATTTGAAGAGAGAGCTGGTAACCTTGTGGGTGTTAAAGTGTGTAGAGATGCTCCTGAAGTCTCGCATCTACTGTTCGCAGACGACTCGCTGATTCTCATGCGTGCAGATGCGGCTAATGCCTCTTGCCTGCGACGCGTGTTAGAGGATTACTGTGCAGCTTCGGGCCAACTGGTGAGTGAAGCAAAGTCAAGCATATTTTTCAGTCCTTGCACGAACGTGGCTGTCAGGGAGGAGGTCTGCTTGATCCTTAATATTATGACTGAAGCTATTACTGATAAGTACCTCGGACTGCCCCCATTGGTGGGGGTCGATAGATCGGATTGCTTTCAACACTTAGTGGAGAGAGTTTGTAAACTTCTTAATGGATGGAAGGAAAAGAAGTTGTCGTTTGGTGGGAAGGAGGTGATGCTAAAAGCCGTCATTCAAGCTATTCCTGCATATGCAATGTCTGTTTTCAAGCTGCCCAAACAGATTATCAAAGGGATTATATCTGCAATGTCCCAATTCTGGTGGGGAGATGATGACCAACAGAAACATATGCATTGGTTTGCGTGGTGGAAAATGTGTGTACCGAAAAGGCAGGGAGGTATGGGTTTTCGGGATTTACATTGTTTCAATCTTGCAATGCTAGCCAAACAGTGTTGGAGACTTATTGATACACCTAACTCTCTATGTGCTTCTGTTCTTCGAGCTAAATATTTTCCCTCAGGTGATATACTAAATTGCCAGCTCAAGAAAGGAAGTTCGTATACATGGCAAAGCATATGGGCCGGAATTCAGTCCTTTAAGAGGGGGAACATTTGGAGAGTGGGAGACGGTACACAGATAAATATTTGGAATGATCCATGGGTGCCGAGCAGTCCGAACAGGAGGATATTGTCAAGGAGGGGTAATATTTTGCTTACAAGAGTGTCTGATTTAATTGATCCTGAGACTGATTCGTGGGATGAGCAGCTTATTAGAGATAATTTCTGGTCGATCGATGCCCAAAGAATATTAAATATTCCTTTGTCCCGGAATTTAACGGAGGATTTTATTGGCTGGCATGCTACTAAATCCGGTGTGTTTTCTGTTCGATCCTGCTATCATGTAGAGTGGGAGCACCAGCATGGCCAAAAATTAAGAAGAACAAGTGGATATGGATCTTCATCTACGCTCCCAATATGGAGGATTTTGTGGTCTCTTAACGTACCGGCGAAGATCAAGATTCACTGCTGGAGGGCGCTACTAGGAGCAATACCATGTAATGGGGTCTTGGCGAACAGGCATATCCAGCCCAATGCGCAGTGTTCCCTCTGTAATGTGGAGTGTGAAAGTATCCGTCATGCTTTCTTTGCCTGCCCGAGAGTGCGTGAAATTTGGAAACATTTGGGGATGGAGGAGATTATCTCCCAGGTTTGTGCAGTCGAGGTTGAGGGCAGGTCGGTGCTGGAAGTTCTCCTCCGCGACAAAGATGCAAAAGCTCCACTTTTTCTTGACATTGATCGGAATGATTTAGTGGCTGTGGCAGTCTGGTACATCTGGTGGGAGCGGAGAAAGGCTATGCACGGTGAGACAGTTCAAACGCCAGCGAAAACATCACATGCGATATCGGTGCTGGTGATGAACTACTCAAGGGCCAGGAAGAAGAAGGGGTCTAGACCTCTCGTGGGGTGGACTAAGCCGAAGGAAGACTTTGTAAAACTGAATGTTGATGCTGGCTTCAACCTTGATTCGGGTACTGGGAGTACAGGCGCTATTTTACGTGATGATAGAGGACACTTCGTAGCAGCAACCTGCAGGGGTGTACCTTTCGTTTCTGACCCGGTGACAGCGGAGGCTCATGCCCTTAGAGATGGTCTGGTACTTGCTGGTCAACTCGGCTGCAATAGAGTGGAGGTCAACTCCGACTGCATGGAGGTGATTGACGTGATGATTAATGGCGGAAGATCCCTTGGCCCAGCCGCTGCAATTTTTGAGGAGTGTAGTTTCCTTTGTCATAATTTCTCGATTGTTAGGTTTGCTCATAGCCCTAGGGAAGCCAATAGAGCAGCTCATGTTTTAGCTAGCCGAGCGGATGGATCCTTGTCAGTAGCCTGGCATGAGGAACCTCCTGATTTTCTTGTAAACATCTTAGCGGATGATGTAACGGTTCTCGATGCTTAAAGCAGCAAGTTCCTGACGCACTCTTTTCCTTACCAGGGTAACTAAGGGGACTGGAAGGTTTTTAATGAGGCGGCTTGCTAGCTTAATATATTTACTGTTTTCAAAAAATATCAAGTGCAGGTGGCCACGTCAGGTAAGAATCTAGCAGTACGAAACATGTGGCTACACGCCCCCCCCCCCCCCCCCCCCCGAGCCAACCCGGCATGTCTAGTAGGTGCGCCCTTGTCGATAATATCCGGCAACATGAAAGGTTCAATCCGGGACGTCGCTGCTCGACGTGTTCGTCCGCGTCGTCTTCGACACCGTGTCCCCGTCCGTACACGCTGCCCCCGAGCTAAACCGCCATGTACTGTAGATGAGCCGTCGTCGAATAAGTCCGGCAGCATGAAAGGTTCAATCCGGGACGTCGCTGCTCGACGTGTTCGTCCGCGTCGTCTTCGACGCCGTCCGCCGCGAAGGTCGCCGCCGTCCCCGTCCGTGCACTCCTCCCTGATCCAAGCCGCCATGTCCAGTAGCTGCACCGTCATCGAATACGTCTGTCACCTTGAAGGGTTGAAGCCGGGATTTCACCGCTCGACGAGTTCATCCGCGTCGTCTTCGACGCCGTCCGCCGCGAAGGTCGCCGCCGTCCCCTTCCGTGCACGCCGCCCCGAGCCAAGCCGCCATGTCCAGGAGGCGAGCCGTCGTCGAATAAGACCGGCAGCATGAAGGGGTCAAGCTCGGACGTCACCGCTCGACGATTTCATACGCGTCGTCTTCGACGCCATCCGCCGCGAAGGTCGCCGCCATCCCCGTCCGTACACGCCGCCCTGATCCAAGCCGCCATGTCCAGTAGGTGCGCCTTCGTCGAGCGTCTGGCACTGTGAAGGGTTGAAGGCGGGACCTCACCGGTCGACGATTTCATCCGCGTCGTCTTCGACGCCGTCCGCCGCGATGGCCGTGCACGCTGCCACGAGCCAAGCCGTCATGTCCAGGAGCTTGAAAGGTTCAAGCCGGGACGTCGGTTCGTCCGCGTCGTCTTCGACGTCGTCCGCCACGAAGGTCACTCGGCTCGCTTCCGAAACAGAGGACATTTTTTAGTGGTGTCATCCTCGGCGGCGCGAAGGTGAGATGTAGTCGTGTACCAACAGCATCGTTGTATGCGCTAGAATGGATTCCACTGTCTAGTCGTTTTCAGTATAAGAAATTTAGCAGTAGTCGCATGTTGCATTCAGTTGTAAGATCACCTTTCGATTGTGTAGATACATGCATCTTCAGATTTTACCTGACTGACAAGGGTTTCATCTTAATTATGTTGATCTGGGGCACATTTGCCATCGGAGTTGACGCGCGCTTGTAGACATGCAGGTGCTTGCATGGTTGGTACTAGCAGGCAGCGTGTTTGGAGGTCGACTTGGCGTGGCGCCATGCTCCTTTTGGCGAGAAGGGACTGAGTATTGGCTGGCCAGCTAGTCCATTCCGGTCAGTTCAGTTCTATTTGTAGCTAGCAGCAGCAGTCGCAGTGGATAACGATGATGATTTTCTCTCGCACTGCAGTCAGATAAGACAACGGCGTTAGCACATTCAGTTAACTGTAGAGAGTACTGAACAAGAAATTCAGTTTACACTTCAGCACAACAGGACCAAAAATTAAACACATGTAGACTGTTGGTACTTGAAAAGTGAAAACAAATTGGAAAAGGAAAAACATATGCCTCAATTTTTCCTATTTGCTTGCTGTTTGCCAAACTGATCCGAACTGTTGTTGTTTGCTAAATCAGTAGCCGTAGGTGTTCGTTTCTTCAGGTTTAGGTGTCAAGTCGCGTGTTCATCGTGTATCTCTGAATTTTCGTCTCTCCCGCGTGTGTGTTATCTGTAGGTTAGAGCCGACGACGGCAACGACAGCTCCCAGACGGCCGACGAGGTCGCGGCTGAGGAGCAGAGGCGCCAGCAGGGACTTGGGACACCATCGGCACATCAGCGTGTCGAACACGGCCGGCGTCGCCGCTCCTGACGCGCTCGGACTACAACACCTGGTCCCTGCTCATGCGGGTGATCCTGGAGGCGAGGCACCTCTGGCCTCTGGGACCGTTCAGCCATGGAGGGGATATGCCGCGCGGTGCCGCTGGAGATGGTTCCCATGCTCGACGGCGAGGGAAGCTCGAGACGCGATCAAGACGATCCGTGTCGGTGCAGAGAGGGCCGTCACAAGGTGTGCGAGGAGGACGACGAAGAAGAGGCCGTCGGCCACGCGAAGAGTGGCAAGCTGCTGCTCACTGAGGTGAGGAGCAGTGGCGCGCGCATGAAGCAGCGCGACGACGACGGCTCCTCCGGCAGCAACGGGGCGAGCTCTTCCGGCAAGAATAGCCGGAACAAGGGGCGCGGGCGCGAGGACGCACGCGACAAGGGGCGAGACGGCACGGGCGGCAGCAGCGGTGCGACGAGTGCCACTGGGCTCGTGATTGCCGGAAGAAGAAGAGGGAGGAGGCACATCTCGTCCAAGGCGGCGCCGACGACAATGAAGAACAGGCCGCCCTCTTGATGGCACAACTGTGCTCTGCTGCTGATGAACCAGAGTGTGTCGCAGGGCCGGCTCTATATATTTTGGTGCCCTAGTGCAAGCTTAAAAAATTGGCCCCTACTTTTACAATATATCGACCCACATGACGTAAAATATTAAAAGTTTACATCTAACCACATATTTTTTCCAAGACATCCATAAATAATTGATATAAGCAATTAAGCAATGTCATATTACGACAAAAAGTCTAAACAAGTTGCAAAATATAAAAAATAATATTTCCTCCTAATTTGATTACCTCAAATAATGCTTCAGTTTTTCACAAAAAACCTTCTTCGGGCATTTCTGGATGCAAAATCGTTGAGCACAATTTCAAGATCAATGTTGTCCAAGACATCCTTCTCAATACAACATGTAGCCAAGCCATTCAATCTGTCTTGTAACATAGTTGACCTCAAATAATTTTTCAGTAGTTTCAGTTTAGAGAAACTTCTTTCAGCCGAGGCTACAATGACAGGTATGGTCAAGAGGATCCGATAGGCAACGAAAACATTTGGATAGCAATCTGCGGCTGTAACAAACTGAAGAATCTCAACAGCTGACATCAAATTGTCTGGCAAAGTTACTTGCAACACTTTTAACTCAGAGAAGAAATCATCAAGATCAACATCAGATTTATTTTTATGAGTATAAGTTTCTGCAAAATTAGTGCAAGCATTTGGTAGACTACTATCATCCAAAGACTTGAGATTATTTGAGTTGAATAAGAAACCAAAAACCTTTTCAAATTCCTTCAGCTGCTCAAATCGACTAGTCAATGAAGCAATTGCAGTGTCAACAATGACAAGGAAGTAAGTAACCCTGAAGGATTCAATAGCTGACAGTTGTAGTTCTTCATCTTCATCATTTATTTCATCAAAATGCTTCTTCCTTTTACTTTGACGCTTTGTACGAAATTTTGGCTCTATGTCCATATTCGATGCAATGGCTTTGGCACTCTCAATACTAGAATAGAATCCATCATCTCTGTACTTCTGAAAATACGAAATGACCCCTTCAATGTGTTTGAGAGTAGCATCATGCACACAATTTTTTCCTGTAACTTCTTGCTCACCATATTTACAGAAAATAGAATATCATGCCAAATAACCATACCAACTAAAGTCTCAAATTTCCCAAGTGCACTAAACAAAGATTGAGCATCACTTACGGCAGCTGGATCAGCCTTCTGTAGTTCCTTCAAAGCTGATCTTACTTGGGAAGTTTGGAACCTTATAGGCTGCACACTCTTTATTCGACTCTCCCAACGAGTATTTGATAAAGGTTTGAGAGTCAAATTTGGAACATTATCAAGCAAAATCTTCCACCTTTTAGTAGAACGTGAAAATAGTACATATATGCGTTGTATAATACCAAAAAATGAAATAGCTTGTTCGCAAGATTTTGCCATATCACAAAGAGTGAGATTCAAACTATGACATGCACATGGCATATATAGCTTTGGGGTTAACTGTCTTCAACCGATTCTGAACACCTTGATTTTTTCCCTTCATGTTGGAACCATTATCATAACCTTGACCTCTCACATCAGCCACGTCCAAATCAAAAGAGTCCAATGTATCCATCAATACATTAAACAACCCTAGTCCTGATGTGTCATCAACCTTTATGAACTCTAGGAAAAAACTCCTCCACTTTCAGAATGTTGGTTTTCATATTGACACAACGTACAATTAGTCTCATTTGTTCTTCATGGCTCACATCCGGTGTACAATCCAATATAATGAAGAAATACTTGGCATCCTTGATGGTGCGTAATATTACCTTTTTCACAGCATCGGCAAGGACTGAAATCAACTCATTTTGAATATTGTGGCAAGATAATGATGATGTATTTCATTACTTTGAATGCGCCTAATATGTTCTTGCATCACTAGATCAAATTCAGCAATCATTTCAACCGTTCCCAGAAAATTACCATTATTTGGTTGATACAACTTCTCATTTGATCCTCGAAAGGCCAAATGATGCTTTGCAAGAAACTTCACTGCAGAAACTATTCTTAGTAAAACCTATCTCCAACGCTCTCTTTCCTTTGCAATCTCCTGCTGCATGCCATCATCGATTGTTTGATTCTTGCTTAACCTCAACCTTACTTCGTTCCATGTATTCATGTTTGTAAAATGCTCTACACTCCTCTCGTGTCCTTTGAGTCTTCCACTGATATGCTGCCAGTCCCTCAAGCCATCATTTGCTAGCAAAGACGTGTTCCGATTTGATTTGAACAACTTGCAACAAAAACAGTAAACTTTGTCCACCTCTTTACAGTAAACCAACCACTTTCTATCAACAATCTCACGATTTGCTAATTTTATGGAGTAATAATCATATGAAAAACTTCTGCTGACGCTATCCACAGGGAACTCCAGACCCAATTCTCTCATTGGCCCCTTTTCAACTAGAATATCCCTTTTGCGATTGTCAAGATTATTCCATGTTCTCGGATCATAGATAAATAAAAGAGAATCATCTTGTTCACCGTCATAGTTATTTTCCTCTCCCATATTGTCCACATTATCAGGATCTGCATTTAAATTTAACAAACCATAGTTAGTTACTTACTAATTACTTCAAAGAAAACCGATAGGAACTTAGATAACAGAATTAGAGAATCTTACTTTCGTCGTCCATGGGCTGGTCATTGACCTCAACATTTGCATTTGAATTCTGAACATCATCTTCTCCGGGTACATCTTCTTGCCTTTGATGATTATTGTTGGCATCAACCGTTGTAAAGTACTTATTTAAAGCACCCTTTTGTGATTCAATAAATTGATCATTTAGTTTTCTTTGTTTCCTTTTGGCAGCACCGGACAATTGTTTAGGCATTATAACACCTATAATTGTGAGAGAGTTGAATACATGTAATTAAAATCCCTAAATAGAGGATCAGAGGAGCAATTGAGGGCATGGGGGGAGCGAGGAGGGCATGGAGGAGATCATGGATTCATGGATTCGGAAATCATGGATTCATCAAGTGATGGAGCACATACCACGGATGTGGGCAGGGGCGACCGTGCGTAGCAGAGGGCGAGGCAAGCACTGGTCGCGAAGAAGAGGCGAAGTCGAGAGGGCATGGTCGCGAAGACGAACAGCAGGAACATGCGACTCCAAGTCTCGATCAAGATGCGATGCGAAGAGGAACAAGCAGTAGTCTTACGTATGTTTCCTCGTCTCCTCTTCTCCCAGTGATGGATGTCAAAGGCCCAGCCCAATTTTTTTTTAGATGTGTAGTAATAGAATTATGAAGGAATATAAAATTTTGTGCCCCCCTCTGGCCTGGGTCCTAGTCGGCCGCACCTCCCAACTAGGCCTAGAGCCGGTCCTGGTGTGTCGTGTCGACAGGCGCGTGTTTCTCAACGAAGGAACACGCCAGCGTGCGGCTTCGCGACGAGGCTGTTCCCTGGGGCACCTCGATACCGGGGCGTCCAACCTCGACCTCGACGAGGCCATCACCGGCTCCGTGTGTTTTGACGACAACTCCGTCGTGGACATCCGCGGCACCGTGCTGTTCAGCGTCCGTGGCGATGAGCACCATGCACTGACGGACGTGGGGCCCCAGGAACAACACTATGTCCTTCCGCCGCCCTCAGAGTCAAAATGTCCTTCTTCGCCGCCGTGCCTTGCGTCTCCGCGGAGTTCCCTTCACACGACCCGCCGTCGTCAAAGGCCCGTGACAGGGCCTCCCGCTGGTGGCTCGTGTCGCTCTCCTACACGGACAGTGTAATCCCTAACTCACAATCTCAGCAGAGAGAAGAGAAGATCGAGGGAGACAATGGAGTTCGGTGCACCGTACTAGGTTGTGCCATCCCACGATCTGGAACATGGTCCACGACGATCCTACAAACTTGCTCTTGACGCCACAAGTCACGTTCTGAGCGGATAAACCTCTAACCGAGTTAAAACAGAAAATGGAAAACAGGCTTAACAACTAGTCCAACTAACTTAACTGACAGACTAAACCTGACGGAAACGACACCTGAAACTGAATTCTCCCACCGGAGGCCACCACAACACTAAGGAAGACACGGCTGTGTGAGCTGGCCCGCGTCGCTAGTAGCTTCATCGGCTATGTCAACGACGTCGAGGAGTAGAGGTGTGGCTGATGGGGTCGCAGCATAGAAAACAAAAAAAATTTCCTACGCAGCAAGCGGAATAAACCCCAAGGATCTAGACCTACTAGATGGAGGTAGCGAAGATGAGATCCAATCTCTTACCCTTGAAGATCAACAAACGCGTTTTGTCGGTGCAGGGGTTGGCTAGTCGATCCCCGCAACTAGACTCATCTAGTCGCGAGGAGATGTATTTCCTCGAAGTCCAATCCGACGAGGTGCCACAAGGGGCAGCACCTCCGCGGTATCCACACGTACGGCTCGATGTAGATCTCCGCCTTCTTGATCCCGCAAGCAAGGTGGAGATGGCTAGATGGATCTCGGCACCACGACGGTTGTGGTGGCGTTGATGGTGTAGTCTTCCCACGAGCAGGGCTTCGCCAAGCCAAGCAAGAGGGAGAGGGAGAGATGGTGCAGCAGCCCTACGGCTAGGGGTGGTGCAGCAAGGGAGGAGGTGCAACTCGCGGCAGCCCTCCGGGAGGGGTGGCGCAAGAGGAGGAGGTGGAGGAGCAAGAGGGGTGCGGCTAGGGTTTTCTTTTGGGGCACCCTTTGTGTGCCGCACCCCTCCTCCTTTTATAGGTGGAGGGGGCAAGGGGGGCACGCCCCAAAACCCTCCTAGGGCCGGCGGCTAGGGGAGCCTTGCTTCCCAAGCAAGCCCCCTTAGGGTTAGGGTTGCCCCCTCCCCTCATGGGCCTTTAGCCCATGCCGCATGGGCCCCTTGGGGCTAGGTGGTGCGGCTGGCCCTAGGCCAGTCCACCACTCCTATATCCCATGTGGGCCCCATACTCCTATGGGCCCCACTTCTAGACTCCTCTAGAACCTTCTAGAATATTCCGGAACCCTTCCAGAAAATCCCGGAACTTTTCCGATACCTCCGGAAACCACTTTCCTTATATGAATCTTATTCTCCGGACCACTCCGGAACTCCTCGTGATGTCCGGGATCCTATCCGAGACTCCGAATCACCATTCGATCATTCCATCAATTATCTCATCGTAAACCCTAGCTACATCGGAGCGTTAAGTGTGTGACCCTACGGGTTCGAGAACATGCAGACATGATCAAATCAATAATCAATAGCGGGACCGGGATGCCCATATTGACTCCCACATATTCAACGAAGTTCCTTATCGATTGAACCACGATGCCGGAGATTCTTAATCTCATATACGATTCCCTTTGTCTCACCGATATTTAATTTGCCCGAGATTTGATCGTCGATATCTCCATATCTAGTTCTATCTCGTTACCTGGCAAATTCTCTTTACTCGTCCATAATATAGGATCTCCGTGATTACCACTTAATCACATGGTTGCAACCTTTCCGATGCTATATTACCGAGAGGGCCCAGAGATATCTTTTCCGTCACAAGGAAGGACAAATCCCACTCTTGATTCATGTCACCCAACAAATACCATCGGAGATACCTGAAAGCCACCTTTATAATCACCCAGTTACGAAGTGACGTTTGATGTCCACAAAGCATTCCTCCGGTAAACGGGAGTGACATAATCTCATGGTCTAAGGAAACTATACTTGGCATACTAAAAGCGTTGGCAATGAAACTTGTGTGACACGATCAATTGCAACTCTTTATTATCGGGTCTTGTCCATCACATCATTACTCCTAATGATATGACTCCGTTATCAAGTGACTGTAACAAGTCCATGGTTAGGAAACTCTAACCATCTCTTGACTAACGAACTAGTCCGGTAGAGGCTTACTAGGGACACCTGTTTGTTTATATTCCACACATGTATTATGTTTCCAATTAATACAATTATAGCATGGAGAATAAACTATTATCATAAACATGAATATGCTAATAAACCATTTTATTATTGCCTCTAGGGCATATTCCCAACAGTCTCCCACTTGCACTAGAGTCAATAATCTAGTTTACATTTTCTCGATCCAACACTCATGGTGTCTAACACTCATGGAGTCTCAGTGCTGATCATGTTTGCTCGTGGAAGAGGTTCTGTCCGTGTTCTGTACTATACAGTTCTTTATGTTCTTTGCAAAACGTCAATGTCACCTAATTTGACATTATTTATCATCACATGATAAACCTCATATCATCACATGATAAACTCACATCATCATATGATGAATATAATATATTTGGTTAGAGAGCGAGATTTTCGTTTCCCTTTTATGCCTACATGACGTATGATCAGTCAAGAGAACTTTCACATAGCATGTGCACCCGGAACTCACTCAGTCTTGAAACAAAATTTCTCAAACCATAATATTATATCTTTTAATCCTTGAATTAATCATATACTCCTATATGTTGTAGACTCACAAATCGACAGTGCTATAGTCACTTCGATATTTTCGATCATGCTTTCGCTGCGCTTCTGCTATCATGAGATCCCCAATCTAGTTTGGTTTTATGACTTCAACCAAGTCTACCAATCTCTAGATTCTATTATCTCAACTCCATGAAAAATGACACCTCATTTAACATGTTCTTCTAACCAAGAACTTGGGTCACATATCGTCAAATACAAACACATGGTTCTTATATGTTTAGTCCTATGAACGATTCATAGCGAATTCTAACATATCCTCCAACCATCATTTTGTACTGAGTTATCAACTCAATGTTTCACCTATTTCTCACAAGCAGATGAACCTTTCTTCTCTTGTTTTATTTTGAACTCCTTCAAAATCTTACTTAGGTAAAACATCTTGACATAATGCTTTATCAAACATATCTATCCACCATAGATACATCCATCTCCATGGATATTTGACGTTTCAAACTAACTTCACAAGTTATACGTTGGTTCCTGACTCATTTACAACATTTATGAAATCTCCATTTCACACAAACAAGATGTTGTAAACTCCCACTCAAATATACACCATACACATATTAAATTGTGAAACCACTTTGGCTCCCACTCAGAAATATGTTATCATTATATTTGACCATGATTTAACCAGCTCCCACTCAAACATATGTCTCCACATATTTTGATCTTGGAAAATAGTTTCTGCTCTGACTTAATATATGTCGCCACATATCTTAATTAGATCACACTCGTGTAATTTCTCGATATTTTGGACACCTCCAAAATTCTTAATTAACTATTAACATCGAGAACTCTTTATACGAAACGCTAGTACTTTACTAGCTTTAAGTTTTATTTATTCTCTACAAAACACCTTTTGAGGAATAAATATGTGAAACATCACTTTCACAAAATCAAGCAACAATTACTTTGTGATTTAAACTTAACATCGAATGACTCTTAGTCACTTTCGTATTTAAGGCTTCTGTTTCTTCTTTGTAGTTTCGTAGGTATGTCTTGTTTCTTAAACATGACAAGTAAATCATGAATATTATTTTGTAACCTGACAAAATACCATATTCTTGAATCCTACTTTTCTTTAGACAAGCTAAACCGAAATTCAATGATCACCATCATTAATTCCTTTATGTGTCAAGTTTTAACCAACACAGCACTTTACATATGTGCCACTTGATACATAAACAAGCAAGGTTTTAGCTTTTCCATTCCATCAATTCTTTTATCAATGAAACCTTTTCACGATAAATCCACTAAAACATTTAACACAATCAACAATTGATTTGTCTCTTTTAGTCTCTCATTGTGGAATCTCTATTCATAGTCACATATGAATATACTACAAACTTTATTTGCAATAGTTTCTAATTATCTCATAATTAATGAAACCACTGTTTCACATAACTCATATGCGAAATGCAAATCATTAAATAGATCCTTATTTCTAAACAGAGTGTTTATCAAATAAATCTAAATGCTATTATCAATCCCCCGAAATAAAACCCTTCTTTGAGACCACACAATATCAAATAGTGTGTGATTACAATATCTTAGGACATATCAAACTCCTTTGAAATATCCTAAACATTGTAATTTGTGATAACACTTCTCACAAGTCCACATACTAACATATAACTCAAATATTTTGTCTCTTTTGATCAAATCATAAAGACTCAATTTTCTTGTTACCTTAATATCCTAAACTCCAGAAATTTATTTGATCTCATCAAATATCATAACTCGAATAAATACACCTATTTACTCATATCACTTATGATGGAGCGCACAAAATAATGACATCTCACATTTGCTGAAAATACAACCAACACTTGTGTTTATTTTCGGCAACTCATGACACACTTCCAAAGGGTGGCATTTTTAGTCATACTCCTTCAACAAGGCGCATTGATAAAACATCAAAATGTTTATTCAATCTTTAGCACGACTAAAACAATTGTCATTATTAAGTTTTGGATATTTTAGTATGTCACATATTTTATAAATGTTTAACTAATTTATCATCTAGATTATAATAAGAATAATACACTTATAATCGAAAACTTGTGATTTCCAAAAAGGATCACTCATGAAAATAGAACAACCATTGTCTTTAACATGAATAACCGTCTCACACAAGCAAGACACACTAATTAAAATCACACTTAATTCGATTACAACACTTATTCAAATCCTCTAATCCAAAATGATAAATGTAGAGACAGATCGTTGCAGCATCAACTCCTTGATTGCCACTATTCTGCAACGTCTTCCCATATCCTTTATGCAAATCTCAAGCAGCAGGTTCTGTTTTCATAAAACAGAATGAGTATCAAATACTTATCGAAACCGCCACAATTGCAATTTGGACTTAAACACTTATAACATGTATATCACTATATACTTTCTGCATTGTCAACTTCTCTTGCTATGGGTTCCACTTTGACATGACGCAGCCGAGACACAAACTCATAGAAAGTGATCAAATCCCTTCCCATGACCTAGTCTCCGACACAATTCTTGAAGCTGGGGAGAAGCAAGCGTATCACCCCATCTATCGCGAAACCGTCATTCATCTCGTGGTTCCAAACAAGCACTAGACGATGATGTATCTCATGCATTATCCTCAAGTGTTGTTCCAAGCAAGTGTTCTCTTCCATCTTGAGTGAAAGAAAACAGTTCAGACATTCAAACCTTACAATTCTAACTTGTGCTGAAAAACTATTTTTCAACTCACCAACAATCTCCATTGCAGTCAAGTTCTTGAATTGTCTACCTAGGTCAGAATTCATGAAGGTGCACATCATCCACTTGACTTTCAAGTAGGTGGTTCAAAACCACTCCATGTACTCTTCATTGCTTGCAGAAAAAATTAGGGTTTATCTCCTATTGGTTCTTCTAACATGTAGAGCTCATCTTTGGTGTGTAGGACTTCTTTCAGGACGCAGGTACCACTTTAACAAAATTGACCCATCGAGACGCAGTTTTTCAGCAACGAACTGACTACCGTAGTCAACCATGATCTACAAGGATTTTTGCAAAGACATCTGGACTTTTGTTTATGATAATTTTAGTTCATCTTAATGAACTCCCACTAAACTCAACATCTCTCTGGTTGTTTAGTGACACACGATCCAAATCCACTACACCACAACCGATCATCACGTGAGATGATGTAGCTTCAATGGTGAGCATCGCCATGTTGATCATATCATCCATATGACTCGTGTTTAACCTTTCGGTTCTTGTGTTCCGAGGCCATGTCTGTACATGCTAGGCTCGTCAAGGAAACCGTAGTATTTTCGCGTGTGTAAATCTGGCTTACACCCGTTGTATGTGAACGTTGAATCTATCACACCCGATCATCACGTGGTGCTTCGAAACGAAGATCTTTGGCAACGGTGCATACTAGGGGAGAACACATCTTGATATTAACATGAGAGATCACCTTATCATGCTACCGTCGCGATCACATCTAAGCATAACAATAAGGTGCATAAAAGGATTAACATCACATGCAATTCATAATTGTGATATGATATGGCCTTTCTTCATATGCTCTTAGATCTCCATCTTCAAAGCACCGGCAAGATCTCCATCTCCGGCATGATCTCCATCATCTTGGCGCCATCACCATGGTTGTCCACCAACTATTGCAACTACAACTAATGCTACTCTTAGCAATAAAGTAAAGCAATTACATGGTGATTCATTGACACGCAGGTCACATAAAATAAAAGACAACCAAATGGCTCCTGCCGGTTGCCGTACTCATCGACATGCAAGTCGTGAAAGATTACAAACATGATCATTGCATACATTATCACAAATCACATATTGGCCATACCACATCACATGACCCCCTCTGCAAAAACAAGTTAGACGTCCTCTACTTTGTTTATGCAATTTTTACGTGGCTTGGGTCAACGAGATAGAACCGTTCTAATCTACGCAAAACCACAACGGTGATATAATAGTTGCTTATTTACTCATCCTTTTGAAAGGCCTTCCATTGAAAATTGCATCTTCACTAAAGCAAGAGAAACAGACACCCGCCAGCCACTTATGCAAAACAAGTTGCATGTCAATCGTGGAACCGGTCTCTCGTGCGTGGACGAGTAAGGTTGGTCCGGGCCGCTTCATCTCACAATACCGCAAAGACGCAAAGTGCACGCGAGAAGGTAGCAACATAAAATATCAACGCCCACAACACTTGTGTTCTAATCGCACCAACATCTACGAATAGATCTAGGCTCTGATACCACTGATGGGGTCGCAGCATAGAAAACAAAAAAATTTCCTACGCAGCAAGCGGAATAAACCCCAAGGATCTAGACCTACTAGATGGAGGTAGCGAAGATGAGATCCAATCTCTTACCCTTGAAGATCAACAAACGCGTTTTGTCGGTGCAGGGGTTGGCTAGTCGATCCCCGCAACTAGACTCATCTAGTCGCGAGGAGATGTATTTCCTCGAAGTCCAATCCGACGAGGTGCCACAAGGGGCAGCACCTCCGCGGTATCCACACGTACGGCTCGATGTAGATCTCCGCCTTCTTGATCCCGCAAGCAAGGTGGAGATGGCTAGATGGATCTCGGCACCACGACGGTTGTGGTGGCGTTGATGGTGTAGTCTTCCCACGAGCAGGGCTTCGCCAAGCCAAGCAAGAGGGAGAGGGAGAGATGGTGCAGCAGCCCTACGGCTAGGGGTGGTGCAGCAAGGGAGGAGGTGCAACTCGCGGCAGCCCTCCGGGAGGGGTGGCGCAAGAGGAGGAGGTGGAGGAGCAAGAGGGGTGCGGCTAGGGTTTTCTTTTGGGGCACCCTTTGTGTGCCGCACCCCTCCTCCTTTTATAGGTGGAGGGGGCAAGGGGGGCACGCCCCAAAACCCTCCTAGGGCCGGCGGCTAGGGGAGCCTTGCTTCCCAAGCAAGCCCCCTTAGGGTTAGGGTTGCCCCCTCCCCTCATGGGCCTTTAGCCCATGCCGCATGGGCCCCTTGGGGCTAGGTGGTGCGGCTGGCCCTAGGCCAGTCCACCACTCCTATATCCCATGTGGGCCCCATACTCCTATGGGCCCCACTTCTAGACTCCTCTAGAACCTTCTAGAATATTCCGGAACCCTTCCAGAAAATCCCGGAACTTTTCCGATACCTCCGGAAACCACTTTCCTTATATGAATCTTATTCTCCGGACCACTCCGGAACTCCTCGTGATGTCCGGGATCCTATCCGAGACTCCGAATCACCATTCGATCATTCCATCAATTATCTCATCGTAAACCCTAGCTACATCGGAGCGTTAAGTGTGTGACCCTACGGGTTCGAGAACATGCAGACATGATCAAATCAATAATCAATAGCGGGACCGGGATGCCCATATTGACTCCCACATATTCAACGAAGTTCCTTATCGATTGAACCACGATGCCGGAGATTCTTAATCTCATATACGATTCCCTTTGTCTCACCGATATTTAATTTGCCCGAGATTTGATCGTCGATATCTCCATATCTAGTTCTATCTCGTTACCTGGCAAATTCTCTTTACTCGTCCATAATATAGGATCTCCGTGATTACCACTTAATCACATGGTTGCAACCTTTCCGATGCTATATTACCGAGAGGGCCCAGAGATATCTTTTCCGTCACAAGGAAGGACAAATCCCACTCTTGATTCATGTCACCCAACAAATACCATCGGAGATACCTGAAAGCCACCTTTATAATCACCCAGTTACGAAGTGACGTTTGATGTCCACAAAGCATTCCTCCGGTAAACGGGAGTGACATAATCTCATGGTCTAAGGAAACTATACTTGGCATACTAAAAGCGTTGGCAATGAAACTTGTGTGACACGATCAATTGCAACTCTTTATTATCGGGTCTTGTCCATCACATCATTACTCCTAATGATATGACTCCGTTATCAAGTGACTGTAACAAGTCCATGGTTAGGAAACTCTAACCATCTCTTGACTAACGAACTAGTCCGGTAGAGGCTTACTAGGGACACCTGTTTGTTTATATTCCACACATGTATTATGTTTCCAATTAATACAATTATAGCATGGAGAATAAACTATTATCATAAACATGAATATGCTAATAAACCATTTTATTATTGCCTCTAGGGCATATTCCCAACAGTGGCGGCGCTGCGGATGCTGGGGATTGCGGCGGAAGTGAGGGCCACATGGTGACGACCACACTGCCCATCGACGCCCAGCTTCACCGCGAAGCCGTGGACTTGCCGGCCAAGCACCAGATTCCCTTGTCGCCACAAGCCGGGGTGACGCTGCAGACGGATATACGGTCTGGCCTATGAACATGTTGGCGGGGAGCCCGGCCCGCAACGCCAGGGCGTGCAGGCTTAGCTGCCGCACGACGCCGGAGGCAACGGCGGGCGCGTGGAGCTCCGGGAGGGTGGCCAGGACGGGCGAGGACAGGAAAGCAGAAAACGCGAAGGCGGGCATTCTGTCGAACAGGTGGAGTGCATATACATGTTGGCATTTTTATGAAAACCCCTCCTACTCGTGGGTCCTCATTGAAATCATCCGTTTGATTGGTCAAACCCTGCCACATCCTCGAATATCGACTAGTAGGTGTAGATACCCCCATTATTTAAAAAACTAAATTTTAAAATGTCTAAAAATTCACGTGCCCACAAAAAATTCGTGAAAAAAAAACAAATTTTGTGGGCTTTGTAAAAAGAAAATTTTCGGTGCTCTAAAATAAGTTTTCACCAAATATTTGTTTTGTCTTTTTCGCACAAGCCACAAAAATGTATGTTTTTTCGTAAAACTTTATTTATAAACACGAATGTCTTGATGTACATCGAAAAATTTGTTCCGGATTTTTGACATTTCGAAATATATTTGAAATGCTTTTCATAACCGGTGCATCTAGTCCGATGAGGTAAAACACCATGTGCCCGTAAATTTATCTTTACTACTGTTTTTTCAGCAAGGAGCCAAGGAATGTAGTAAAATTCAATCAACCCACTCACCAGACGAGCCCGCTTGTAGAAAATGACAAGTGAATATGTTTGGTGGCAGATTCAAAACCCCTCGCCATGTACTCCCTCCGTTCCATAATATAAGATGTTTTAAGGCTTTTCCACATTCACATTTATACCACATGTATCTAGACATATTTTAATGTATATGTTCACCCACTTTTCATTATTTTAGTCCGAATCTAGACAACATGTGAAACATATAAAACATCTTATATTATGGAACGGAGTGAGTAATAAAAAAGATGCCACCACTTTACCCTTGCGTCACCGCTCTTTCTCTCCCGTCCGTGTCATGACACTTCGGCATCTCCTCATTTTTCCTTCTCCGCCGGCTCTTCCGATTGGAGGAACGGGGAAAGGGGCTTGGCGTAGCCTTCCACCATGTATATTCTTGACTCGTGGCCATGTCCGAGTGTTGTTGTTTCTTTTCGTTGGTTTGGTGGAGATCCTTGCCATTTTGGAGACACATATAAGGTCCCCCACTCCACTCGGAAAGAAAGAGCTGGAGCCACGCAGGCGCTCGAGCATGACGAAGCCATCCATTTAGCCGAGGATAGCGGTGGCCAGACGTCGCCGCCGCTTGGTGATCGCCGCATCATGCGTAGAACCCACAACTGCACTATCTCCGCCACTCTCCAAGGGCAGCGTCCACCACGCTCTCACCCCCCTCCCTCTCGCCACCGAGTCCGACCAAGAGAGTGAGCAAAGCATAGAGGATACTGGCCTCGAGATGGTAGTGCTTATTGAAGGAGCTCGCACCGCACCGTAACACTGAAAGGAGAATTTTGGTCGTGGGCGGGCCGGCCGGTCAGGCCTAGTCGGATTGTTTGGGCTCGGGCCTTATTTCTGTGGTTTGATGGTATAGGTGGCCAAATGGGCCGGGCCCAGCGTGCCGGCCCGAGGCACGGGGAATTTGGCCCGGCCCAGGCACGGCCCGACACGGATCTTAACGGGCCGTGCCCCGGCACGGGCCCGCTTCGTGCCGTGCCCAGCTCCCGATCAAGGCCCGTGGGCCGGCCCGGCACGGCACAATTAGTTTTTATTTTATTTTTTTACCTATTTATATTATTTTTTTTACTTTTGGGCCGCATTTGTGCTAAATGGGCCGTGCCCGACGGGTCAACCGTGCCTAACGGGCCGTCGGCGTGCCTCCCGGGCCGTGCCTGAGGTCTGGCCGCGGCACGTGGGCCGGCCCGGCACGGCACGAATAGCTCATGTGCCTAACGGGCTGTGTCCCATCCGTGCCGTGCCGGCACCGTGCCGGGCCGGGCCGGCATCGTTTGGCCACCTATAAATTGATGGTCGGGCTCAAACCTGAGTTTTTAGGTTGGGGGCTCAAACCCGAAACGAAATGTCGAGCCCGAATGAAACGAAACGAAAAGCTCGGGCCCACATCTCTCCTCCCTGACCCCCTTTCTTCGAGACGGCCTCGCCGCCGCCGCTCGCTGGTGGTTCTCGCCGGCCACCCCGCTCACCGTCCACCCCACCCACCAAATCCCTCGACGCCGTCCATCGGATTCTATCCTCCCGCAGTTCCACCCGATTCGGCCAAACACCGGCGTCGAGGACCTCCTATCGCTCCTGGAAGCCGCCGTCCGGAGCAGCTGGAGCTGGGCGGACGACGACGCACTTCTCTCCTCCGACCCTGTGTTCCTCCTCGAAGGCGTCCGCCCTTCTGCAGCGGCTGCCTCCCTGCACTGCCGACGTCCAACCGGAGCTAAAGCCGACCTCTTCCCCGGCCACAACTCCGACCTGCAGCTGCCGAGCTCCCGGACTGTAAGTTACTCTGCTATTGTCACCAATTCCTTCTGTTGCTTATGCATTGACGCAAACTGCCATGTGCAGGGAGCTCCGCATCCGAGTCCGCCATGGGAGCGAGCAGGGTGACCCGGCTCTGCCGGTGCCGTTGCTGCTAGGCCCGCCATGGCCTCCCGAACCTCGTGTGCGGTGGTAGGCTCGGCTGGCCCCCGGCTTCGACTACCTCCTCGCTGCGACGGCGGCAAGTTCACCGCACACGAGGTTCGGGATATACATGGTTAAGAATACAGTTACTTACATTATATTGATTCCAACTTGCAAGCATGATTTTCCGCACAAAAAAAACTTGCAAGCATGATGCTCTGCAACTAATGCATGGTTAAGCATGATTATACCTTACTGTTTAGTCGCCTGAGAAACCATTTTGGAGTAGTAGCAACCATGCACATGCATAAATGATATGTATGCCTTGTTTTCTGCTGCTACTTTGTATGCATGCCTTGTTTTCTGGTAAAAAAATGCTTTCAACATCAGAAGAATAACTTTGGCTTCTCGTGAATACAAAAATGAACACAATACTACTGCCAAACAAATTACATAACCCTAGAATCAGACATAATTTATAGGAAAATCCATACAATGGTACTGCTATTTGATCTAATGCCAAAAGAAGGGGATCATTAGTGACCCTTACATCTATTTCGATAAAATAATTGATTATTCCCTTTCGTTTTAGAAAAATGGCTAGTTCTCTTCAATGGCAGCACCTCAATGTATATCTTTTCTATCATCTGAGAATCAGAGCGTTGAGGTGCAGACTACTCTGTTCAAGGTTGGCCAACCCTTTATTACTGCATCATTGGCGATAATAGCTCTTGAATGTGCACTGCAGTGATGAGTTCGGCACTGAATATTACCCTATAATATAAATCCCAACATTATAAAACTGATATGCTAAGTGGAGTATAAAATACTGAAGCCATTCCTACTACATTTTGTTGGTGTATTTCCACCACCAGCAAGGGCATAGTTTATGTTACATTACCGGAATCCCATCATATAAATCTGCACAAACCTGTACAAAAACCCGAAATAATTATTCAAATGAACACCGAAGCAAGATGCATCATTTTATATACATGCAACAGATGATGTTTTGTGCTTAAATTCCAAATCACATGCCTCATCTTATGTCATCCTATTTAGTACAATTGTACATGTAAGGCCTGAAACATGAAACAACCAAAATTGAGATATAGTTCAGCTTTCGTGAGCTCAGAATTCATGACTACTTGCAATAAGGCAATTAACAATTAGAGAGAGATTGTTGATGCAACCTCGTAATCAACCAAATATTCTATTATTGATGTATAGATCGCTCAAGAAAGAGAAGGATAGAGGAATGGTACTGTACTGCACAGGGGCTAGCCAGATGTAGATCTCCTGCCACCACTTGCCTTCTTCCTCATGGATTTTCCCAATATAAAACACTATATAGAGAGGCATAGAGAACTGCAGTACACAAAAATTAGCTTTCCTGCATAATATCTTAATAAAGGCATAAATGTCAAGGCAAGTCTTCGGCAATGCATGATGTTTAATTGCGTTGCAGATATAGAATGAGAGAAAATGGTAGGAAAATACTTGATATTCTTACAAAACTGAAGAAAAGGAGAAGTAGTGAAAGCGTACATGAAACAAAACATTCAGAAAAGAATTTCGAGGAAGAGGGAACTTAGAAACAGACCAGAGGATGGACAACATTGTTGTTGTGGAAGATATCGTAACTGAGGAGGCATATGGCTAAAAAATAATCTAGCTGAACATTGTTGCGGGGATGCATTCGCAACAACAAAGATACCTAAGTGTTTTTTTTCGTATAATTCAGAATACTGCATTTACTCAGGTCTTGATTATTCTTCTCCACCATTAATGTAGAATAATCTGGGCGCACCACATGCATTCAGAATAACAAAAGGAGGCTATACTTACAAACCAAGCTATCATTAGATCACCTTGCCTATTCAGCACCAAATTATTATGCATGGTAAATGTAGAATAATCTGAAAAATATACTTAGCTACCTTATGGGTGCGGACAATACAAGGAAAGATTAACCTTGAGTCTCGTTTGCAACAAAATGGGAGTAGATTGTGCTGACATGAACAGACATCAAGCTAACAGAAATAGTACCAATTTGCAACAAAATGGGAGTAGATTGTCCCTGTGAATGTGCAATGCAATATTGTTTAGCACCAATTTGTATCTCTAGGTGTATGTGATGTGCATATGTGTCTTGCCTTTGAGCAAGCTATGTCTGTGTTGTGTTCTTTGTGAATCCTTTTCTGATGATGAATTTCCATCTCCAATACCTGACTTCTTTCTCTAGTTTTAGTTAATTCTTATATTTGAATCCGGGAAGAACAAATTCTCTTTTCTTTCTTGATCTGGTTCATGCACTATACATATACATGGTTAAGAATACAATTCGTTACATTGATTCTAACTTGCAAGCATGATGCTTTGTAACTAACTTCACCCTTTTATCACCTAATTTTCTCTCTTGGCTAGTTTCATGCAACCATGCACATTAATAGGTTAGTTGCAGAATTGGAATGTGTTGGTACTGCTTTACCTTTGGTGCTACTGGCTATTCACTGTTGGAGTGTTGGTACTGCTATACCTTGTATGGTGATGCTCTAGTGGCTGGTTTATGATTTAGTAGGTGTTGACACTACTTGTTGTCACTGTTTGATAATTGTCATGTGTAGACTGCAATCGCACATGAATACCTTACTGTTTAGTCCCCTGAGAAACCAATCTAGAGCACAGTAGCAACCATACACATGCACAAATGATATGTATGCCTTGTTTCCTGCTGTTAGTTACAGTGCCTAGAGGAGAATCTTCTTGATCTGTTAGCATTTATTTCCTGATTGCTTGAAAACTGTGATATAGTATAATAGTAATTCTACATAGGTGAATGCCATTTCGAGAAAACAAACGTTCTAGCAAGCCTTTTGTTGATGCACATCGTGTCGTGTGGGTTCAACTCAATGCGCTCCTCCGAATCTAAATCTGCTCTAGAATTGAACATCATCTTTTGTTCTTGTTCGAGGATAATAAAGGACAGACCCAGTGCACGAGGCTCCCACACAAGGTGGGGTCTGGGGAGGGATTATAGGAACCTAGTCTTACCCCTGCAAAGTGCAGTGCAGAGAGGCTGGTTCGAACCCAGGACCTCTTGGTACAAGTGGGGAGGACCTCACCACTGCACCAAGGCCTGCCCTCTGTTCGAGGATAATGAGGAGTATAAATATATGACAGAGAGGGTAGCAGCTGAGACCGTGAGACGTGATGCATTAGCGGTAAGTTGGAAGATCTGATGCTACCTCTATGCAGCAGCAGCTTTCTAGCACCATGATTAACTCTGCGATGCTATGGTTTCAATGCATGGGCAGCCAATGTTTCAGACTCGGAAGCATGTTGTGTTGTATCTAACCGTCCCATGATGGGATTGCAGAAACTTGCGTGCTGCTATGCATCAGCTTTGCCTTGACGTTTGTTGTTCGGTGTTGCAGAAATTCTCGCTGATTGTATGTTTGTATGTCACATGGGTTGTGCTATATCCACATTGGCCTTTGTTGAAGTATATTATTTGCTTTGCAGATTTGAATGTCCAAAAAACAGCTTAGACCATGCTGAAATTTCGAACAACCTTGCTAATTGATTTTTACTTGGCTTAATTACTAATTTTATTTATTCAAGATAATCCTGCTGATCTTTGTAAACAAGTAGGAATTTTTGGTTCTGCCGATCCTGGCTTCTTTGGTTCTGCCGATCCTGGCTTCTTTGGTTTAGCATAAGTTAGGATTTTTTTAATCTTTACTTTCTTACAGATGCAACCTATTTTTCTGTTTGCCTTCTCTAGATATGTTCCATACACAATAGCCTTTTTTTTTTGTCAAACTACATTGTACATTGTACTTCTGAAACCAACAATGGTAGTTAAAAGCCTTATGATAAGAAGATACAATGCAACAAGCATTGTACTGGTTTCCTCTGCGTAACGTTAAAAGCCTTAAATACCTTCTGATGTAGGGACCTTTATCTCGTTTATGTTATTATGGCTTCTCAACTGGTACTTGTTTTGATGCTCTGCATTATTGTCCTGGATATATTGCTGAGTCCCCGGCTGCTGATATTGTCAATGTTTCGCAAGAGCAGTACATACCAGCAGAAGGTTAACAGCTTATTTCCATGTTTTTGTGGGTTTTTTCATGTACTAACGCGCTACTTTCTACAGGCCACGATGTGTAATTCATAAAGGAGAATAGTAGAATTCTGCTCCCCATGAGTATGGAAACCAGAGATCCTTCTGAAGTTGCTATACTTGCCCAAGCCTTAAAACTAACTGAATGCCTCGACTGGTTGTTGACAAATATGGTCAGAGGACTATATATCGGTGGATGACAGTGGTGATCGTGGCAGCTTTCGAGGAAAAATCTGAAATATTTGACATGCCAAAAGTCGGGTAGACAAAAACTAGCAAAAGATTATGCCTATGATATTTTCTTTTTGACGGAATGCAGCGGGCGCTGCTTCATATCATTAAGAGAACCGAGACAAATGCCAAAGAGATAGGAAGGTTTACAGAATTACACGAGGGAGCGACGAGAAAGATAGACTGAATGATCTAACTATACAAGACTAGCAGAGGGGCGCCAGCTTAGCTGGACATCCCATAACCCTGAAACTCGGCCCCTACCTGCTCAATGGGCACGGCGTTCCCAGGACACCGGCAGAGCGCTAGAGGGCCAACTCAGCGATGATCTTGTCAGCCACCTCAGGGGCCAGCCTGGCTTTGTTGTTGAACACCTTTACGTTCCTTCCACAGAACCCACCACATCAGGAGCATCAGCGATCGCCATTGATGCAGAGTTTCTTTTGGGATCTGCTGAGCGTAATCATACCACCACTCGTGCAGTGATGCCAGGTCAGTGGCGTGAAGAAGAGTAGCTGGCACACACAGGTTGTGATCACCTTCTGCAGAATAAGTAACTCAGATGTGAGTGGCAGTCTCTGGACAAGAGCGGCAGAGCTGACAGTCAGGATCATGAGGAGCAGAAGGAGTGCCCTTATTGAGGAGCAGAGCCGACAGTCAGTCTCTGAACCACGCTTCGCTAGGTTCAGTTATGCCCTTATTGTGGAGCAGAAGCCAAGCCTGGAGTCGACACTTGGGGAGAGCCTTGGTTTTTCCAAATCTTTGGAAAGATAGGCGAAGGAGTGTGTGCCAGGAGCTGAACTTGGTACGCAGATGCAGCAGAGTACTTGGCCAACACCAAGAAATCGAGTCCTCCTCTTCGGTAAAGAGAGTTGGGGCATGGTCTTCAAGCAGGCTCCAAAGCTTCACATAATCGGAGAGAACCTGAATTGAAGGGTTTAGCTTAATAAGAACAATCCAGGTGCTGTTGTGTAAAGCATCTTTAACAGAAATCATCCTCCCCCTGGAATGCTTAAAAAGGCTGGGGGAGTGCTCACATAAGGGCACCCTCTGCAATCAATGGTTTTTCCAAAACGAGGTAGCGCGACCATTGTGAAGGTGGATAGTGGCTGAAGCCTTGGGGGAGTCCGGCCCAGGGCTTGGAGGGTCAGAGCTTTGTTGCCAGAGCCACCGCACCCTGAAGGCGACACTCTGGAGCTGCAGATTTGGGACGCCTAGACCACCCAACTGCTTCGGAAGACTGACGAGCTGCAGATTTTGCCACCCAGCTGCTTCGAAAGACAGACAGTACTCCAGTTGACAAGGCATTTGCATCCGGAGACTTTTTCACCACCAGCCCAGAGGAACGCTCTACGGAGTTTGCCCAGCTGTTTGAGGAGCCATTTGGGATGAAACAGTGCCATGAGCTGATATGCCGGCAAAGCAGAGGGGATAGACGTGACCAGAACGAGTCTACCAGCCATTGATATCCACTTAGGCTTTCAGCACTCCTATTCCTTCATGAATTTGTCGAGTAGGTGCTGGAACTGAGCCCTTTTAAGCCTTGTGTCCGACAAAGGTAGCCCAAGGTATTGATATGGGAAACTAGCAATGTTACATCTTCAACTGTCACTAAATTCATGCATTAAGTTGTTGTCACTTGACAATCATAATGCTTATCCATTAGAGCCCGAGATTAATGTACAAGTGCTTAGTCTTCTTTGTCTTTCGCTCTGCGTCAGTCTAAAGACAAATCTGTTTATTAGAATTTCTAAGCAAGTTCTCTGCTGGATCCCTTGGATCTGCAAGCAGGTAGGCAGAAATCATGATAGAGCTACATGTCATTGACTTTAGCTTGTCATCATCTTTTAACTTGTCCTGGAGACACTAAACTATCTGAAGATGAAGCTCGGTTGATTGGTGAACGTAGTGAGGACTTTGGTTATCCAGCATATATATGTTGATCTCGTCAGTTTGCTGCAACGGCTGTGGTCTGACGACTGACGGTCATGCTTCCACTCAAGCATGTTTAGACTGGAATAATGAATGTTACATTGAAATCCTTGAGAAAGTAAATATGCTTCTTTTTCCATGATTTCAGACTGCATTTTTTCCACTTTACGCTTTTCATGCAACAAGACAATAAGGATCTGGTTGGGTTATGATTACCAAACACTATTGAAGGCTTCCCTTGGTTGAGGAATTATGAATTTATTTGCATTTTCTTATAACAAAAACACAGTCAGCTTGTTTTTCTTCAGGTTGTTTGGTGATTTAGGATCTGAGAAAGTGTGGAAATGCATGAATTGGTTTCCTCTCGTTTAATTGGAACCAGTAATGTTACTGACAAAGCGGGGAGCTGTTGTTAGAAAAGCACTGAAAACAACCAGATCTTCTCTGAAAATGTTCCTGAACACTAGAGAGCAAATTTGTTTTGTGGACATGGCAGCACCACAGTCTGAGAATGTTGGCTTGAAACATAACATGTTGAAGGCCCGCATGCATACTTTTTCTTGTATGCACAGACTTGTAATTTCTATGGTTGAGGTTTTGCCACGATTTGAGACATGACTTTGAAGGTGGTTTTCAGGTTGGCGGTACGAGCCGACCAAGAGGCTCGAGCAAGTTGTTGACATCGTCGTGCCAACGCCAAACTTATCCGGCAGCAGGCCAAGAACTAACTCGTTTTATGTACCCCTCAAACTCCAGTTGATGTAAATGTTTCTTTGTATTAATCCTACTGAAACTGCGAGCTCCTTGTCTGAATCTAGGCTCGAAGATGACCTGTGCGGCAGGCCGGTAGAGACTGAGCTTGCGTTTGTGTGCAGTTGGGGAAGCCGAGGTAGGTCCCAAGGGAGCTGTCAATCATCAAGACGCACCATCGAGATAGGGGAAGAAGCGGTCACCCTACACATCCTCTGTAGCCAAACTGCATATAGTTAACTGCACTTGTACGTCGGTTGCTTCATTTGTGGATGCATGCGGTAAGCGAGGTGGAGAAGCAGGACATCGGAATGGATCACAACCGATCAAGGCGCCGGTGTTTTAATCTTGACTACAAAGCGATTGACAACAAATCTAGCTAACTAAACCTTGTAAAATAGATGGAACTGAAACTGAATCCTAAGTGTCTAACTGAACGAATTCAGGCACATAGGGACGCTACAGTAAACTGAAAGCGATTAGATTAACCGACAGAAAAGAGCTTTTTTTTTTGAAGATCATAATTCCATTATATAAAGACTCCAGCAAGCCGCCTCATTAAAAACCTTCCAGCCCCCTTAGGTACCCTGGTAAGGAAAAGAGTGCGTCGTGAAACTTGCTGGGCTCAAGTCACAGTACAATCAGCCTGAAGGCTGTGACTAAGAAAGCCAGGCCGGTCCAGCCACTCAACATCAACTAAATTATTACAAGCATACTGGGCACACTCATGTGCAACTAAATTGGCTGACCGGCCGGCAAAACTAAAAACAAAAAACTCAAAGGACGAGGCTACCTCACTAACTTCACTTAGAATAGGGGCTATCCTAGAACGTTGAGTCTTCCGCTCCTTCCAGAGTCGAACTAAATCCTCACAATCTGATTCCACCATAACTTTCAAAAAACTCCGACAGAAAAGAGCTGCTTCCTCCATTCTTAAGTACAGTAGTAACTTGTTAACTGTAACAACGTTATGGTTCTTAATTATCGTATACTATATCACAAAGTAATTCTGCCAACGCCTATATATGTATACAAAACTAAACTACCACGGCGGCTTGCAAAGGTGCCGGTGGACTGGACGTTTACCAACTTAAATTTATTGGATCGATGATGTATGTGATGGTCAGGAAACAAAAACTAAACGGTGACAGGACCGAGAAATAATGGCAAATTAACAAACGTGAAGGATACAGCGAGCAGTGAAAATTGGCTCCATGAATAACTGAAATCAAATCTGCCCTGCTTCTCTGATCGACCCGGCCGGCCGGCGCGGTGACCAAGTACTCGATCCACGACGGCCGGAGTCCTCTCCTCCACGCCTCGCCCAAGGACGCACAGGCTCCGACGAACACCATCGATATTTCTGCTCCAGCTCCAGCTTGAGTGCACGTTGTGTTGTGTGCCTCGTGTCAACTGTACGCGCGGCTGTGAGGAAACGGATTCAACGAAATACGCCTATTTAAGGAGGAGGCGCATGCCTAATTAAATAGGGCTACGATTTCTTACGTTTACTTCCACGACAGCTGTTTAGCTTGTTTAAATCCGCCAAACATTGACTCGAGCTTGCAGTCAAACCACATTTCCGTAGGTCGCTTAGCTCTATTCATAAAAAAATACTTCTTTTTAATTAAGTGGGTATAAGTGACAAGCTGGTAGACGCAATAGAGCTTGCCCACTTACAGGCCTACGCGTAGCCAACATTTTTTTTTTGACAGCCGATCGAGGAGCCAACTTAAGTTTTTCAAATTAAAATGGTGGATCTTGTTGAAGCTGCTTTGTCCAAACAGTGGATCTCGTTGGAATAGTGTGGAATACGTACATGCGTGTAGTGTAGTGCGTGGGTGTGAATTGGGCAAGAAAGATCCAATAACAGACGATTTTTTCTCTTTTTTTTGCGGCACGAGTGTTTTTTTCTTGCACGTTGTGTGTGTGTGTTTTTTGTGTTGTGTGCCACGTGTCAAGTGTATTTCCTGGCTGAGTGGCACACTAGAGAAGATTAGGCTGGTTACAATGGAGAGTAACTAAGATAGTCTTAGTTATTATCATCATAGTGCAAAGTAACATAAAGATAATAATATAGATGATCTTATTTATTACCCTATAGACTCATCTTGTATAGTGAAGTGTGATGTTACAGTAACTAGCTATGTTACTCTATTTGCTTCTCTCCTCATTAATTACCTACCACATCATCTTTTTTTTGCTTAGGTGACATGCAAATTACTACCTAAGTTACTCCCATTGTGGGTAGCCTTAGAAGACGGATTGATCTAAATACGTCTGTTTAACGGGGAGGCAAAATATCATTCTGCGTGTTCTAACGTAAGTGCACGCCCATGCACGTGTGGTGCTTAATTTGTTGACTGCCGCTCGATGTACATTACCCGAGCCAACATAAGTTTTTTTTTTTTTGACAGCTGAGCCAACTTAAGTTGGATCGACGATGTGATGGTACGGAAAAAGAAAGTCGTACGTACTTCGGTATGTATGTTGGAATGCATGCCGATCGTGGTCGTTCGGACATGTATGAATATATAATTCGTGATTGATCGGCTCAAGAATTTTAAGCACCAACTTTGACTTACAAGCATGCATGCATGTCTTGCCAGTGACGGTGACGATATGTTAGCTAAGGTTGTTTACTTCTCTCGTATTTTTATCTCTAGAAAGGATGGGAGGGGATTTGGTATTTATGCAGTCCCCACCATTATCTTAAATACTTTTCTTTAAAAATACACTAATATGAGGATAAGTTTTTAATCTAGGTAAAAATGTGAAAATTTGTGGATATATTTTGGAATTATCCTGTCCAAACCCGAAAAATAAATGACTATTGGAGATTTTCCAGGATTCAGGATAACCCTTCGATCCCCTAAAATACATTAGAAGTAAAGAATCTAAATGATATTCACGATTAATCCAGAGCTCTAATTGCATCAACATGTTAATTTTTTAACGAAAGGTCCACTATACCAGTCTATACACCTAAGTTTATAGCGGAAGGGCTATATGTAGAACATATACAATAGTTAGGTAAAACGATAAATTATTTTATTAAGATGTGGCACACTTTTCACTCTCACAAAGTGCATGGGAGCACGTGTTATAGCTGACTTTTACAAGAGCCCAATTTGCTTCTCCCTGCTCTTCTCTCTCTTACAACTCATCGAAAATATATTATTTTAATTCTTATAGCCTGGTTACATCGTCTTATTATACTTGCTCTTGAGTGTATTACATTGAACTATCTAGTAATAGTGCGTGAAACCACGGGACCGTCGTTTCGGATCCTGGGTTATTTGTAGCCCTTTATTTTAAACTTTTGAAAAACATACTTTAAAGTTTCAAAAAAAAATCGTAAAACTATGTACATATAGCTAATGACATGTATAATTCAAGTGTGCAAAGTTTCAACCGAAAATCCGTTGTAGGAGTACTTTACACTACACAATAAAGAGCTATGGGCAGCCCGAGCTCCTCCAAATGACCTTCCAACCGAGCAAATAATCTTAGAGCATGTCTAACAGACCCCCTATTTTTCTGCCCCTTATAACGCGAGTAGAGGGCCCTGTATTCACTTTCCACCGGCCGAAAACTCGTCCGAGCTAGCAGACCCCGTATCCCCACTCCTCGCCATGAAGCTCCTCATCGAACGCACCAATGCCGGCGTCCAGGTCCACCGTTCCAGCGTTGAGCATATCCATGTAGGTTGTAGTGGGCTCATCGTCGAGCACCTGGCGGGCGTCGGCGACGGGTGGCGTCGGCGCGGGCGGAACGGCAGCAGCAGCAGGTAGTGTGGCGGCCTTCGACGGTGGGGCGGCGAGGCCGACGCGGGTGGTTGGCTTCTTCGCCTTCGGCGGGGCACCCCTCGGCCCCAACGCCTTCGTCTTCACCCGGCCTCCTTTCGCGGCTGCCGCAGGGGTCGCAGCCGGCGCAGCACCGGCCGCCGCGCCTTTGAAGAAGACCTTCGGGATCCGCTTCCTCTTCGATGGGATGGTGGCGGAGATAATGGCCGCGACGTCGCCGTTGCTCGGCTGATCCTCCACGACGCCGACGGGGACATTCACCACCCCTGACGACGGTGGTGCATCGCCGGTGGTCGGAGGGGCTTGCGGAAGGTCCATTCCGGCGAGATCGGGCCGCGTGGTGGCCGGGGAGGGCGGGGCGGAGGAGATCGGGCGGCGGCGGCGGCGGTTGGGCTCGCTGAATCGCTTCGCGCGCAGTGGAGGGGAGGAAGAGGGGTTGGGCCTGTATTCCGCGCCTCACCCCGCACAAGTAGGGGGCGACTCGTCGCCCCGTAACGAAACTTGTAAAAATCCGTCCGGGGTGCCCGATTTAGGGGGTCTGTTAGACGGCCGGGTAGAGCCCAACCCCATATATCGGCAGTTATTTTACGGGTTGAGCCTTTTGAGGGGTCTGTTAGACTTGCTCTTACTACTTACTATAATCATGTGATTCTATAGACTCCGAGCCAAAATGGTCAGAACAGATCCACGTTGACATTGACCGAGAGCCGCTATGTCAGTCCAGTCCATGTCCACCTCCAGCTTCAGCTCCTGCTCCACGCCACGCCGCCGTTCCCGTCCATGGATACCTCAACCTCCTCCGCTGCATCCCGTCCCTCTTCCTCCGCAACACGCTTGACGCTCCTCCAAGCCTACTGCCGCCGAGTCGGCCCCTTCCCCGCTCGCCGCCTGCTCGACGAAATGCCGCACGGCAACGCGACGGCCAACCTTCGGCGCATCACGCCGCGCCACCGGCGTCAAGGCCGACCGATCCACGTCTCGTGCGGGGCGCCCGGCCGCTTGAGGCAGTGCACGCGATGGCCGTCCTCGCCAGGGGGCGCGTTCTTCTCCAACTCGCTCGGTCAGCATGCACGCCAGGTGCGGCGACATGGACGAGGCGAGGCGGGTGTTTGACACCACCGGAGGGGTGGGACGACGTCTCGTGGAACTCGCCGGTCTCCGGCCGGTTGCCTGTGCACGAGGAAATGCTCAGGGTGTATGCTCAGGACGTCTCGTGGAACTCGCCGGTCTCCGGCCGGTTGCCTGTGCACGAGGAGATGCTCAGGGTGTATGCTCGATCTGCTGCGCCGGTGTGGTCTCGGATTGAATTCTTTCGTTCTTGGTAGCGTAGGTGACTCTGTGAGGGATATCGCGGCGGCGGTCCATGGATGCGTGCTGAAGGCTGGGCTGGACTCCGACATGTTCCGTATGCCAGGGAAAGGCACATTATATTGGTTGCAGCAATGTCGTTCTATTCAGTTCAGTATGCAGAGGTGCATAGTCGAGGAATGCAGCCTACTGAGTTTACATTCTCCAGCATTATAAGAGCGTGTAAGTTTGCAGGCATGTGACCTTGAATTCAGAAATTAGATACACGGGCAAGTGCTGAAGCACTGTTTCCAGGGAGAGGACTTCGTTGGGAGTGCACTCATTGACTTGTACTTCAACTCCGGATGCATGGAAGATGTATTAAGGTGTTTCAGATCTGTTCCGGAGCATGGTGTTGTCACCTGGACAGCGATGATTTCAGGGTTGAGCTTCTTCAAGAGGGCACATACCTTCTTCCATGAATTATTAGGTCCTGGACTGAAACCTGGTCCTTTCACTACATCGAGCGTGATGAACCCGTGTGCCAGTTTGGCTGTTGCAAGGACCGGTGAGCAGGTTCAGTGCTTTGCTACAAAATCTGGTTTTGGAAGGTTCACTGCCATGGGGAACTCGTTCATATGCTAGGTCAGGTCAGGGGATGTTGCTGTGCTGCAATTCGGAGGTTTCAGAAAATGAAATCACATGATGTTATCTCTTGGTCCCCAGTAATATCTAGCTCCGCACAACATGGCTTTGCAAGAGAGGCTTTACAGTTCTTTAATGAAATGGTGAATGCAGAAGTGGTGCCAAATGAGATTTATTTTCTCACTGTCCTTACTGCATGTAGCCATGGAAGGTTGGTTTAGAGGGACTAAGGTAAGCCCTCACAATTTTTTTTGTCAAGATCATTCAATCATATTTGGTACTGCAAGCAACTGTATCAGAAAAAAAAAACTATGCATGGATAGAACTCTGAGGTTTTTCTGTTGCTGGATTGCATCTTACTGTCTAACATTAGAGTTCTACTTGTTCCTCATAGGTCCATCTCCTTTTGTTGTTTCATTCAGGTATAATGGAATCATGAAAAAGGAATGTCGGTTGAGCCCGACCACAGAATTGTATGTGTTGTTGATCTCCTTGGACGAGCTGTGAGACTAGCTGATGCTGAGGCTTTTATAACGGATTCATTATTCCGTGATGAACCTATCATCTGACGGTCTTGCTAGCTATCATGGCATATCCATTGAGATGTGGAGAGAGGTCAACATCGAGCTGTAGAAACGTGATGTTTTATCAAATATAACCTTTACTTGGACCATTGGTTGTAGGCAGTAGAATCATGAACATTCATCAGATACAGTGGAGCGTTAATTATCCATGTTGCTGTCAACTAGCTGGCTGAAGAATTTCTGTTTAGATGAAACTGAATTGCTGCTATTCGTGAGTATGGTATTTATCCATCTGAGTGTCACGTATTATGGGCTACACCATTGCATAGTCGAATTTTTGCTAATCCCCTACCTACTTATGAAGAACATATTTTGTAGCCTCTTTCAGATGGAGATTTAAATGACTTTAATCCTAGCAGCATTCAGTCCGGTGCGCTTGGTCTTTGCAACAGCTCCATGGCTCTAGGCTTTCCAGCAGATTGCCAAAGGACGGCTTCCAAGAAAAGGTTCAGCCAGGAGGTGGACGGCCATTTCTGGACAGGAAAGGCATAGGGCACACACATCATTGTGAGGCCACCCTCTCTGTGCCAGCACGTCAGCCAAGCAAAAAATTGGCACTTGAGAGGTGAGTCGCTGCACCAGATGACGTTGCAGAAATTGGAACGCAGAGGATGAGTCCAAGCCTGCCAAAGCCAGCGGCATCACAGAGCAACCGGAAAAACCATTCGCATCTAAGATCTGAAACTCGAATTGCAACTGAAAAAATAATCTCGGTTGGAACTCAACTTGCAACTGGAAAAAAACTCAGTTACAAACCGAGTTACAACTAGGTAAAAAAATTCAGTTGCATACCCATTTATAACTAGATTTTTTTCAATTACAACTCGATACGTAACAAATTTCTGTATGTGCATCGCTAAAAATTACCAAAAAACAAATTAAGAAAATATAACAACAAAGGCCCAACAACACAAAGAGGACGAGAGGCCCTTGCGTTTACAACACAACAACGACAAAGGAACGACCGAATGGTCCAGCCGCCCTCGCTCGCTCGTGTCATGCATAGAAAGAGAGAAATTGGAATACGAATCTTGACGCGGATCGGACGGCTGCTGGGCATGCGTTTTCAGGTGACGGGCCAATTTTCTTTGATAAAAAGCATCAAGTAAAAAAACCAAGCTCACGCCATACGGTTTGTTCTCATATAGTGAGGGCATGTACAATATATCATAAAACAAGCGGAGGATCTCTTGTTCTCTGCAACTCCTGGTCCTATATATCTACCAAGCCTCCCTCCATCCAGCCAGTCGATATACGTCCGAACACGTCCTCTTAGCCTCAGTCCGGTAATAGATAGATTCTACCATGCTCCTTCATCCCGATTACTGTATCTGCTAATAATGCTCTTAGGGAAGTATTATTGTATCCTGATGAGTTTTAAAGATATCTATGTGAATGGCTACCACATAAAGAGAATGGGGTTGAAAGGCTGCTCATAACTCAACAAAGGACAGCCGGAAAAGAAATCATTGATGAAAGATTTTCTACTCTATCTTCTGGATTGTATTACACCTACATAGAGCCAAAACCATATTTCACATATCCACGATAACTTTTTTTTTAAATCTTGACAAGTTTAAAATATGGCATGATCGTACGGGTCATCCTGGTCTGGGGATGATAAGAAATAAAGTATTGATGGTTCTACTAGACACAACATAACAGTTACTATTTTTTCCAAACCCTCGGATTTCGTATGCACCACGGCATGTGCAGCTGGTAAATTAATCACAAGACCTCGTAAACTAAGAACCGGACCGAGCCATTTAGATATTATAAGGTGCTCTTTGATCGATACATCCACAAGGAGCTCCAATACGTGTCTAATATCAACAAGGAATCATTTTTTTACAACGCAGATCACTAAAATCATAAAACAAGGAACCCGACGACAATCCATAAGTGAAAATGACACCGAGTGGCGGCAAGAAAGCCAATGTGCTCATCTTTCGAATGGTGCGAGTATGTGTACGGATGAACAAAATCAAGCCATTGATCTAGCATTTGTTTTCTCTAAGGAAAGCAGCATTGCTTTTTTAATTTAAATATTTGGCTCATCGTCATAATGAATAAAGGTGCATTGATCAGTACGATTCTGCAAGAACAGAAGAAGAAAAAAAATAATCACACTCTACAATCTTTATTTTCAATCGTGACAAGACGAAGAAACTGATCATTGTACCACTAGTAGAAAAAGGGCCATTAGTCCCGGTTGGGTTGGGCCATTAGTCCCAACCGGGACTAATGCCGGCGTCACGTGGCCCCTCCGCTGCCGTCGGGCCCAGGAGTTTTAGTCCCGGTTCGTAATAAGAACCGGGACTATTGGCCGATTTTTTTTTCACAAATTCCAGAAAAAGGTTTAATTTTGTAGAATCAATAATGCTTATTCTGTAATTCATAAAAATATGAATAAAATACCAAAATGTTCAGAAAGTAAGACCTATTTGATTATGTAAAAAAAGTGAAATTAAAATACCAAAATGTAGAATCAATATGGGGAACCACTATATATTAAACATCATCGTCACAAATATATTACACACACGATCATCGTCACATCTTTTTTACACTCGATCACCTTGTAATATAAACACATCATCTTCTACTTTTCGCATATGCATTAGAATTAGTATAGTATTCTCCATTCTTATTTAGGACCTCTGCATCTATGAATCCGGCAATTTCTTCCTGGATTGCTCACACGATCCATTGGTAGAAGGCCGTCTCGCAACCGTTCGATCTAATTAAAAAAAGTGGTCAATATATATGAATGAAACTAAACAAAATTGATGGCAATAAACAAAAATTGTGAATATTGCATACTCACTTCAAGTTGTTTTAAAAGTCTGCCCTTCTCACAACACGTCTGACGAATGAACTCGCAGACGTAGTATCCACATAAATTTGTCCCTTCTGGCTGCTCAACTCGCAGACGTAGTATCCCTTCTCACAACACGTCTGACGAATGAACTCGCAGACGTAGTATCCACAGCCAATAACATGAACCTTTTTACGGACGCCACACGCCTTGTAATTAACACGCACTCACCACCAGTCAGCCTGCGCGCGCCAAAAGTAGTCCTGCACATGCACGCATCAGGTAAAATCCGATCGAGACGTGGGCATGAATCTCTATGTTTACTACTTCCTCTGTAACTAAATATAAAAGACGTTGGAGCAGCTCAACTTGAACTAACACAACGTCTTATATTTAGTGACGGAGGGAGTAGCTAGCTTGGTTATTCGGCTTGAAATTGTCTCTCTTTACCTATCAGGTTACTACAATATCTTACTGTACCTGATAAAAATGTCATGTGATTCTCACAAATTTTGTTAGGTAACTTGATAGGTAAGATATTGTAGTTGCCTTCCTTAAGAAGCCAGGCATGGATAAATAAAAATACCAAGCAAGTTCCATGCATGCACCCCCCCTCCCCCCCTACGCGCCCATGCGTCCGCAGTCCCAGGCTGCCGCTGCCCGTGTTGCCATCGGCCCGCTCCGGCACCCCGCCCAGCGTAGCTTTGGAGTTCACTGGAAAAATTAACTTGATTTTTTCGATTTTCGTGCTTCAGCTATTCAAGTCATAATCTCTTTGTCGGCGAGCAATTAAAAGGGGATCATAAGGGGGTGATAAATTAGGTCGTAGCTTAGTTTCAGAAGACGACGATGGATTACATCCTCTTGATTTTCACATTGTAACGTGATGATTGATATATCCTGACTAATGACATTTTTAAAAGGAGGTTAGGGGCCTTGTCAGTTGTAACTGTTTCGTTGCAATATATTAAATTGGGAGTCTCTCCTAGTGATTTTACAATATAACTATTTGTTAGACCGTACTCTTTAGATACATATCTCGTGACTAATAAACTAGCATGAACACTCCCTTTACTTGTTGATGCTCGCACACTACCCAGATATTTGTTACAAGTACTGTGTAGATACATATATCATGATACTTTAGGATACTAATAGAATAGACATACAAAACTATGTAAATATAATCTATGAAACAGCCACAAATTACATGGTTCGGTTTTTGATATTTTAACAATGCAATGTCTCTGAAATTATGAAGACACATATTTTTATTACAAAATACATTATAGATTTTTGCACAAACAGCATTACAAAATCACTTATGCCACAAGTTATGTAACAAAGAACAACATTACTAATGTTTGTTGATATTTGTATGGTAACATAAAATATAAAACTAAATTTGTCATTCCAATGAAAAATATTTATACAAATAAAAATGTTTAGTGTAAAAATTCAGGAAGACCATCCATGGCCATAGTCACAACAAAACCGGCAGCTGTGAGGAAGTAAACATTGTAGTTCTGATGCCAGAACCAGTCCCACCAGGTATTCTTCTTTGAACCCTTCTCCTCTGCTTCTACTCCGCATCCCCGATGCCTCTGCTCTGCATCCCGCTGCTTCTGCTCCGCATCCCTTTGCTTCTGCTTCGCATCAATCCACTGCCGTTACGCAAACATCTGCTTCTGCTCCGTATCCATCCGCTTCAGCTCCGCATCCCACTGCCTCCGAGCATCCCTCTCCGCTGCTACACCCTCCATCTCACTGAGGGCCGCCTCCCTCGCTCTCAGTGCTTCTTTCTGACAGTTGATCTCATGAGCCATCTTCGTCATGTTGAACTCCGTCGTCCTGAAATCAGCCTCTGTTCAACACACAGCATTAGTGTTACACCAACCAAAAAGTAGCACACTGACATGTGACTAACTATTAGCAGTAAAATTATTAGGGTAATTATCGAATAAACTGCAAGAAATGTAGTGCAAAAGACCCTAAACAGTGAAGGGGGATCTCACCTGATTGATGCGAGCCGCCGGCGGTGGGGGAGCCGCAGGTGGGGCAGCGGCCGCCGGATTTTACCTGCTGGAAGCGAGGAGCGTACGATCTACTCGAGGCCGGCCATTCCTTTCTGCCCCGGTGACGACGATCTACTGGAGGCCGGCCATTCCTTTCTGCCCCGGCGACGATCGATTCAAATTTCGCGTGTACCGATTTGCTGTGTATCACCTCCAAGGGTAAACATGTCAGTTTGCTCGTTTCTTATGTTTGTCGGAAAAAGCCAAAACGGCTTATATATCGGAACAGAGGAAGTAGAACATATGGTTTTCAAGTTTCTTAAAAAGCCTCCAATATATGGGGTTCCAATGACACATATTTTGCCGTAAAAAAAATGTATGTACAGCATGTATGCAAAAGGTGATAAAGTTATGCACATGGCCTGGTTTAAGAACCTTTCCCGTTTGTGAGGTGGTCATGAGTTCGAATCCATGGCAAAATCATTGATATTTGATCGTAGTATGGACGGTACCACCACAGGAAACCGAATTTAATCGTACTGCCGGTGTGTTTAACGGTTACTAAAAAGGGTGTGACTATATCACAACTGAGAATTAAGAGAAATTGCTTATTTCTCAGTCAATGATTAATCAGCTGTACGATCTCCTCTCATAATTTGTTTTTTTATATTAGAGAAACATCCTCTCGTACTCCCTCCGTCTTTATTTAGTTCGCGTTCTGGGTTTAGTCAAAGTCAAAATTTGTCAAGTTTGACCAAATATTTAGAAAAAATATTAACATGTACAATGTAAAATCTATATTGTTAGAATTATCATAAAGTATACTTTCATACTATATGAATTTGGTATTATGAATGCTCATATTTTTACTTATATTCTTGGTCAAATTTAATAAAGATTGACTTTGAATAAAACCCAGAACGCAAATTAAATAAAAACGGAGGGAGTACTTGCCTGTTCCAATTCAATTTTGTATAAAAATAATCGGTGGGCCCACTTTCTTTAATGGGCTTTTGTCTTGTCCCTCATCCAGGATAGGCCATAAATGGGACAAAAAGTACGTATTCTGCTCGTGGTGATACGACCAGTTTAACTCGACAATTACAACGTATTTGCGGTGGAGAATAAAATAAATGGCAGTTGCAACTCCGCATGCAACTTAAAAAAATCTCAGTAGCAACACATTTGGAAGATTTTTTAGTTACATGTGAGGTTGCAACTGATATTCTTTCAGCTGCAGATGGGGGGTTGCAACTGAAATTTACAAACAGAGTTGCAACTGAAAAAATAATCTTAGTTGCAACCCGACTTGCAACTGGAATAAAAAAAACTCAGTTGCAACTCGACTTGTAACTGGAAAAAAACTCAGTTGCAACCCGAGTTGCAAATGAAAAAATAATCTCAGTTGCAACTCGACTTCCAACTGAAAAAAAACTCAGTTGCAACTGGAAAAATAATCTCAGTTGCAATCCGATATGCAACTGGAAAAAAACTCAGTTGCAATCCGACTTGTAAGTGGAAAAAAACTCAGTTGTAACCCTACTTGCAACTGGATTTTTTTAATAACAACCTCATTCGTAACTAGAAAATAAAATCTCACTTACAAGACTCGCAACCGAAAAAACCATTCGCGACTAAGATCTGCAACTGAAAAAATATTCTAAGAATTCAGTTGCATACCCATTTATAACTAGATTTTTTTCAATTACAACTCGACATGCAACCGGACACGTAACAAATTTCTGTATGTGCATCGCTAAAAATTACCAAAAAAAAATCAAGAAAATATAACAACAAAGGCCCAACAACACAAAGGGGACGAGAGGCCCTTGCGTTTACAACATAACAACGACAAAGGAACGGCCGAATGGTCCAGCCGCCCTCGCTCGCTCGTGTCGTGCGGTCGTGCGCAGAAAGAGAGAAATTGGAATACGAATCTTGACGCGGATCGGACGGCTGCTAATAATGCTCTTAGGGAAGTATTATTGTATCCGGATTTAACCCCTATCCTGATGAGTTTTAAAGATATCTATGTGAATGGCTACCACATCGAAACTCATAAAGAGAATGGGGTTGAAAGACTGCTCATAACTCAACAAAGGACACCCGGAAAAGAAATCATTGAGAGACTTTCTACTCTATCTTCTGGACTGCATTACACCTACATAGAGCCAAAACCACATTTCACATATCCACGATAATTTTTTTTTTTAATCTTGACAAGTTCAAAATATGGCATGATCGTATGGGTCATCCTGGTTTGGGGATGATAAGAAATAAATTATTGATGGTTCTACTACACACAACATAACAATTACTATTTTTTCCAAATCCTTGGATTTCGTATGCACCACGTACGGCATGTGCAACTGGTAAATTAATCACAAGCCTTCGTACACTATTTTTTTATGAAATTTAAAATATAATATATTAAGCTAGCAAGCCGCCTCATTAAAACCTTCCAGTCCCCTTAGGTACCCTGGTAAGGAAAAGAGTGCGTCTGAAACTTGTTGTTTCAAACCCCCACAACTGTTACATACATACATCGTTTACAAGATTGTCAAGGATAAAATCAGGGGGTTTATCGACCCAATTACATGAAAACTTACTAGCAAAAGAGTGTCTAACTAAATCATGGGCCACAGTATTAGCAACTCGGGGGCAATGCATAAACTTGACATTCCCAATCATTGAAGCTAAATCCGCACACTCTGCAAAAATTGCCACCGCCGAGTCCCACCATTGACTTTAGCCGGAGCAAAAATTGCTTACGTCCACTGAATTCGTCTCTGCTTGAATATTATGAAAACCAAGCGAGTTGGCAAGGAGCAAACCATCTCTCATTGCTCTTGCCTCCATAGAAATAATATCCGCTCCCCTTTCTATATAAATACCCTGAGCTGCAATAAAATTCCCTCGATCATCCCGCAGAATAGCACCCGTAGCACCTGCTCCCATATCCATGTGAAAAGCAGCATCAACATTTAGTTTCACCCATTTCAGATCAGGTTATTTCCACCTTTCAATAGAATTAGCGAAGCTCTGGACTGAAGCCTTCTTATGGTTACTTGCAATAGCTAGAACAGAAACATGCTATCTGGTAACAAGCGGTATTCGTTCATTATGTGTTACCTGTCTTCGGATCCACCATAAGTACCAGCATCCAATTAGTACCACTTCTTTGAAACCCACACTTGGCATAATAGATAAAGTAGAATCATCTTCGTTGAGAATTTCTTCAATAATAACCGAACCCGATCTTTCATATTGGGCAATTGCAGATTTTTTTTCCAAAAGACCCAGCTTACTCCAAAGTTCAGTCGCCGGTTGACATTGGAAGAAAATGTGCTTCACATCCTCCGCAGCAAGATGGCAGATCGGACACTCCCCAGAAGTTCCAATATGCCTATTTGCAAGAATACATTTTAGTGGGATAATTCCATGCAGCGCCCTCCAACCAAATACCTGAACTTTACGTGGAATTTGAAGTTTCCATAACACTCTCCAAACTGTAGCATTTGTGGATGGTCCAGGACCCGGAACAGAATTTGCATGCCTCCTAAAAGTGTGTATCCATTCAGCATGATACGCCGATCGAACAGAAAAAGTACCAGTTCTGTTCAAATGCCAGGCAATAAAATCATCAAAAGCATGGAGATTTAAAGGAATTCTCAGGATCCTCTCCACATCAATAGGATTAAAAATATCGTTAATCAATTCCTCATCCCAACTTCCGGTGTAAGGATCAATCAGGTCACTGACTTTTGAGATAACAGTTTGCGCCCTGGGTGTGATAATCCTCCTATCTGGACTTGAAGGGATCCATGGATCAGTCCAAATATTTACATTTTCTCCCGTACCAATTCTCCAAATATATCCTCGTTTGAACGTTGCAATGCCAGCAACTATACTTTGCCATGTAAAGGAGGAGCCATTTTTTGGGCCGGCCTGCAGTATACTCCCATTGGGGAAGTATTTCGCCTTCCAGATCCGAGCACATAGCGAGTCCGGATTGGTAATCAGCCTCCAACATTGTTTAGCCAAGAAAGCTAGGTTGAAAGAATGTAAGTCTCTAAACCCCATTCCTCCATCACATTTCGGATAGCACATTTAAATTTCCACCAAGAATACCAATGCATCTTCTTATCATCTTCCTCATCGCCCCACCAAAATTGAGAAATCACATCTGTTATGTCCTTGCATACCCCCTTTGGCAAATTAAACACCGACATCGCAAAAACCGGAATTGATTGAGCAACCGCCTTCAATAAAATTTCCTTACCGCCCAAAGATAATTGCTTTTCCATCCAACCTTTCAAGCGTTGCTTAATCCTTCAACAAAGTGTTTGAAACAATCACTCCTGCTCCAACCATTGCAGGTAACCCAAAATATTTATCCGAGAGGGCTTCCGTATCAATATGTAACTCCTGACATATATCAGCTCTAGTATCCACATTAGTATTTGGACTAAAGAAAATACTTGACTTAGCCAAACTCACCATCTGCCCTGAATTTGCACAGTAGAGATCCAACACTTGCTGTAAGGAAGCTGCATTTAACACATCCACTCTCATGAGAATTAAAGAATCGTCAGCAAATAAAAGGTGTGAGACTGATGGTTCATTCCTGCACACTTTAATTCCCTCAATGCCACCAACTTCTTCTTCAAACTGCAACATGCTAGAAAGACCTTCTGCACAAAGTAAAAAACAGATAGGGAGATAGGGGATCACCCTGTCTAATACCTCTCGTGGGAGTAAACCTCTCTGTCTCTTGAGAATTATATCTTACATTATATCTTACTGAACTCACACATGACATTATCATTTCGATCCACTGTGTATGAAATCCCATTTTTCCCATAATATTCCTCAGGAAAACCCACTGAACTCTGTCGTATGCCTTATGCATATCGAGTTTCACCGCACAAAGCATGTACTGCCCAGATCTTTTGTTCTTAATCTTATGAACACACTCATATGCGACCAAAATATTATCAGTGATCAATCTACCAGGAACAAAAGCACTCTGAGTTGGGGAGATAATTTCTGGCAAAATGCTTTTCAATCTTACCGCCAACATCTTCGATATAATCTTGTGAAGGACATTGCAAAGACTTATCGGCCGAAATTGCGTAACCACCTCCGGGGAATCAACCTTCGGAATCATCATGATAGTAGTATCATTCCAATCAGCTGGGATCTGTCTAGAGTTAATTGCAAATAAAACTTCTTGAGTAATATCAGGGCCCAACAAATCCCAATACTTTTTAAAGAAAACCGCATGGAGGCCATCCGGTCCGGGGGCTTTTAAATCTCCAATGCTAAAAACTGCTTTCCGAACATCATCAGCATCATATGGCGCCATAAGCATTTCATTCATCGGGGCAGTTACCTTAGGAGCCACCTTTTCTAATACCACAGGGTCTCTATGGTTCACTTCGGAAGTAAACAGGTTAGTGAAATAAGCAGCAATATGATTATTTAGAACATCCGTACCTTCCAAGAGTGTGCCGCTCTCATCCTTTAGATTCTTTATAAAATTCTTTTTTCTCCTCGCCGATGCATACGCATGGAAGAAAGAGGTGTTTCTGTCACCACTTTTCAACCAGTTCGCCCGAGATCTCTGCATCCATTGAATTTCCTCTAACTCCAGAAGATATTCAATCAGCTCAGACAATTCTTTCCTTTTCTCCTCGTTTTCATCTGTCATTGGACCTGTCATAGCTTCTTCAAGCTCTCTCTGCGCCTTTCTCAAGCGTTTTTTAGGTTTTTTGAGGACCCACTGATCCCAATCATGAAACTCCCCATGCATGCATGCCAACTTATCATGAATATTGGTTAAAGACTGGTTAGACTGCATCCTTTCCCAAGCTTCCCTAACCGTATCCGAGAATTTTTCTTCTCCGAGCCATCTTGCTTCGAATCGCTTGGGCCTTCCATTATTCCCACCTACGGTCAGATTTTGTTGTAGTCTGTGTTAACAAGCAACGGTCTATGATCAGAATGCGCAAATTGCAAATTTTCCAAAGCCACATTTGGAAAAAGTTGAGCCCACTCTTCGTTGATTAAACCTCTGTCCAGTCGCTCTCGAATCCTTCCTCTTCTCCAAGTGAATGGATCTCCTATATACCCCATGTCTCTGAGGTTGCAGTCATTGATAGCATTCTGAAACGCTAACATATACTGATTCGGTCTTGGGTTCCCACCCTCGTTTTCTTGTAACATCAGAATCTCATTTAGATCACCAATCATCAGCCAAGGCAAACTGGGGTTTTGATGTAAACGCCGCATCCTATCCCAAGTTTTATGTTTATTTTCCCAACGGAATTCTCCATACATACCTGTCAACCTCCAATCAATATTCCTTTCCTTCACTTTTGTAATGTCCGGGGTTTTCCCCAAATTAGAAATTGCTTGTTATTTTTATTTTCGCATCATCATGACATCATCTTAGTGGTTGCATTTGTGTTTTTGCAAAATAAAATAAAACAAACAAAATTAAATTGATATCTCATTTGTTATCACATGCAAAATCTAATTCTAAAAATTGCAAAACCAAATTAAATAAAACCAAAAATTATTTTGGAAAAGTAAAGTTAAATTGCTATTTTGGAATCTTGCAATTTATCAAGTATAAGCAAGATGCATCATTTTATATACATGCAACAGATGATGTTTTGTGCTTAAATTCTAAATTACGTGTCTCATCTTATGTCATCCTATTTAGTACAATTGTACATGTAAGGCCTGAAACATGAAACAACCAAAATTCAGATATAGTTCAGCTTTCGTGAGCTCAGAATTCATGACTCCTTACAATAAGGTAATTAACAATTAGAGAGAGATTGTTGATGCTATCTCGTAATCAACCAAATATTCTGTTTGATGTAAAGATCGCTCAAGAAAGAGAAGGATAGAGGAATGGTACTGTACTGCACAGGAGCTAGCCAGATGTAGATCTCCTGCCACCACTTGCCTTCTTCCTCATGGATCTTTCCCAATATACAACACTATATAGAGAGGCATAGAGAACTGCAGTACACAAAATTAGCTTTCCTGCATAATATCTTAATAATAGCATATATAAATGTCAAGGCAAGTCTTCGGCAATGCACGATGTTTAATTTTTGTAGATTTATAATGAGAGAAAATTGTAGGAAAATACTTCATATGCTTACAAAACTGAAGAAAAGGAGAAGTAAACATGAAACAAAACATTCGGAAAAGAATTTCGAGGAAGAGGGAACTTAGAAACGGACCAGAGGATGGACAACATCGTTGTTGTGGAAGATATCGTAACTAAGGAGGTATATGGCTAAAAAATCATCTGGCTGAAGTGCTGAACATTGTTGCGGGGATGCACCCACAACAACAAAGATACCTAAGTGTATTTTTTTTCATATCATTCAGAATACTGCATTTACTCAGGTCTTGATTATTCTTCTCCACCACTAATGTAGAATAATCTGTGCGCGCCACATGCATTCAGAACAACAAAGGAGGCTATACTTACAAACCAAGCTATCATAGGATCACCTTGCCTATTCAGCACCAAATTATTATGCATGGTAAATGTAGAATAATCTGAAAAATATACTTAGCTACCTTATGGGTGCGGACAATACAAGGAAAGATTAACCTTGAGTCTCGTTTGCAACAAATTGGGAGTAGATTGTCCTGACATGAACAGACATCAAGCTAACAGAAATAGTACCAATTTGCAACAAAATGGGAGTAGATTGTCCCTGTGAATGTGCAATGCAAGTGTTTAGCACCAATTTGCATCTCTAGGTGTATGTGTTGTGCATATGTGTCTTGCCTTTGAGCAAGCTATGTGTGTGCTGTGTTCCTTGTGAATCCTTATCTGATGATGAATTTCTATCTCGAATACCCGGCTTCTTTCTCTAGTTTTAGTTAATTCTTATATTTGAATCCGGTAAGAACAAATTCTCTGTTCTTTCTTGATCTGGTTCATGCACTGTACATATGCATGGTTAAGAATACAATTTGTTACATTGATTCTAACTTGCAAGCATGATGCGTTGTAACCAACTTCACCCTTTTATCGCCTAATTTTCTCTCTTGGCCTGTTTCATGCAACTATGCACATTAATAGGTCTAGTTGCAGAATTGGAATGTGTTGGTACTGCTTTACCTTTGGTGCTAGTGGCTATTCACTGTTGGTACTGCTATACCTTGTATGGTGATGCTCTAGTGGCTGGTTTATGATTTAGTAGGTGTTGACACTACTTGTTGTCACTGTTTGATAATTGTCATGTGTAGACTGCAACCGCACATGAATACCTTACTGTTTAGTCCCCTGAGAAACCAATCTGGGGCACAGTAGCAACCATACACATGCACAAATGATATGTATGCCGTGTTTCCTGCTGCTAGTTACAGTGCCTGGAGGAGAATCTTCTTGATCTGTTAGCATTTATTTCCTGATTGCTTGAAAACTGTGATATAGTATAATACTAATTCTACAAAGGTGAATGCCATTTCGAGAAAACAAACGTTCTAGCTAGCCTTTTGTAGATGCACATCGTGTCGTGTGGGTTCAACTGAAAACGCTCCTCCGAATCTAAATCTGCTCTAGAAGTGAACATCATCTTTTGTTCTTGTTCGAGGATAACGAGGAGTATAAATATATGACAGAGAGGGTAGCAGCTGAGAACTGATGCATCAGTGGTAAGTTGGAAGATCTGATGCTACCTCTATGCAGCAGCAGCTTTCTAGCACCATGATTAACTCTGTGATGCTATGGTTGCAATGCATGGGAAGCCAATGTTTCAGACTCGGAAGCATGTTATGTTGTATCTAACCGTCCCAGGATGGGCTTGCAGAAACTTGCGTGCTGCTGTGCATCAGCTTTGCCTTGACGTTTGTTGTTCGGTGTTGCAGAAATTCTCGCTGATTGTGTGTTTGTATGTCACATGGGTTGTGCTGTATCCACATTGGCCTTTGTTGAAGTATATTATTTGCTATGCAGATTTGAATGTCCAAAAAACAGCATAGACCATGCTGAAATTTCAAACAACCTTGCTAATTAATTTTGACTTGGCTTAATTACTAATTTTATTTATTCAAGATAATCCTGCTGATCTTTGTAAACAAGTAGGAATTTATGATTTGTTCTGCCGATCCTGGCTTCTTTGGTTTAGCGTACGTGGATATGCTTCTTTGGTTTAGCATAAGTTAGGATTTTTTCTCTTTACTTTCTTATAGATGCAACCTATTTTTCTGTTTGCCTTCTCTGGATATGTTCCATACACAATAGCCTTTTTTTTTGGTCAAACTACATTGTACATTGTACATTGTACATTGTACATTGTACTTCTGAAACTGACAATGGTAGTTAAAAGCCTTATGATAAGAAGATACAATGCAACAAGCATTGTACTGGTTTCCTCTGCTTAACGTTAAAAGCCTTAAATACCTTCTGATGTAGGCATTATTTTTTTCTGGATCAAATAGCATCACACCTTTATCTCGTTTATGCTATTATGGCTTCTCAACGGGTACTTGATTTGATGCTCTGCATTCTTGTCCTGGATATATTGCTGAGTCCCCGGCTGATGATATTGTCAATGTTTTCGCAAGAGCAGTACAGACCAGCAGAAGGTTAACAACTTATTTCCAAGTTTTTGTGGGTTTTTCCATGTACTAATGCACTACTTTCTACAGGCCACGATGTGTAATTCATAAAGGAGATTAGTAGAATTCTGCTCCCCACGAGTATGGAAACCAGAGATCCTTCTGAAGTTGCTATACTCGCCCAAGCCTTAAAACTGACTGAATGCCTCGACTGGTTGTTGACAAATATGGTCAGAGGACTATATATCTGTGGATGACAGTGGTGATCGTGGCAGCTTTCCAGGAAAAATATGAAATATTTGACCTGCCAAAAGTCGGCTAGACAAAAACTAGCAAAAGATTATGCCTATGATATTTTCTATTAGACGTAAGTGTTGTAACCCTAGTCGGTTGTGTTATCAAACCGACTAGGACTCCTCTCCCGTATCAAATTGTAATTGCTTGAGCCGCAATGCTCCCCAATATAAATAAAGACCACGCGGCTCGGTATTGTTTACCGAGTAGAAACGCTTCAAACAAGTTTTACACCCTTCTTAATATCATTAAGAGAACCGAGACAAATGCCGAAGAGATAGGAAGATTTACAAAATTACACGAGGGAGCGACGAGAAGGATAGACTGAATGATCTAACTATACAAGACTAGCAGAGGGGCGCCAACTTAGCTGGGCATCCCATAACCCTGAAACTCGGCCCCTACCTGTTCCATGGGCACGGCGTTCCCAGGACACCGGCAGAGCGCCAGAGGGCTAACTCAGCGATGATCTTGTCAGCCACCTCAGGGGCCAGCCTGGCTGTGTTGTTGAACACCTTGTTATTACGTTCCTTCCACATAACCCACCACATCAGGAGCACCAGCGATCGCCATTGACGCAGAGTTTCTTTTGGGATCAGTTGACCGCAATCATACCACCACTCGTGCAGCGATGCCAGGTCAGCGGCGGGAAGAAGAGTAGCTGGAACACACATGTTGCGATCACCTTCTGCAGAACAAGTAGCTGAGATGTGGGTGGCAGTCTCTGGACAAGAGCGGCAGAGCCGATAGTCCGGATCATGAGGCCAACCACGCTTCGCTAGGTTCAGTTATGCCCTTATTGTGGAGCAGAAGCCAAGCCTGGAGTCGGCACTTGGGGAGAGCCTTGGTTTTCCCAAATCTTTGGAAAGATAGGTGAAGGAGTGTGTGCCAGGAGCTGAACTTGGTACGCAGATGCAGCAGAGTACTTGGCCAACGCCAAGACTCGAGTGATCGAGTCCTCCTCCTTGGTAAAGAGAGTTGGGGCATGGTCTTCAAGCAGGCTCCAAAGCTTCACATAATCGGAGAGAACCTGAATTGAAGGGTTCAGCTTAATAAGACCAATCCAGTTGCTGTTGTGTAAAGCATCTTTGACTTAAATCGTCCTCCGCCTGAAATGCTTAAAAAGGCTGGGGGAGCGCTCACATAAGGGCACCCGCTGCAACCAATGTTTTTTCCAAAACGAGGTAGCGCGACCATTGTGAAGTTGGATAGTGGCTGAAGCCTTTGGGAAGTCTGACCCAGGGCTTGGAGGGTCGGAGCTTTATTGCCAAAGCCACCACACCCTGAAGGCGACGCTCTGGAGCTGCAGATTTGGGACTCCTAGACCACCCAACTGCTTCGGGAGACAGACGAGCTGCAGATTTGGCCACCCAGCTGCTTCGAAAGACAGACAGTACTCCAGTTGACAAGGCATTTTCATCCGGACACCTTTTCACCACTATCCCAGAGGAACGCTCTACGGAGTTTGTCCAGCTATTTGAGGAGCCATTTGGGATGAAACAGTGCCATGAGCTAATATGCCGGCAAAGCACACGGGATAGACGTGACCAGAACAAGCCTACCAGCCATTGATATCCACTTAGGCTTTCAGCACTCCAATTCCTTCATGAATTTGTCGAGTAGGTGCTGGAACTGAGCCCTTGTAAGTCTTCTGTCTGGCACAGGGAGCCCAAGGTATTGACAGGGGAAACTAGCAATGTTACATCTTCAACTGTCACTAAATTGACGCATTAAGTTGCTGTCACTTGAAAATCATAATGCTTAGCCATTAGAGCCCGAGACTACTGTACAAGTGCTTAGTCTTCTTTGTCTTTCGCTCTGCGTCAGTCCAAAGACAAGCCTGTTTATTAGAATTTCTAAGCAAGTTCTCTGCTGGATCCCTTGGATCTGCAAGGAGGTAGGCAGAAATCATGATAGAGCCACTACTAGGAAACTAGCTATAGGTGGAAGGTCTTTTTGTGGCGCACCAAAGCTGCCGTGCGCCACTACTAATATTCTGTGGCGCACCATTTGGGATGCGCCACAGAAAGATGAGGTTTTCTGTGGCGCATGCCTGTCCAGTGCGCCACTAAATTGGCACTTTCTGTGGCGCATGGGAACAAGTGCGCCACAGAAAACATGTGGGCCCCACCACCAACGGCTGGATGACATCCTACCACACCATTTCTGTGGCGCATAAAGTTTGATGCGCCACAAAAAGTTGCATTTCAGTGGCGCATCTGGAAGTATACGCTACAGAATATTGTGTGGGCCCGGCACCAATGATTGGGGGGAGGTATTTCTGTGGCACATGGGGAAGGATGCGCCACAGAAATATGCATTTCTGTGGCGCATGTGGTTCCATGCGCCACAAAATGTATTTCCAGAATTACAAAAAGGCCAGCCCCCCACTCACCACCCCCATTGTCTTCTTCTTCCCCTCTCCTCCCACCTAGAGCAGCTCGTGTTCCTCCTCCCTCCCACCCCATTTTGCTCATACTTTTCTCCATTCTTTGTAGTTAAACCTACTTTATTTGATAGGTAATTGGTGAGGGGGCCGGGGGAGGCTCCATATATACTCTACACCTCTCCCAAATACATCTCTTTTTCTCTCCAACACCGCACACTCTCTCTCATCGATCGCGGTCACGTCTCGGTGATAAATCTACTAGGTGAGTATAGTTGGATGGACATGCATATGCATGTTTGTGTGGCCGGCACAAAACATGCATATGAAGGGGCGGTTTGCACGATGGCGAGACGTTTGTTTGTTGTGCTCCGACCATCGTGTCGTGGAGATGTGGATATTTTTGTGAAATGCTTGCAGGTACCCCGAGAGGCCCTTGAGATTGCCGGAACGTCGATTAACTTCCGTTCCGACGAATTCGGGTACTCCATATGTCCTTTTTTAGCAAAGGTCATGCCGAAATTTTTAAAAATTTCGGCACGACCTTTGCTGAAAAAAAGGGACATATGTGTGTGTGTGCGCGTGTGCACGTTGCGGTTTTACTTAACATACTCTCGTTTCTTATTTCTGCTTTTATCTATATATAGCAACCATGGTCATCAAGATGAGCTCCAGTCAAATCGGTAGATACAAGGAAGAAGCAAAGGCGGACATGATTCGGTGCAACAGGCACCAGATAAGATGTCCGTGTCGAACATGCAAACTCGTGAGCTGGATCGACCCTGATTCCGGACAATTAGAGGAACACCTGCTCAGGCGAGGTTTCTGGATAGGCTTCAACAAGGCGCCGACAGCAAATGGTGTGCATGAAAACGAGGGCGGACGAGAAGACGAAGAGTCTCCCGGACATGGTTATCATGACGAAAGGAGATGTCGGCGGACAAGATCATCATGACGAAGGAGATGCCGGCGGACATGGTCATGATGAAGGAGTAGATGGTGGTGGAGAAGACGCGGATACGCAGACCTCGCTAACTTCGGCCTTGCAGGACACTCATCTTCAAGAACTCCTACTCAAGGAGACGAGCGACGCCAGAGGTGCAGCCAGAGAGAAAGCCAAGCTGGAGCAAATGAAGAAAGACGTGATGACTCCGTTGTATCGTGATTGCCGGCCCCAGCATACGCGCTTGCATGTAACGCTTGATGCTCTACAGATGAAGGAGGAAAATAGATGGACCGACGTCAGCTTCAGTAAGCACCTGAAATTCTGGTACGATCATCTTCCCGAGGGGAACACATTGCCAAGCAGTATCGAGGAGGCCAAGAAAGTCGTGTGCCCTCTTGACCTACCGTACGAGAGATACCATGCCTGCATCAATGATTGCGCAATTTATCGGGGCGTGTACAAGGACAGAACCACATGTCCGGTGTGCGGCCAGGGACGGTACAAGATTGGGAAGAATGTTCCTCGAAAAGTGGTATGGTACTTTCCTCTCATTCCCCATCTGCAGCGGTATTTCGTGGACCCTAAGGAAGCAAAGCTCATGCAATGGCACGCGAAAAGGGAGAAGCCCAAAGAAGATCCGGAGAAGGGCGTGATCCTGACACACCCTTCAGACGCTTGCCAGTGGGAAGCATTGGACATGGCCTTCGAACATTTCGGGCGCGACGCAAGGAACGTCAGGCTGGGTATGAGCACCGATGGACTCAATCCGTTCGGCAACCAGAGTAGCACGCATAGCACCTGGCCCGTGTTTGTATGGCCTTACAACCTTCCCCCGTGGCTGTGCACGAAGCAAAAGTACATACACATGAGTATTCTCATTCAGGGGCCGAAACAACCTGGTACCGACATACATCTATATCTCGCGCTATTGAAAGAGGAGTTAGCCAGGTTGTGGGAGACGCCAGTCCGTACGTGGGACGCCTACACTGGAGATTATTTCGATATGAGAGCCGCGTTGCTCACGACGGTGCAGGACTATCCTGGTTGCTCATATGTATCAGCACAGGTAGGCCATGGATTTTGCGCATGTGTCAGGTGCATGGATAAGACCCCGCATCTCCAGCTACCAAGGGATCCCGGGTCTTCGAAAACCGTGTTCCCAGGGGCTCGAAGGTGGCTTCGCATGGATCACCCGTGGAGGAAACGCGGTGATTTGTTCAATGGTAAAGACGAGCTCGAAAGAGCCCCGTGCCCGAGGAGCGGTGAAGAAATCGACGAGCTTTTGAAAAATTGGGAGGAGTGCCCTGCGCCGGGAAAGAAGCGACCGTGGGTAGACCCCCTGCTGGGTGTATGGAAAGCGAGGTCTGTTTTCCACGACTTGGAGTACTGGAAGGTACTCCACACGCCCCATAGCCTCGATGTAATGCACATTACCAAGAACGTCACCGAGAGTCTGCTTGGCACTCTTTGCAACATGTCCGATAGGACCAAGGATGGGACGAAAGCAAGATACGATCTGAAATGGCTTGGCATAAGGAAAGATCTTCAGGCACCCGATAGTGATGACGACGATGATGATGATGATGATCAGACGGAAGGGACTCAAGGTCGCCGCAAAAGGGTAAAGAAGAACGTGGTGGTGCTTCCCGCTGCCTGCTTCACTATGAGTCCGGAGGAGCTCGAGAAGTTTTTTAGGTGCCTCCTAGGAGTCAAATTTCCTCACGGTTACGCGGGGAAGATAAGCAGATATCTGGACGCAATGAAGAAGAGGTTCAGCGGGATGAAGTCTCACGACTGTCACGTGCTGATGACGCAGATACTCCCCGTTGCGATCCGAGGGCTAATGGACGAGCATGTCCGTGATACGCTGCTTGGCCTTTGCAACTTTATCGACGTCATCAACAGGAAGTCGATTGGCGTGAGGCAGCTCCACAGGCTACAGGAAGAAATCGTGGTGATATTATGCGAGCTCGAGATTTACTTCCCGCCCGCATTCTTTGATATCTGCGTGCATCTCCTTCTCCATGTCGTTGATGACATCAGGCAGCTCGGGCCGACGTTCCTGCACTACATGATGCCGTTCGAAAGGCAGAACGGTGTCATGAAACGATACGTCCGCAATAGGTCCCGTCCAGACGCAAGCATGGCCAAGGGCTTCCTGACCTACGAGTGCATCTCCTTCTGCCAGAATTATCTGAGCACCGAGAACCAGGATGTTGGTCTGCCAATCAGGACGCACCTCGGCAGGCTCGAGGGATTTGGTCACCTGCGAGGGCTACCGCTCACTCCATGTCGACATTCATGGTCGACAAGACGACTTCAACAGGGCTCACCGGGTCACGCTACAACACTTACAATTGATCGAACCTTGGGTGGAAGAGCACAAAAGCTTAATCGAGCAGAATTACATCGACCTGGGCCGACCGAGGAAGAAGGGAGACGTAACCAGAGAGCACAACTCCAGCTTCACGCGTTGGTTCAAGAAAAGGCAACTGGTTCAAGCAAAGAGCATACCGCCAGCTACGGAAGATGAAAAACTCATATTCTACTTATCACCGGGCCCCAGGCACAACGTAAAGACCTATCAGACGTACGACATCAGCGGTTACAGATTCTGCACCGAGGAAAAGAACAGGAATAGCGAATATCAAAACTCAGGAGTAACTATGCTATCCTACGGCGATGACGAGGCTACTGTGAAGGAAAGATTCTTCGGAAGGATCGAGGAGATATGGGAGCTCAACTACTGTGGACAGTTGGTGCCAATGTTCCGTGTGAGATGGGCCAAGGACGTCGTCAAAGAAGACCGGTATTTCACCACCATGGTAATACCCGATGCCAAATCGAAGAACGCCTCCACGAAAAATGAGCCATGGGTACTCGCTAGCCAAGTCGAGCAATGCTTCTTCATTACCGACCCGTCAAAGCCTAGCCGTGTTGTCGTGAGGAGGGGCAAGAGGAGCATCATCGGAATGGAAGGAGACGCCAACGAGGAAGACTTGGACAAGAACGGCGATCCGAAGATCGAGGAGGAATTCAACAAGTACTTCGACATGCCTACTACTAGCAAAGAAAGACGGAAGACCTCCCTACCTACTAAAGGTTGTCCGTTCACGCGAAGAAATCTCAAGGTGCCCGGCCTAAAGTATTCAACCGCGAAGAAGGGAAAGAAGAGAAGCTAGCTCGGAACCGAGACGAAGAAGACTTTTTTGGTGTATTTAATTTGTGTGTGTGTGAGACAATGCAAGCATATTTATGATATTCAATGAATATGTATGAGAGACACTCTGTGTGAGACAATGCAAGAGCATATATATGTATTAAATGAATTGAATATGTATGAGACATTGTGTGTATTTTGTAACCAAATTTAACCAAAAATAATTTAAAGAAAGAAAAATTAAAGAAAAAAAAGTGAGACAGCAGCCAGGATTTGAACTGTAGGCTAGGGAATTCTGTGGCGCACCAGCTAGAAGATGCAGCCACAGAATCTTGAATTTCTGTGGCGCACCACCTAGCAAATGCGCCACAGAATCTTACATTTCTATGGCGCACCAACTAGAAGATGCGCCACAGAATTCTCGGGCCTCCACTTACATGTGGGCCCTCCCCACGCTGCCCTTTCTTCCCAAAAATTTTCATAAGGATTCCCGCGCGCAGCTAGCTCGATGAACCACCCTCGCCGCCAGCAACCCGACGCCACCGCCGCCACCGGAGCCGCCCCTGTCTCCCCGAGCCTCCCCTCGGCCGCCTCTCCCTCCCCTCCACCGGAGGACCCTGCAGCCTCCCCGCGCGCTCCTCCCCTGCGGCCACCGGAAGCCTGCCTCCCCGCTCCTCCCCTGCAACCCGACGCCACCGCCGCCACCGGAGCCGCCCCTGTCTCCCGAGCCTCCCCTCGGCCGCCTCTCCCTCCCCTCCACCGGAGGACCCTGCAGCCTCCCCGCGCGCTCCTCCCCTCCGGCCACCGGAGCCTGCCTCCCCGCTCCTCCCCTGCAACCCGACGCCACCGCCGCCACCGGAGCCGCCCCTGCCTCCCCGCTCCTCCCCTGCGGCCGCCTCTCCCTCTCCTCTTCCCCTCCACCCTGCCTCCCCGAGGTGCATGCTGCTCCTTCCATCCCCTCTCCCTCCCCTCCACACCTGCACACAAGGTGTTTGGTCAAATGCCAAACCCAATTTTTTTACAGAATTTGTATGATTTGTTGTTGATTGCTTGCTGCAAGTAGTTGCTAATGCTTCTAGTTGGTACTAGTGGTGTTAGGAAAATTTTGGAAACCAACAACATTTAAATTTTTGCTAAGTTAAATATGGTCAATGTTTAAACATGCCTACAAAAATGCCTTCAATTAAGGTTCTAGATGTATTCAAAAAAATATTTTTGAGCTTTATCATGAAGTAATAACATAGTACAAGAGATGCATGAAGGTACATTTTAAATAGGATCAAGATTTGATAATTTTGTAAGCCTCCAAAGTTGGTACTTTTTAACTATTTTGAAGATGCATTTTTAGTTGCTGCTAGGTGCTTTTGCTGCTAGCTGCTTTTGTGAAATGTGTGTGCTAGATGCTAAATCATGGTTTGGTTAATTTATTGCAGCACCACGAGGAGCACCTCCACCACGCCGATCTCGGACCCGAGCCTTCCTTCCCTACCCGAGGTAGTTCCTCTCTCCCTCGATGTGGATGTGGATGTGGTGATGTATGTGTTGAAGTGATGCTGTTGCCGGCCAGCGATGCCGGCCGGAAATGTGTTGATGTGTTGATGTGATCGATGCTGTTGCCGGCCAGCGATGCCGGCCATTATTTGTGAAATGCTTGTGCAGGTACCCCGAGAGGCCCTTGAGATTGCCGGAACGTCGATTAACTTCCGTTCCGGCAAATTCGGGTACTCCATATGTCCCTTTTTTAGCAAAGGTCATGCCGAAATTTTTCGTGAATTTTAGCATGACTTTGCTAAAAATAGGACATATGGGGTATTCCGACTAATGCATGGGCCGGGGTATCTTAGTACTTAATTAAGTGAATTTTTTCTTATATTTGGCGTACTAACTTCGACGTTTTTTTTCTTATAGGTGCGAACATGGCTGACAATAATGAGGCCGGAGGTTCTCGAACAGGAGGCGAGGAACCGATAGAGGAAAATAGTATGATTCAGACGGTCATCGCACAGGCAGTGACAAAGACGTTCACGTCGCTCTTTCCTACCGTCTGTGAGGGTGTCAGGGTTTGGATTGAGGGAGGGAAAAAAGGGCCTCCCCAATGATCAGCTTCGGCTCCAACAAGTACTCAATCAATGTGGCTACAGAAGATGCACCCCCAGCATCCCCAGAGGTAAAGAAGAAGAAGCACAGGAAGAGAAGTAAGCCAGCTCCTAAGACGACTATCCGGGGGTATGAAGACATGGTATCACCCCGTGCGGATGGCTTGACCCGAGTTCATGAAGCTGGTCAACCGATCCTGTCTCGGGAGCTGATCCGCCTTGCAGACGGATGCATGCTCTATTTGCAAAATGCTATCTTGACGCTAGAGGGCAACCTTCTTAAAGAAGAGGATCCAAATTACCCGGTGTTCACTGTCAAGGTGCCAAAGGTACTTGGCCGACTTCGTCCATGAAGCCCCCGCGGATCTGTTCTTCATATCGTACGAGGACGTCTTCAAGCTGTTTCACTATAGACGGTTGGACTATAACTTGGTCCGCCTATATGCGCTCAACCAGGCGATGAGGATCAGGAGAGATAATACCCCGTACGTCAAGGTAGTGGATCCCTACTACATGCGTGACAGCCAGCTGGTGGAAGGATCAACGACACGGGCCATGGCCACGGAGTTCCTCCAGAGAATCATGCTGAACAACCAGGATAAGAACAGCCTTCTTCTGCCTTTCTTTTCCGAGTAAGTACACATCTGGTCGCCGCCGTCGTATCTTATGCTTTATTATAAATTTCTTCCATTGTTGATCATTTCCAACATTCCGTTTCAATTGTGTTGAGCAGTGACGAGTACTGCAGTACTCATCATCCTAAACCCGAGGTGGTCCGTTGCCACTTATATCGACTCGGGGAGTCTTAAAGACTACACCAGAATAAAGGGTGTTCTCGATGAGGCTCTCGAGGGCTATGCCCAAAAGGAGGCCACTTCCATGAAAGGAAAGGAACGTTTCACGAAGGAGAAGAAACACATTTTCTGCCATGGGACCGGGTTCCATTGCATCAAGCATGCGACTGGCAGCGTGAAGGATGCCTTCTACGTCCTCCATCACATTAAAGGGTTTGTCCGGGATGCAGAGAAAACGAGGTGGCCATCTAGTCTCCAAGAATGGACCAAACTTAGTAGGGGAAATCACCGACGCTGATCTTAGAGAAGACTTCCATCGCATCGCAGATGCAGTTATCGCAAATCATCGTGGAAGATGTCATGACAGAAGGGGGGTCCTTACACAACCCCAGAGGTAATTTTTCCATCTCCAGCCAAAATATATATCCCAATCCACTCGATATATTATTAACCAAATATATATCCCAATCCATCTGCAGGGATGTCTAAGTGGAGATCGAAGACGCCTAGACAAGCAAATGACATGAGGACGTGGCTGACGAAAGACTGCTTTAAACCGTTCCCTGAGCCGATAAAAAAGAAGGCTCAATCTGCAGCTACCAGTGGAGCTAGACGTGTTCTCCATTAGCGACCCAGCAAATTAGTCATAGTACAAATAAAGTTGACCCAGCAAAGACCCCAGCAGCGACTCAAGAAGAGAGGACTCCGCGGCTCCTTCGGCAGAGACCTCGACGAGTGGGCTGAGGTTGCTTCAGCGTCGGGCCCAGGAACCGCCGTGATAAGTGGGCCCTAGTGATTGCTTAGACATTAAGGGATCACTAGGCCCCACTTATCATCGGAGGTTCCTGCGTCCGACGCTGAAGCAGCCTCAGCCCACTTGTCGAGGGCCTCTGCCGGAGGAGCCACTGGAGTCTCTTCTTTTTGAGTCGCTGCTGGGTCTCTTGCTGGGGTCACTATATTTGTACTATGACTTATGTGACATGAGATGAACTTTTGTACCCCTAAATTCAGCACTTGTAATCAATGTGTGAAACGATTAACTTATGTATCATGACTTGTGTAATAATCGTGTATCTTGGGCTCTAAGTAATGTGATATACCTGTATTTCCTATAATATATACCTGTATTTTCTATAATAAATCTGTAATTCCTATAATATACATGTATTTTCTGTAATATACCTGTATTTATACAGCAGGCAGCAGAAATTTGAAAATACATTTAAATTATTCTGTGGCGCATCTTTTTATTTTTCTGTGGCGCATGGAATTCTGTGGCGCATGGAGAAATGATGCGCCACAGAAATAATTCTGTGGCACACCCTTGCTGGTGCGCCACAGAATCTTGGTATTTCTGTGGCGCACCGCCTGGATGCGCCACAGAATTACATTTTAGTGGCGAGATATCTGTGGCGCATCCCGCCATTTCCTGGATGCGCCACAGAAACCCTCATTTGGTGCGCCACAGATGACCTATTCCCTAGTAGTGGCTACGTGGGCTAGTGATCCTTCGGATCGCCGCTCACTTTCTGCTTACTGTGTTTTTCTTGTTGGTTCTCTCAGTGCCTAGAAGACGAAGAAATAGACTGCAGTATCACGTTCGAGTGCAGAGGCTGAGTTGCGGGCTATGACTCTTTTGACGGCAGAGGTGACTTGGTTACAATGGCTATTGGAAGATTTTGGTGTTCCTATTACAACACCTACTACCCTCTTGTCAGACAGTACAGGTGCTATCAGTATTGCGTGTGATCCTGTGAAGCATGAGCTTACCAAGCATATTGGTATCGATGCTTCTTTTGTACGCGCTAGTGTGCAGGATCAGGTTATTGCTCTTCAGTATGTGCCTTCCGAGTTGCAGTTGGCGGATTTCTTCACGAAGGCCCAGACTAGAGCTCAGCATGGATTTTATCTCTCCAAACTCAGTGTTGTGGATCCACCATGAGTTTGAGGGGGGTGTTAGAGTTGTATTATGTGTCCATGTATACCTGTATAGTTCCCCCGTTGTATAAGGGGTTTCCTGTATATTTGCCACCTATACATGTACTATATATTGTGGCCTTTGAATCCCTGGGAATAGAAGTTGCTATTTCCCTAACAGCAACCAACATTCGTGCTCACGAAAATGACTTGGGTTCCCTCCACGGAACCTCTCAACAATCTGCGCCGAAACCGACTGATCTCATATTCACATGTAGAGAGGGTGCCATAAGGGAGCAGCCTCTTAAGATCGATTACCCTAAGTTTCATCCATCCCACGGCTCCCTCGGGTCTGGTCTCCATCGACCACATGGCTAGATTTGTGTCATCCACCACAGCAGCAAATCCCAGCCCACCGTCTTCCGCCGTCATGAGAGTCCCAAAACAGTTAATCGGCTTCTCAAACATTGAGAAGCAGCCTGTACCTAGTTGGTACTTCACGATGTCTTGGCTGTTGAAGTAGACTGCATTGCCCAAAAAGACACTATTTACATGTCTGAGACAGTCATGCATGACATTTGGTTCAGGAATAGAGATGAATCCGCTCCATGTGCCGATCTCCGATGAGTACACCCGGCCTGATGTGGTTCTATGCACCTCCTCGGCGTATATGAAGACCACAAGGAAATGCCCTTCTTCACAACCGTGGTGGTCGCAGCTTTGTGTCGCGCAGAGCACCGCCGCACTGAACCAAAGCCCGTCGTCCAACGGGAAGGGCATGCAGCGCTGGTGGCCCGTCAGAGGGTTCAAAACGGTGAGGTATAGGTGGCGAAAAGGGCGCGGCCGTGGCGGCAGTCCAAGGCAATCCAGCGGGAGCGGTCGGGCATAGCAGGGAGGAGGGCGGAGGTGGGCACGAAGCTGGCGTTCTTTTTGGAAAAATCCTAGGATTGGAGGTGTTCCGTGGAACTTTTGGTAGCGGCGGCGAAAGCGCGGGGCGGCCAGGATGCAGCGCCACGGCTTGCAGACAGCGGAGGCGCGGACGAGCCAGGCGGGCTCGTCAGGTGGAAGGCGGAGGAGGACCTCCTCTACGAGCTCGTCCAACAGGACCGGCGGAAGGCGGAGCAGGACCTCCTCTACGAGCTCGTCCATCAGGACCGGCGGCGGCGGCGGAGGCGGCGAGGGTTTGGGTGGGGAAGAGTGGGGAGCTGAGCAGGTGTGGCTTCGTGTGCCTTCTGCTACACATGGTTCGGTTCAGCAAGCTTGAGCTGTCCTACAAGTGAAGAGCGTCTGCTAGGTGGGGTCGGCAAACATAATTTTGGTAGTATACGATATTTGAGCATTGGACTGCTTTTTTTTAGCTATAATATTGGACTGCTTTAAAATTTTATTTTCGTATGTGGCAGAAATATTTATTTTGGTCACATGTATGAAACAAGTACGTAAAATAAATACAACAACGTCTTGCATAATATTTGTGTACAAGATACTACTCCCTCCGATCCATAAAAAATGTCGCCAATTTAGTACAAAATGAGCGACACTTTTTATGAATCGGAGGGAGTAATAATATAAATCATGAATTGTTTCCAGCTAATGATCTCGCATATCACTCCGATTTATTTACATACCTTGCAACATTTGTATGGCAGTGGAGACACTGTTGTCGTGTGATTGGGACCAACATTTGTTCATTTAGTCATAATACTTTTCCATGTGATGAATCATTTTTGCTGGACTATAATTTTTGCTCGTGTAATAAAATATTTTCGATTCCACCAAAACAACTCTGTGTATGAAAAATAATGATAGCTCACCTGATGGAAACATTTTCGCGCGGTCACACGTCCCTCCAAGTGTTGCTTCGCAGTCCAAAGTACGGTTGCAACGCGGCGTCCCGCGAAGACCCGCTAAACACCAGCTAGTTAAATTATGCTAATTTATTATAATCGAGCTACAACTGTTTTTTTACTGGTTGATTGAATACAAAGAGAGCCAGATCCGGGCGCCGCTTTACAACCCTAGTCCGAAGGCAAGTGGGTGATGATAATCTCGATATAATTTTTATTATGTTTGGGATGTTTTGTACTTCTTGTTATTTAATGGTGATCCAAATCCTGTTCTATAAATGAGAAGGCTAACGACGGAGTGAAACGAGCCCCGTCGCCGGTAGGCTTGGACCGAAGCGAAGCGGATGCGTCTGCCGGGGGACTTCTCCCAAGTCCCAACAAACGCCATGCTCTGCAACAGAGCCAGAGTTGCCTTGCCGGCCTTCCACATTGAGGAAGAATAAGCTAATACTACTATGCTCCGGACTGAAATATGCATGATGATGGTGCCAATATTCTTTTATCACATCGTGTTTGGCCTGTGGAGAAGGCATCTGCCTCTCTCAGTGCTGCAAAGTGCTCTTGTTTCTAAAATTAAATCTGATGTTACTAATGAGTTCAAGCCTTGTTTCTCCAACACAACACTAGCTCTTTTAGGCCAAAGTGCAATCGCTTGAAACATAGAAAGCTCAAGTACAAGATCAATAAAGTGAGGGGTAAAATACAAGACTAAATCCTCCAGGTCTTGCAGCCATCAGGTTTTGCGGTTCTTGACAACCATGTCCAAGTGTATATGCCTTAAAATGACGAAACTACTATTTGGCAGGAAATGGAACTAAGATCATCTTTTAAACGAAAAGAGGGGAGTAGATTCAGAATCTTTCACCTCCGAATTGCTCTGGTAACCATGAAATGAGTAACAGCTCAAAAATACGAAATTAAACCAGAACCATAGATCCTATATTAAGATCACAAAACAATTCAAAACAACATGGCTGGAAGATACTGAATTAGTACAGTGGTGAGATAGGCCCTTCCACTGGAAATACCTGAGACAATAAAGTAGGTAATGTTCTTATTTGTGAAGATAAAGGTAGCCAATTTATCATTTGGCAACCTGCACCTTCATATTTGTCCACGTTAACACCCAGCTGCACAGTACCGATTTCCGATCTGACACAAAATGGAACCATGTACGCTCATTCGACAATCCTTCAAATGTAAAGACGTTCTGAAGTCTGAACACAATGAGATCTGCACTAGATGGATGCTGTTACAGGAACCCCAAATACAGCTAGAGGCTCTTTGCTAAAATTGCCTTTGTATAAGGGTCAATTTTTGTGGCCTATGAAACTAATAACTTGCTGATCTCACTTGTGTACCAGCTGCTCTTATACATATCAGATGCTACGAGTCATAATTTTGCATGTTCAGAGACTGAATCTTCTGCACTGTACATTCAGCAGAATAGGTGATAACTGCTGCTACTCTTGTGTATTGTCGACTCCAGATTTCCTTTATTAGATGCTACTCTTGTGTATTGTCGACTCCACACTTCATCGCCTCACACTATTTGCGACCGTGATCATTCTCTCAGCGGCCTCACCAAAGTATTATCTGCAAGTCTGTTTATCATGAGAAGTATGCATGTACTTCTATCGCAGACTGCGTTGACATTCAAATAAGCTTCATGACATGCTCGTGCCACCATTCTCAAGAATAAAGATCACAAACTGACTGAAAAGTCTTTACAAATTGCAAGCACAGAAGAGACAATTTCTTAAAAGAAGTTCCATAAAAAGACCAACAGTGGCCCTCGCGGATAAAGAGCCACGCTTGTGCCATGTCCAACAGCACTTACCGACTCCCCTTTGATCCAGAAGCGGCAACTCGAGCTTTCAAAGCACCTCAACCACCAGCTCATTGCCCTTGGCCCGTTGAAGCTGCTTCCATTGCTGCAAAAATGCAAGGATTTAACAAAAACATAATAATCATGCGTATAGATACTTGCTAAGTGTCATATTTTTCATGTTGCTGAGTGACACTAACAAATTGTAATAAAAGATTGTACAGGATTATATATGCAAGTGATTAATACCTGGGATGTAGAATCTCACGTAGGGAAATAATGTTTCACCGCATCGATCAGACACCTTCCTGGCTCGCCTTGACTTAAGGTCAACCATGTAGCAACCAGCATCCGTGCTCACGAAAATGATTTGGGTGCCCTCCACGGCACCACTCACCAATGTGCGTGGTACTGGAAACCGATTAATCTCATATTCAAGTGTAGGGACAAAGAGGGCACCATCAGGGAGCAGCCTCTTAAGATCGATTAGAGCAACTCCAACAATCGCTGGAAAACGCGGCGCGCTAAAAATAACCGCCGATTTACCGCGCGCGCGCCCGCTTTTGCACCTCCAGCAGGCGCGCGATAAATGAGCGCGCGGCAAAAAATTTCCGGCGCGCGTCAATTCGCCTCCGCGCACGCCCCAAATTTGGTGCACGGCCGCCAGCGCGTGCTATCGCTCTCGCACGCGCGCGAACGCCCAACCGCCGCGGTGAAACTTCCCCGCGCCCGCGGCCGCGATTCCGCGCGCACTCCGGCGACCTTCCGGCGATGGATCCGCCCTCCGCCTCACAGCAGTACTCGGTCCCCGGCACCGCCGGCGCCGGCGCGGGAGTTGTGGCGGCGACAAACCCTAACCCTACCTCTGCCGCCGCCGCCGCGAGCTCCAGCGCGCGCCAACACCTCTTCGTGCCGCCGCGCCCGACATCGACCGGCACCGCCCCGCCTCCGCCGGCGGCCGCGCCGAAAGGAAGGGGCGCAGGCGTCAAGCGCCAGGCCGCGGCCGCGGCGGCTGGCGCCCCAAAGCCGGCCAAGAAGGTCGCTCACCGTCAGCGCGTCGTTCGCCCACCTGCGACAGCTCCCCGGCAGCCGCCACCGCCACCACCGCCGCCGGCGTCTGCTCCGCAAATGAGCGCGTGCCAACTGCTCGATTCATGGCCTCTTTGGTGAATCCATCACCTTCTACCAATGTTGATGCCTATGGAGATTCATCGCATGCCAACACCACCGTCCAAGAGTCCCAAGAAGAAGAAACACAAATTGAAATGGCAATGGCTATGAAGATGTTGACAAATGATGTGTCAACATGTGTGTTCAAGTTAAATTTGTGTTGAACTTGGTTATCATTTGCATTTGAACTATGTCCTAAATTTGTGTTGAACTTGGTTGTGTGAAACAAGCATTTGGAGATTGTTGAGAGCCATTTGTTGTTGTATTTATTTTGATTTGTTTGATCTTGTTGATGTGGTGTGGACTGTGAAAAGTTGTTTGGGCCGGCGCCCGCGCGCTGCAGTTTAGCGCGCATGGTGGGGGGTTTTTTTGAGCTCTATTTTCTCGCGCCAAATTTAGCACGTCCGTCGGAGGAGAAACACCGCGCGCGCGCTAAAATTGGATCGCGCGCGCTGCAAAGCATTTTAGCACGCCGCGTTTTCCAGCGCCTGTTGGAGTTGCTCTTACCCTGAGTTTCACCCATCCCACAGCTCCCTCGGGTCTGGTCTCCCTCGACCACATGGCTAGATTAGTGTCATCCACCATAGCAGCAAATCCCAGCCCACCGTCTTCCGCCGTCATGAGACTTCCATCGCGATTAATCGGCTTCTCAAACATTGACAATCGGCGTGTACCTAGTTGGTACTTCACGACGTCTTGGCTGTTGAAGTAGACTGCATCGCCCACAAAGACACTAGGCACATGTATGTTACAGTCATACATGGCATTGGGTTCAGGAATAGGGATGAACTCGCTCCATGTGCCGATCTCCGATGAGAACACCCGTCCTGATGTGGTTCTATGCACCTCCTCGGCGTATATGAAGACCACAAGGAAATGCCCTTCTTCACAATCGTGGTGGTCGTAGCCTTGTGTCGCGCAGAGCACCGCCGCAGTGAACCAAAGCTCGTCGTCCACCGGGAAGGGCATGTGGTGCTGGTGGCCCGTCAGAGGGTCCAAGACGGTGAAGTCCGAGGGCGCATCGACCTCGATGTACCTGGCAGTGGTATAGGTGGCGAAAAGGGCGCGGCCGTGGCGGCAGTCCAAGGTAATCCGGTGGGAACAGTCGGGTATAGCAGGGAGGAGGGCGGAGGTGGGCACGAAGGTGGCATCCTTTTTGAAAATCCTAGGATTGGAGGTGTTCCGTGGAACTTTTGGTAGCGGCGGTGAAAGCGCGGGGTGGCCAGGATGCAGCGCCACGGCTTGCAGACAGTGGAGGCGCGGGCGGGCTCGTCAGGTGGAAGGCGGAGCAGGACCTCCTCTACGAGCTCGTCCAACAGGACCGGCGGAAGGCGGAGCAGGACCTCCTCTACGAGCTCGTCCATCAGGACCGGCAGAGGTTTGGGTAGGGAAGAGTGTGGAGCTGAGCAGGTGTGGCTTTCGTGTGCCTTCTGCTACACATGGTTCGGTTCAGCTAGCTTGAGCTGTCCTACAACTGGAGAGCGTCTGCTAGGTGGGGTCGGGAAGCAGTGAGTGCAGACATGATTTTGGTAGTACTGTATACGACAGTAGAATATTGGACTGCTTTGAAAAATCATTTTCGTGCGTGACAGAAATATTTATTTTGGTCACATGTATGAAGCAAGTATGTAAAATAACGGATTTGCTAATCCTCAGGCGCCTAATTTTTTCTTACGTCTCAGTCACCCACAAAAATGTGCATGAGTTGTAATTTTCTGGGAGAAATGTGTAATTGCACTTTTCTGCCAGAAAAGTGCAGCTCGTTCCAGTCGCACTCTTTTTGAAATGTTGTTGCACTTTTCTGAGGTGATTGAGATTTAAGAAATTCTCAGTTATGTCTCAATCACCCTCAAAATGTGCATGAGTTACATTTTTCTGGGAGAAATATGCAGTTGTACTTTTCCGCCAGAAAAGTGCAGCTCGTTCTAGTTGCACTTTTTTGAACTATAATTGCACTTTTCTGAGTTGATTGAGACTTAAGAAATTCTCAGTCAACTGAGACATATGCAAACCCGTAAAATAAATACAACAACGTCTTCCATAATATTTTTGAGCAATATAATCTGTACCTATTATTATTATTAATCTATACCTAATAATAAAGGCATTAAGACTTCTTTGGTTCGTCTATCAAAATTTTACCGTTTTATCCTCCCACCGAATTGCATATTACGTTTAAAAGTGTCACGTGCCTCTCCTCGTAAAATCTCGGTATGTCATCCCCGCGATAGCTTTTTTCTTTTAATCGTACGTATAAATTTTACCGTTTTACCCTCCCACCACCGAATTGCATATTACGTTTAAACGTGCCACCGTGCCTCTCTTTGTAAAATCCTGGTATGTCATCCCCGCGATAGCTTTTTTATTGGCGCATGCTGAGCGTCCCCCGGGGGATCAAATCTCCCGATCCCCCGGGTCCCCTGCCGTTGGATGGAAAGTCTGGGAGCCATCCGATTCATAACCGTGCTAGTTTCCACCAAACCAGAGAATACTACAATACAAGGAAGCAAAATCGCTACGACCGTAGCAAAAAGCTACGTACCAAGAAAAACGGATCGCATGCCTCCTGTAAAGGCCCGGGATGCGCCGGCGCGCCATGCCTAGCGGCCGGCAACCCCTAAAGAAGAAAAAAAAAACTTCCGGCAGCAAAACAACCCACGTACAACAATAACAAAAAAAATCTTCTGCTCGACTCCCCCATGCCTGAAGCTAGCACCTAGGCGCTCTTTGTTGAGATGGTGTCTCGGGCGGCCGACTCGTGCGGTTCGCTCGCACCACGACTTGTGTGCCGGCGTCGCTCCTCTCCAAAACACAACCGTTGCTGGGAAGATGCCCGTCTCCGGCATCGCCAGTGTAGCAGCCTGCCTTTGTAGCATCGCCGCCTGCTCAATGTAGCATCATCACTGCCGACACAACGCATGTAGCAGACATGCCTGCTTCTTGCAGCATTGCCGCTGCTGACGGAAGCACACATCCATCCGCTACATCAGCATCGGCGTCCTCCACCGGTAGCATCACCTCCCTCCGTAGGTAGCATCAGTGATGGCTGCTTGTAGCGTCGCCGCCCTCCACCGACATCATCGATGACGAACGCTCATAGCATCCCCGCCCTCCACCCGTAGCATTGGCGATGGCCGCTGGTAGCATCGCCGACCTCCACCGTTAGCATCGGTAACGGCCACTCGTAGCATCGCCACCCTCCACCCGTAGCATCGACGACGGTCGCTACCAGCAGCACCGGCAACGGCCGCTAGTAGCATCGCTGCCCTCCACATGTAGCATCAGCGACAACCGTTCGTAGCATCGCCACACCCTCCAACCGTAGCATCATCGATGACAGCTACCAATAGCATCGGCATTTGTTGTTAGTAGCATCGCGATCCTCCTCGGGTAGCGGCCCTCCACGGTAGCATCGACGTCCAAATTCCGCAAATGTTTCTATGCATAAAAAAAGTTTGGTTTAATGTAAAACAAAAATTAAAAGAGTATGCAGCAAAAATTAAATTAGCCCCCGACTGCGCCTTATAGTAGCACCCCGTTTGTCGATCATAGGACGTCTGCCACAGCCGTCGCCCACCTACTATACCATCATCACTTTTCATAGCAAAATCTTTGTACTATTGTAGCAAAACCACTTAACGATTGTAGCAAAAAGATTGTAATATTGCAGCATAGTACAAAGAAGTCCGGCGAGGTCGACCTCTCCGGCAGCATGTCGACCCTGATTGGCAGCACCACCGCTCCTCCATGCAGCACTGATGCCCGTCCTTGTAGCGCCACCTCCAACTGACTGGAGCACCGTGGTCCACCTATGGCAGCACCACTTGTAGCACCGCCACCGCCGTCCGGCAAACTTCGTTGGTAGCACCGCCGTACAGTGGCGATTCTACTAGGGAGGCTTTAACAGGCTTAAGCCTACCCTCCAAAAATGCTATTACTACATAATCAGCTTAACATATCACTTGAAAAAAAATATTGAGGTGTTTTACATGCAAGAATTGCAATGCAATTGCTTATTAGGCCTAACAACTTGATTTTGAGCCTACCGTCCTTTTTCATGCTAGATTCGCCACTGCCGCCGTAGTCCCCTGGTAGCACCGCCGCACCTCTACGGAAGCACCTCCACACACCGCTGGCATGAACGGCGATAACCGATGGTAGCACCACACCGATGCACCGCCCCGTCACCGATGATAGCACCCTCTTCTGCCGCTTCAAGCATTGGCGCTATGGCTGGGTAGCACCGGCGAACGCTGTATGCAGCACCACCGACGCCCGCGGCATGAAGCTTTGCGCCCTCCTTCGCCCTGCCCACCTACGGTAGCACCTCCGCCCCCCCCCCCCCCCCCCCCCTCACGGTAGCATGGCCACCCGACACCATGAACCACTGCTTGTAGCTCGTACAACCACCCGCGGTAGCATCTCCGGACACCTGCGGTAGCACTTCCGCCCTTCTACGGTAGCATCGCCGGGTACCTATCCTGTCATCCGCCAGAGTGAGGCCATGACGCAGAGCTAGAAAGGAGCGCAGTCACGTTCCATGGTGTGGGGGTGCAGGTCGTGTGGAGCACCCACGACAGCACCACCGCCCGAGGGCTGCTGCTGGTTTAGGAGGACGTCGATGGCGGGTGGTTGTTGGAGCAGATGACACGAGGAGGCTTCGTTTGCGGCGGCGCGCGAGGAGATGGGCGCCGGCGGCGTGTGCAGGCGGCGGCGTCCGGTCGGGAGTAAGGGCGCCAGCGAATGGGGTCTTCAATATTCAGGAGCTGGAGGCGGTGGCGCGCGCGAGGAGACGGACGCCGGCGGCGTGCACAGGCGGCAGCAGACGGGTCAGGATTAAGGGCGCCAGCGAACGGGGTCTTCACTCTTCAAGAGCTGGAGGCGGCGGTGGCCATGACTTCCAGGAGCTGAAGGCGGCGGTGGCCATGACTTTTCGCTTGAGGAAACGAGGGCCGGGAATGATGGTAGCACGTGTTGAGAGGATAAGGTCGTCCACGTATATGGATATGGATGCGTGTGAGTACCGGGAACGAGCCGTGTCTTTTGATGGGTCCGCGGGGACGCGTGGCAAGCGCTCCATGCGGAGGACGCAAGCGACGGATCCCCCGGGGGAACACCAGGCTTTTCCTTTTTTATTTTAAAATAATCGTACGTATGTCGTACGGGCTGACCATCCCGATTGGTAAAGGAATCGGTGGAGTTGTTGTTCTACGCGACATACGTGCGCCGCGACTCTTCGTGTGTACGAGTGAGGCTCGCTAGCTGGGCTGGAACTTGATGCTAGCTCGGCTGAGGCGCTGGTGGGCTTGCGCGGCTGGGTAGCATATCGCTGGAAGGAAGTAGAAGAAAAGCTCTTCTACATGTGCAAACCAAATAAGAAAAGAATGTCTGTATCTAAAAAAAGAACGTGTACGTGCATGACTACCAATGTTTTTTTAATAGAATCAAATAAGAAATAATAATATCGATGAAATCAAACGTTTTAAAAATAATTTAAAATATTTATTTATTATCATTTTGTTAGAATTTAAAATATTTATTTATTCTGATGCACATATTTTACTTGAAACAAAATTTTAGCCCGAATAAAATTAGGATGTTACAAGCTACAAATGAAGAAACCAGAGAGGCAAAATGGAGGATTTGTTAGAGATGCTTCTTAGAAAATAATTAAGTTACAGTGTATAAATATGATAAAATCCATGCTTCTTACAAATATAAATTATAGTTTATAAGGAGGATAAAAGCCATGAAAAGGTTGATAGGGATAAAGTGCACCCACATTACAACTATTTTATATGCATGTTTTGCACGTCATCTCATCTGCGATGACACTATAGATATGGATGCCAGCATCTTAGACGACTATGACCGTTGCTGCGACATCGCTGAGATGTCTCCAGTATATCAGGAACCCCTTATCGCTAGCATGGTCTATCCCGTAACCTTACGGTACATCGAGATCGCATTGACCACTCTCAAAGGTTATGTTGTCATAATAGATGACTTTGTCTGATTCATTTAGCGACATTATGGACTGTTTCATGGAAAAGTGATGTTCGGCTCCGTGGCGAAGCACGGGCATTGTGCTAGTTAATACTAAAATCAGCAAGGCTTTTTCCGATCGGTTCGTCCGTCTGGATTTTACTGTTTTGCCTTTGCATCAAATCGTATATTAACCACCACTGCCACCGGTAAGGGAAAAAAAACGGTTGGTTCGTTGCTTTTATTTCCCCTCCCCCGACCTAACGCCTCGCAATTCTGCCTGAGTCAATGCGCGTGGAGGCACTACTGATTGGCCACTCCGCCGCCGGTCGCCGTGCCTAACCGCGCTCATTGCCTCCCATCGGCATCGCTGCCGCTTGAGCACCGCGCCGCCGACGCTCTTCCCCGTCATCCTCTACCTTCCTTCATTTTCTCCTCCAGGCGGGGATCTCCGCTGTAGCCAGATGCAGCAGGGATTTCGTCCCTGCCGGTGGAGCACCGCGTCGCCGAGGCTCTTCCCCGTCGTCGTCTACCGTCCTACATTTTATCCTCCAGCCGGGGACTCCACCGTCACCGGCGCAGCACCAACCCCTGCCACGTGCTGGCGACCTGGCCCTCTGCTCTGGCCCTAAGGCGCCATCTTCCTTCTTGTGCGCCCATGACCTATAGTCCAAAGGAAAGAAGGCCACCGCCGCTACCTCCGGATGTGACGCTCCTCCGCCACGGCCGGATTCGTTTGCCCTGCACGAGCAGTGATGTACTCCTACGCCGCCACCATTCCCCTCCCCAATCTCTTTGATTGCTCATGGATTGGATAGCTGGATGTTGCTATTTTATTTTGTTTTCATGGATGGATCATTTATTTCTTGCTTTTTCATTTGATGGGGAATGGGATTTGGATCGGTGGGCATGGCACCGGGCTGGGTTCATGGACAGGAGACTATTTCTACGGATGGGGATCGAGGTGGGATGGTACTTGTATCAGATCAGGGTGTGTTGTTCGTGGTCTGATCCGATTTTTATGTACACGAGTCCATTGAGAGCTTAGATGCTGCTAGCTGCAGGTAGAGTTTTGGCCATTGGAACAAGATTGAGCTATGAATTCGATTGTACTATTGGGTTGTGTGCTAGCGTTGGCTAGCTACCGATATTGTCAGTTTGTCACCATGGTCGATTAAATTCTTTGGAAAGGATGAAATTCCAATTTGATTATTAGAAAGTGATCAATTTACACGAAATATGTATTGACTCTTGGATTACTACCTGACTATCATGTAAATGAGCCTGCTTAGTGTCTTTCTGTTCCTATAATTGGATCACCAATCTTTTCATTTTCTAATATCTCACTGTATCTCCACTAGAGATCGAGTAGTGACAGTGGAATAACTTTCTGAATATGTTTGTATATTTCATAAGATATAAGATAAGATTGCATCTTTGAACCCAATTGAAATATCGAATTTTGTATGTTCTGACAAACTTTACAATAGAAATATAATATTTGCTATTGATTCCGGAGAAAGAGTGCGAACAAAATTTATTGAATGTATTACAAATTCCTCACCTCTGTCACCCGTCACCGTCACCAATGCACGAGGAGTCGGAGTCGGACTAATACTTTCTCAGTGTCTAAAAAGAACTTCTCGGTTTTTTTTCCCGTTGCAACGCACGGTCCGTGCTAGTAATCTAAACTATAAAATTGCAATAGGTGATGGTTCGTTGGTAGGTCGTGATATCTCCACCGTTGGATTAATTTTTTTCGATCCGATGTAACGTGGGAATCAAAGAAACAACGGAAGTCGATTCCGATGTAACGTGGGAGAATCGAAGAAATAACGCAAGTGTTTCCTAATTTGATTTGAATCCTCACATCGTCACGTATGTGTAGAATTGCATGCGAGTCTACAATTGGTACGTGTTGCATGCGAGTCTACGATTGGTACGTGTTAGCTTAGGAGTTTGTATCCGGCCGGATTAGCTATCTGAGTTTGAGTAGGTCTCACGTGTCTTAATTAAGTTTGAAAAGGAAAGAGAGAAGCCGTAGGTTCTCACGTGTCTTAAGTTACAGCTGATTCAAACTCTCGGTACGTAGCTGTTCGGTATGCCTCAGCTGTTGATTTAACTGGATTAACATATCTCTAAAAAAATCCGGATTAACATATTATTAACTCTTTTTGCATGCGCCGATCTTCCTCTTCCTGCCCGACTCATTTTGTCTTCACTGGAAGCTGCTGATCCCAGCGTAGCATTAAAGACAATTGTTCCTTCTTCGGTCTGAGGACATGCATTAGTTGGTAATTACACAGTCTTATGATTCTTTTTTTTGTGATAACAACCATTTTACAGCGCATGGGCAGCAAGGCAAGTCGGCGGTGTTTGGGCGGAGGGGCGCGCAACTCCTCTGGTGCTTGACAACCATTTTAGAAATCCCCAAATCGAGAACGCTTCGCTCCTCCTCCCGCGTTGCTCTCGCACGAGCGGCCTTGGAGGCCCAAACCTAACCCCAAGAAAGGCCACCGTCAGGTACTCTGCCGCTGTCATCGCCGAAAAGTGGCGGGTGGAGGTGGGCGGGCCCTGTTGGGCCCTCCAAGCGCGGAGGCGAGACAACAGCGTGTGGCGCATGGGCGGCGAGGCAAGTCAGCGGTGCTTGGTCGGAGGCGCGCAGAACTCTTCCGGTGCTTGATGTGATCCAAGGTTGAGCCTCATGGGCGCAATGTAAGCCTTCGTCAGTGAGTTCAAGACGACGTCATTCTCGGGACCAACCAAGTCCCGTCATCTATTTGCTGTATCCTTTTAGGCATTCAAGGGTGGATGGTGCATTGTTGATCTTCGTAGTTGACCGGCGCCTGTCGAGACGCGGCTTTGATGTTCTTCTTAGAATATGTTCTCTTGTGTCGTAGTTGTAATGTGCGTGGCGGCTGTCTTCGGAGTAGCCCCGGTGTAGAGTTCGTTATGTGCTCGTTGTTCGCAGAGTTACAAGCATCTTGTATTTGAAATTCGGCCTTCTCGAAAGAAAAAGATAACAACCAATTTTATATCTCAATAGTAACTGGTCGATAGTAATGTAAATATTTGGATTGACTACTGATGCAAATGATTCTTGTTATGCATATATGTTATTATCTTACCATACAATTTTACAAAGGTTGAATCGAGTGAGATTTTCTTAAATCCCATGTGATTTGGGGAAGAGCAAGTAAAAAGATTTGAGACTTGCTTTTGCATATATAACAAATCATTGACATGTAACAAGGGGAGAAGACATACGTAAAGGTAGAAAAACGAAATTAACCATAAGGAATTACGTTTCATATAGAGGTCACTATTAATGTACACGTTCAGAAAATGCAAAAACCTTTACGCAAATGCTTTAAAATATCTCATATCATTCCGTTGCAACGCACGGGCATTTAGCTAGTAATAATATAAACCATGGATTGTTTCCAACTAATGATCTCGCATATCACTCTGGTTATTTCCATGCCGTTCAACATTTGTAATGGCACTGGAAAAATTGTTCCTGTGCGATGGGAGCAACATTTGTCCATTTAGTCATAAATTATTTTCCATGCGATGAAACATTTTTTACGGCCTATGATTTATTTTTCTTGTGTAATAAAATATTTTTTGATTCCACAAAAGAAAAACGCGCATAAAAAATGATAGCTCTCCTGATGGAAACATTTTCCCATGGTCACATATCCCTCCTACTTTGGTCTCTGGGTCAGACCAAATTAATTCACCACGGTCCGTACACAATGAGAGCATGAATAACAAAGTAGAACTTTTTCAACGAGTACAACATCCCAACAAACGGGAGTACTGGGCAGGTACAAAAGAGAGGCGGTGTTGCAATTGCCTACCGGAGCTGCAAGCGGCCGGTGACAGAGCTACAAAGGAGCGATGCAATGCTACAAGCGCGCTATGGTGGCGGATCCAGGATTTTGATACAGGGTGGTCCGCCTTCAATTCTTTTTAACAAAAATAGAACAATGCAGCCATAGTAGCATTAGGGTGTCAAGTGGGATCCCATCTAAGTCCCACTTGTAGTGCATTTTGCTTTTATTAGTGTAAATTTTGGCACAAAATTTTGAACTAGAAAAGGCAAAATACACTAAAAGTGACATCCCAGCGGGATCCCACCTTGACACCTTAAGTAGCATATAATTTGACAAAAACACTATGCTCTTACAATATATGATAATTCGGAAGGAATTTCAAAATTTGCACAAAGGAGACCTACATACCTTCAAAAGCTACTATTTTTTAATTGGCTTACGCCTTCTCATGGCCATGAAAGTATCAATTATTTCATCTTCATCCACTTTGGAGAAAGTATCTCGCTCAATGTAAGTGACTAGACAATCATCCAGAAGACCATCACCCATCTTATTTCTCAGCTTGTTCTTGACTAAACTCATTGCATAAAATGCTCTTTCAACATTTGCGGTCGCCACCGGAAGAAGCAATACCAATTTGAGAAGCATATAAACAAATTTATAAACTAGATGTCTTCTTGTTTCTACAAGCTTAACCGAGAGATCAACAAGATTTTCAAGGCCATTGAAAATTTCATCTTTTCTCATGTCATCAATATAGTTATCAAGTTGTAGTTTAAGGCATATCAAATCTTGGCTTGGAAAATCATCGGGGTAGAACCCAGCAAGTCTACATACCTTTTGTGCATCAAATGCAGCAACTGAGTTGGCTAGACTCAATGCTGCCATACAAGAAAGCAACTCCATATTGATCTCATCAAAGCGATTATCAAGCTCTTGAATGATTTGATCAACGATACCAAGAAAAACTTCTGTTCTAAAGTGATCATCATTTGTTTGAGGCCGAGAAAACCGTGTTGATCTTCCAAAAGCCACATAATTATCCTCCATTGCAGGAACTTGAATGCCATGTTTATTGCAAAATAATGTGACCCTTTGAAGAAATACATCCCACCCATCAGACCTCAGTTCTTGCATTCTATCCTTCGCCAACTTAACAAGCTTCATTGCTGTCAAAATATCTTGGTCTCTTCGTTGCAAACACTCAGACAAATCATTAGTGTATCCAAGAATAACAACCATCAAGTGTGAATGGAAAATAAAGTCAAATGACTCAAATACTCCAACAAAAGTATGTATTTTTTGCCAATTGCTTCTTTGTGAAGCATCATCTCCAAGAGATATGAGTGTATCACGGAGTTGAATTACCTAGCCAGTAGCCGACTGCTTGCCTGCTTGGAGAACGAATTGGGCAGCTACTTGTAAAACGAATTGGGCAGTTGCTTCCTGCTGGCCTGCTCCACGCCGCCGCGCGCTGAAACTGCGTCGTGCGCCCGTGCCGCCGTGTGGCGCTGCCGGCGGCCGACCTCTGCCTCTAGGGTTAGGGACTTAGGGCAAGGGGATTAGGGGAACGAGCGGCAATGGACGCAGTTGATGGGAGCGCCGGGAGGGGAAGAGGCGAAGAGCGGCGGCGGCGATGTCTGTCGGCGGGAGCCTGGGAGCGCCGGCCGCCGGCGCCGGGAGGGGAAGAGCTCAGAATGGCCAAGAGCAGCGGTGGACTGGTCGCGATGGAGAGAAGGAGTACGCGATGGAGGCTAGAGCGTGGTTGACTCGTACATAGAAAATTAGAAATACGTGGGATTTTTCTGCTAAGTCACTATATGGTATATGGGCTGAATCAAAATCCCGGGGTGGTCCGTGGACCACCCTGTCCACCATGTGCATCTGCCAATGGCACTATGTCAAAGCTGGAAATGACCACCATAATGGTGCATTGACGATGCTGCGACTCGGGCTTCTTCTCCGGTGATGGTCGTGTGTCTCACGGAGGAGCAACGATGGCGCGTAGCTTCTGGGAAGCCATTGGGGGCGAGGTGTGGGATGCCTATGTTGCAACGAGATTCCCCCGTACAGCGGTATGAGTGCACGGCCGAGCTCCATCGTCGTCGGCACTCGGCTGGCTCATGCGCAAGCCCCACGGGAGAGTCCGTCCAGGATTTTTATTCCTCTTTTTTACCATTTGTGTTCCTGTGTGCGGGGGCGGAGATGGGAAGACAAAGTTTCATTGGGGAGAGACGAACGGTCCTATCGAACAACTGCCAAGGGGACGATCAAATGACTTTATCTGCCGGACGATCCATAGCAGGTTCCTTTCGGTTACCCAAGTGATGCAGATTTCATTACGACATGTGGGCCACCGGGAAGGCTAAATGCTATGGTGGATTATGTTTTTTTTAGAGTAGGAGTATTTCACAAGACACGACACATGTTGGGCTTAGTCTTACATGTAGCGGCCCAACTACATGGTGAAAGTGCATGGAGCACCCATATGTGGTTTTGGTAATTAATGATAATTCATATGGACTAATGGTTTCATTGATACATATTTTAAGGGCTTTCCCATAGGTAATGTTTGAAGTCCATGTGTTGGATTCAAGGTTGGATGCCGTGAAGATAACGATAAACATTGAGTATTGGCATCAAGATCATCGATTTGAAGACATGAATATGATATGATCAATAAGAAGAAATGGTGATAGAGTTCTTGTGTGGAACTCAAAGGAAGCCATGCTCTAGCTTATATGTTAAGCCATGATAGATCAAGATCTTGAGATTTTGTTTTCAAGAGAAGATATGAGGCTGATCAAGTTAAAGTGAAAAGATGGATTCAAGTTGATCAACATGCAAAGCATAGAAGATGTACTAAGCAAGATCAAGTGATCATGTGGTATGGTAATCTATTGTCAATTGTGCTTTGTGAACTAACCCATGATATATGTGTTTGGTGTTTCTATATATATGTGGTTAGGTATCTTTCCATACGTTTGTATCAATAGGGATATTTCCTATAACCCATGAGTAGATGTGATGATCGTCATCAAGGTTGAGAAATGCAAGTTCAAGATGAGAATCTAGAAGATCACATGCTTAAAGCTTGCCATCCATTTGTGAACGTGTGAAGATATTCCTAAATGAGGTTTTCCCATAGTGGAGTATGGGGAGCGATTTGCAAGTCTTCACCAAGCAAATGAAATCAAGAAAGGTTTCCATCTTGAGGTGGTCATGATCGTCATCATCTAGCTCAAGTGGAGTGTGCAATTCAAAGGTATAACCTTGATAGTTTTTATATTTTACCGGTCTCAAGGTGGTTGTTGGGATACCGGGTTATAGGTTTGATAGCCGTACTATCAAGGGGCTTTCGGGTGAGTAGCTTGTTCACATCGTTCGTAGAGAGCTCAAACCTTTGCATTCTTGGCATCATCTTTCTTGGTTGTTATTTGTCCCTTCTGTATGTGAGTTTTATAACTTGTTGTCATCTTCATCACAAACTCAAATTCACCAAAAACATATTTTGTATGACAAACTTATCGTGTTTTTGGTGTTGGAGGTTTTACCGGTTCTTCGTTTTCAGAGAGGTCAAACCTTCTCCTATTTGGTTTTAAACAAACTTGGTTAAATTTGTTGTTTCTCTATGTGAGGAGCTAGCTTGTTGTTAGCTTCAAAACAAGCCCAAGTTCATCGAAAACAAAGTTCATATGCAAAAGTTATCACGTTTTTGGTAAAGTCGATTTTGTTATTTTTCACGTGCCGGACCGTCCGATGGGAAAAACGCCGGACGGTCTGCCGGCAAAGTTCCGCCGGACATGGGCCGGACTATTCCGGCAGCTGTCTGGCAGCTCTCTGTTTCTTTGCCGGTTGTCTGGCAGTTTTATGCCGTATGATCTGGCGCTGTCGGGAATTTTCGTATATGCAGTTTTCTGTTCTGATTCTTTTCTGCCTGCTCGGTTTTCCGAATCTGTAACTCATATATGAACTCGGATGATAAATTCGAAAACAGCAAAGTTGTTCGTCCTGAAAATACGCACAACTTTTGTGTTTTGTACTTTTTCATTTGACTTCATTTAGGAGCCGTTTATCTATGTTGAACAGGATATGTTCACACGTGCTAGACCATCCGGCAAGAAAAATGCCGGATGATCTGGCGACCCTGTTTTCTGCCCAAAACGGCTAGTTTTCAAGTGGCTATAAAAGGGCCTTCTTCCCAACGGGTTTCTTAGCTCTTTCACATCCTCTCACCTCCATTGTTGCCTTGAAGAAAGCTTGCTTCCTCCTCACTCCCTCCCATGATTCTTGCTTGATTTTGAGGGAAAAGTGAGAGGAGATCTAGATTCACATCTCCACCAATCAAATCCTTATCTAAGTGAGGGGAACTCTTGGATCTATCTTGGAGTCATTTGTTGACCTCCTCCATTGTTCTTCCCCTCCTATTCCTCCCTAGCATTTGTTGCTTTGGTGGAATTTGGGAGAGAAAGATTTGAGCACCGCTTGTGTTCTTGCTTTGCATTTGTTGCATAGTTTTGAGCTCTCCATATTGATTCGTTCGAGTGAGAGCCTGTGAGCTTGTAACTCTTGGAGGGTGTTCCTCCTAGACGGTTTGGTGGTTATGACCATGGTGACCTCTTCGTGGAAGATTGTGAAGAAGCCTGGGTCTTCTCCTTCGTGGGGATTGTGAAGTGGTTGTGGAGCTTGCCATCTCCGGAGTGTAGGAAAAGCTAGCCATAAGGAAAAGGCCCCTTATTTCGTGTAGGGGCTTGGAGAAGAAGGTGAGGCTTTGTGACGTTGGGTCGTTCGTGGTCCCGCACCTCTCCAACGGTGACTACCTTTCTTCGTGGAAGGGAACATCGGGATACATCTTCGTCTCCACGTGCCTCGGTTATCTCTATACCCGAGTTTACTTTATTGTGATAGCCTTGATACTTGAAGTTATAATTATATCTTGTTTATCACTTGTGAAGATATATCGTGTGCTCATCTTGTTAGCTTAAGTTGTTGGTGCACTTAGTTGAACGTAGCATATTTAGAATTTGTGTTGAAAACTAAACGAGTAGTTTATTTCCGCATTCTTTCAAGCCAAATCCGTAATAGATTTTTATAACGCCTATTCACTCCCCCCCCCCCCCCCCCCCCTCTAGGCAACATCTCGACCTTTCACATGGAAAACGGAAACCGGCAATGAATCTAGTGTTATTAAAATTCAGGGGGGAAGGGGGGAATCTAGTGTGGTTGACATATCGTTGGCATTGCCATCTCCACAGAAGCCGAAGCGCCCTCTCCCCCGTGCTCGAACGAGTTATTACCCAGTTCAGACGTTGGTGTATCTTCTGAAGAAGCGGCGTTCATCTCGGCCTCATAGTTGAGACGCACGCTGAACGGGGTCGTCCCGTCGATTCTAGGGATCCCGACCATGTCATTCCTCACGGACTCATCATTCGTCTTGAAGATGGGGGACCGTAGGTCCTTGGTACCAGCATAACCTTCATAGGGAGACGCTCCCGGAGGCAGGAGTGGCCTCCGCTGCTCGGAGCTCAGCGCGCTCGTGGTAGGCAAAGGTGGCGAGGCGGAGGAGGAGAATGAGGCCAGATGACACGCCGGTCATGATGAATAGCCCGCCGAAGCTCTCGAAGCTTAGGTTCGACGAGATGCTGACGACATACGTCCTTTGACTCCGGCACGTGCCTGGCTCGCTGAACCATGCCTTCTCGATCTTGGACATCTTCTCCGCTTCATTGAATGTGAGTATCTCTCAGGACACATCCCCGGTCGGTAGAGAATCTCTAGGGAAAACCTGCAGATCGAAAACCACAGGATGCTAATTTATCACAATCACAATAGGATATATGTGATACGAATGATTGCATATATATTCTTCAGTGGAGGTAGTGGCGTGGGCGCTTACGAATCCGAAGACTTCAATATTGTAGATAGGGCCTTGCGTCATGTAGCCCTCGCAATACTGCGACAAGAAGAGCTTCAGGTACGGGATCTCGTCAAACACCGCCTCAACCCACCGCTCGCGCCAGCGTACTCTTCCGCCGAGTTGTATGCCCGCAACATGTCCTCGGTGAAGCCCATTTCTAGGAGAGAGGATTGCAGGAAGCTACCCTCCGGATATTGTACTCTTTTACTCTCACCGGGTTTCACGCATAGCCTTCCGCTTTTCTCTGCTCCCAACTCCACCTTGATCACTGTTCGGAGTGTTGGGTACCTGACAAGTCCTACGAGCGAGGATTTGACAACGGACATATATTTACATTATACAAAACTCTTTAAAATAATATACCAATGGTTAGATTGTACATAGCTGCTAGGTTAGGCTTCAACCCCTATCCCGAGTGAACTACTCACACATCGCGATCATATCAGGAATAGAAAATATTGTACGGAGTATAAAATAGTACTTGAAGATGAATGATAGATAGTTTTTACAATGTTGCCAATCGCAATGAGATCTAAATTACAAGTAAAGTATGGCTATGGAGATGACTATTGTGATGGAGATGTGGTGGAATGATGGCGGCGGCATCACTTTCTAGAGGGATGATAGTAATTGGCCTTCTTTCTGGTGCATGTCCCCTCTCCTTTTTATAGTAGCAGGCAGCGGAATTAGGTTTTCGGCGTTCTTCTGTTGCGAATTCGACCTAGGACCCTTCTTGAAAGTTGCTTATATTGAGGGTGTCGATCCAACCGACATCGATACGACGGCTGGTACAGGCGCATGTGATCGTACCGGTGCTTGTTAAGTCTTGTTTCGCCTGGTTTTGGATCTTCCATATTTTGGGCAACTCTCAATCAGATAATTCTTCTCATAAGTGTTCGATATTCGTCAGAATTCCATCAGTAATTGCAGAAAATAATTCACAAAGAGTTCTATAATAGAAATTTCATATTGATTATTAGTGGCAGGAATAGTTGCCAGAATCGAGGCTCTACCATGCGATTGTACGAATTACGACCCAAATCGAACGGAACGATTCTAGGATTCTACTAGGTAGAATCTAAGATTATACGATTCTTAAAGTTGTGATCCTACGGTTTGTGATCCTGACATAGAGATTCCGATCCGATTCGGAATCATGATTCTGACAACTTGCCAGGTATAGAGTGATCTATTACCATTTTCATGATAAATATACAGTTTAATATAGATAAAGATGCGCGAGCCCCGTGGGAGAGACTGTCGGGGATTTCATTCCTCTTGTTTCCCTTTTGTGTTCATGTGTGCGGGACCGGATATCGAAAGATGAAGTTTCATTGGGGGAGAGACGAACAGGCCTATCGAACCGCTGCCAAAGGGACGGTTGAGTGAATTTATCCGCCGGATGATTGATAGCAGTTTCTCTGCGGCAACCCAAGTGATCTGATAAAATAATTGGATTTCATTCCGATATATGGCCACCAGGATAATTGAATGCTAGGACGGATTTTGTTTTCTTAGAGTCTAGTATTTTGCTAGACACGCCACATGTTGGGCTTGGTCTTACACGTAGTGGCCCCACTGCATGGAAAACATAAACTGGTAATAAATCTAGTGTTGTCGAAGTTCTGGGAAAAAAATCTAGTGTGGTTGACTTGTTGTTGGTGTTGGCATCTCCACAGAAGCTGATGCACCCTCTTCCCCATGCTCGAACGAGTTATTACCCTGTTCAGGCGTCGGTGTTTCTTCCGGAGAAGTGGCATTCATCTCAGACACAGAGTTGAGGCGCACGCTGAACGGGGTCATCACGTCGTTCCTCGGGGTCTCAACCATGCCATTCCTCACGGACTCATCATTCGCCCTAAAGATGGGGGACCGTAAGTCCTTGGTGTCATAGTGTTGCAGCCATGCGCGCAACCTTCGTAGCGAGACGCTCCCGGAGGCAGCAGTGGCCTCCGCTGCCCGGAGCTCGTCGCGCTCGCGGTAGGCAAAGGTGGCGAGGTGGAGGAGGAGCATGACACCCGAGGACACACCGGTCACGATGAATAGCCCGCCGAAGCTCTCGAAACTTAGGTTCGATGACAGGCCAACGACGGACTTTGTTTGACTCCGGCACGTGCCTGGCTCGCCGAACCATGCCTTCTCGATCTTGGACATCTTGTCCGCTTCATTCAACGTGAGTATCTCCCGGGACACATCACCCGTCATCGGGGAATCTCTCGGGAACACCTGCAGATGATAATTTACCACAATCAGGGTAGGATGTGAATCTTCTTCAATGGAGGTAGTGGCGTGGGCGCTTACGAATCCGAAGCCTTCGGTCTTGTAGATGGGGCCTTGCATCATGTAGCCCTCGCAATACTGCGACAAGAAGAGCTTCAGGTACGGGATCTCATCGAACACCGCCTCAACCCCACCGCTCGCGGAGCCTCTAGACAGCGCGTCGGCGTACTCTTCCTCCGAGATGTATGCCCGCAACCTGTCCTCGGTGAAGCCCATTTCCAGGAGAGAGGATTTCAGGAAGCTACCCTCCTGGTACCCAATGTAGTCTCCGCGTCTTTGTAGCTCCCACACGTCTGTCACCCTCGGCAGGAGCTTCTCGACGGTCAGCATCGACGTCAGGCTGGCCGTGTAGCTTGATGTCAGGATGAGGACTACGAAGACCCATATGATCACCACGAACCTCGACAGGTTGCTATGCAGCTTCTCCTCTGAAAATTCACAAGTCCAGTCATGATTAATTAGGGAGGAGACCGCGTCGTCCATGAAGATTACTTCCTACAAGAACTTGGATTTCCTACTGTGTGAGAAGACGAGCGTCGAGAAGGAAAAGTAGAAGATGAGGCCGAACTGCTGCCATGGCGTGCCCCGGAACTCGGGGTTGATCCGGTGCTCGATCACCCACACAACGAAGCCGGTGAAGCAGAAAAAGGCAAGGCTGGCAAGCCAGAGGCTCGCGCTCAGAGGATACACGAAGATCCACATGGTCCGGCTCTTGTCCTTCTGCACCGCCACCACCATCGACCACCCCGACTCCGTGAACGGCATGGTGAAGTCCATCTTGGTCATCCTGCTGGCGGTGATCGTCACGTCTCCGACGATCATGTCAGCTTCCAGCTGCAAGCATGTGGTTCATCGTCGTATATATATCACTCTTCTGATCCGTAATAAAAATAAAATCTATTGTACGGGCATGCTTGCAGCAGGTACCAAGAACTAACCTGATCATCGCGCACCAGATCCACAAGTTTGTCGTAAGAATACAAGCTAGGATCGCGTGGCACGTACCGGTAGCTCACATGGTAGGGCAGGTTCTTCATTACCTCATCGAACAGCTCGATGCAGTAGCCTGTGACCTCTGTCTGTCCAGTTGTCGAGTTCACGGAGACGGTCACGAAATTTTTGAAGCCACGCTTCACCACCACGGCCACACGCAGCATCGGCGCGTTTGGGGACACGACCCAGCCTTTCGGGGCGGACCGTGGCTCGCCTGGCCAAAGGATCTGCTTCATCGCCTTGGTGCTGTTGGTGTCCAGATCCTGCGAGATCCCGGACTCCGGCGTCCAGAACCCCACCGTCCTGGCTCCTTTCCCGATGATGTTCAACAACTCGTACCCTGGCACCTGCCGCTGTCCGTCCACCAGCTTGAACTCGCCGGATAACCCGTTGAACGTCGTGGCGAGCACCGCCCTGAGAAGTGTTGCTCCGGTGGTCGACACGCCGAGACGGTCCAGGTCCGTTAGCCTGGCGCTCCTTTCGGGTGTCCGGAACCCCGGGCCGGGCACGCGTGCAGTCTCGGCCGCCGCAGCGATCGCCCATGCCGTGTCGTAAGCCCAGAACCTCATCAAGATTGAGTCGGCGACGTCCTCCTCGTCACTTGAGTTTTCACGCCGCGACCTCGCCCTCAACCGTGCTGAGAAGTTCTTGACGGCATTCGTCGTCACCCGCACGTACGGCTGGAGGCTGACAACGCCCTGCATCGCTTCGACGTCCTCGGGGCTGAGCCTGTCCATGAAGCCGCCGACGCCGTCCGTGGCGACCCACACGTATCCCTCCGACATCATGCCAGCCTTCTTCGCACGGCGGAACAGCCGCGCCGCCAGAGGATACATCATGTGCACGACGAACACGCGCGTCGGCATGGCCATGGAGCGGTACAGCAACGCGTCGAGGCCAGCGTCGGTCGCGTCACTCGGCACGGCCGTGCGGTCCATGATCTTCGCGCCGACGCCCTGGAGCGCGTCGGCGAGTGCGGGAAGGATATCAGTGCCGTAGTGAGAGTCCTCGTACAGGACGGTGGCGGCGCGCCACCTGAAGGCGCCGAGGATGGCCGCGACAGGCGCTGTCTGGAAGGAGTCGTTGGCCGCGGCGCGCACGAAGAAGGGCGTCTGCGCCGCCGACAGCGCCGGGGAGGTGGCGGAGTAGGAGATGACCGGGACACGCGCGCGGTCGCCGATGAGGGATACGAACTCGGCCTCGGCTGACGTCGGAGGCCCGATGATGGCCTGCACCTGCGTGTTCTTGATCAGGTCCACGGCTGCAACAACAGCAAATTAAGCAACGCTCTACAAAAGACAAAGTGACATGTATATCGGCCACTCGAGCTAAAATTTCCTACTTGACTTGATTAAGCAATCCGAATTGGTGAAGCTTTTTTGAAGTATAACTCCAAAGACTTTTGGACCAAAAATCTTTGGTCAATACTATAGTCCAACTTCAGCGAACGCGACGTGCACAGCATGGAGTTATATGCATCTAAACGAAGACTTTTGGATATGACAGGAAGAGTTGAAACGAAGATTTTTGGATATGAAACGATGATGGCCATGGCCTGCACCTGCGTGTTCTTGATTAGGTCCAGCAACGCTCTCCAAAAGACAAAGTGACATGTATATCGGCCACTCGAGTCGTGCCCGGCCAACGTATCTCTGCAAACTGCAAGCTAAAATTTCCTACTTGACTTAATTAAGTAAGCCTTAGTGAAGCTTATTTTGAAGTATAACCCCAAAGACTTTTTTGAAGTATAACTCCAAAGATTTTTGGTCAATACTAGTGCTTCGTCCAACTTTAGCGAACGCGACATGCATGGAGTTATATGCATCTAAACGAAGACTTTTGGATATGAAACGAAGAGTTGGACGTTACTCCCACCGTTCCATAAAATATATGATTTATCTGATACAAAATCATTATCATAGCAAAGTACTTCGGAAAATGAATCTAACCTTTTATTGAGTAATTTGTTGGTCAAATGCATGTCTTAACAAAACCAAATACGTCATATATAGTACTTTTCAGGAACGGAGGGAGTAACTACTAAAGTGAGCTGGGTAGCGCTTGCTCGAGGCTCAAAATATAGCTTTGGTTTCAAAAGATTCCAAAAAGTATAACACATCATGTATACATTTTTTTGAGAACCCGCAGGAGATCTGCGAGTCTTTGTATTAAGCTTAAGAGAGTTAATTACAAGGCACATCATGTATACATACAGTACCAAAACACATCAATTTAACATACACGTCTAAATAGATGGAGCTTACCAGCAGAAGCGGCGTCAAGAACATCCCCGGCGGAGTCCCTAAAATGGAGCTCTACCCTCGTAGCTGAACCCGGATGCGCGGCGTAGTAGTCTTCCACCCCCATCTGAATGCCGGTCCGCCGCCTGTTCCCCACTGGCGACATGAAGTCCAGGATGACGCCGACCCGGACCTTCACTGGCGCGTTCTGCGCCGTGGCCACCTGGTGCAGCACCACCAGCACAGCCAAAAGCAGTTGGACGAAGAAAGAACCGGGAGAGTGTACCAGGTGCCTCGCCATCCTTCGCTGCACCCTGCACATACAGGCGCAGCTAGCTATCAAGTGTACCAAGCTTCAGGAATGCTGTGCTATGTGCGTGCTTGAGCTATAGCATCGCTTCCGGACGCACTTATAAAGCTCATTATTATTTTTCTGTCATGGAGTCAGGATAATTGACTTGACTTGACTGACCCGGTGTACGCGTTTGGTATGAGAATGCATGGTTGATTACTTGATTCGGAAGAGCAGGAAGCAGTCCACCAACAGTCGTGGGAAAACACCGGGAAAACCAGCCAGAACGACGAGACGGTGAAATTTCTTGTTTGATCCCTCTTGCGCTTTGTTCATGTTCTTCTCGATCAACTGATTCTTCTCCATCAACTGACTCTTAAACAGACTGGGTCTCGCTTCTTAGTGCAGTGTCTTCCCATTGGTCCACCTCCTTTCTTTATTTGCTTCTTGTATCACCGCACAGGTACGCCCGTTGGTACAGACACTTGTTCAGAAAATTAGTCATGCGGATAGAAGTCTCTTGTGCCAGAAAAAAATGAGAGAGAGCTTCGGGCGGTGATGATGGCGGACCCCTCCCCTGATCGTGGGTGCCGGCGGGCTCCCTCCCATTCGATGGCCTCGCGGGGTGTCACCGACAAGCTAGGTCGACGTGGAGGAGGATGCTCGCATGGAGGCAGAGCAGTGGTGATTCTCGCCGGCTAGGCTGAAACTACTATATTTGGGGCTTTTCAAGAAATGAAAGTGAGCTTAATAGCGTCATCTTTCAGAAGAAAAGAAGAAAGTAGGTTCGATGTTTTCACCTGCAAACTGCCTTGCTAAGCATGAAATCAACATGAGCTCAAATACCAGAACCACAGATCTAATATGAATATCAGAAAGCAATTCAAAAGACTTTTTATCGACCGAGATGACTAGCTGTCTACTTAGTTAAACATCCTTAAAACAAGAACAGCGCTGAGTGCGACCACCTTGTCAAGCTGGCGAGCCACTGTGAATTGTTGTGGCTTTACTGGTCCAATGCGAAGGTCCTTGTACCGTCGTCCGTGAATTGGGGATATATGTGCTTTTGTTGGGTTACTATAGGGTTTAGGCCGAGGGAAGGTGGAGAACTCGACGCTGGAGAAGATCTGGCTCTTGAGCCTCTTAGATGCGAAAATGATTGCTTCCCTATATGATCTGAATTCATCAGCAATGGTGGTCTACTGCAATAGTGCAACCACAGTTTTAAATAAACACTTATCCTAAAACAAGGGTTCGCTCTTCACTTCCAGTGCAAGCGAGAAATGGTGATGCGCTGCTGTTTCACTCACCACGCGTTAACGTGACAACAGATAGAAGCAGTCTTGATGGGAGGAAAACCTCTCGCGCACTACCCTGTCTATTCCCCGTTCCTCGAGATCATTTGACAATCCTCGATGAAATCACGCCTAGTAGTGATCCATATCTGATCATTTGACAATCCTCGAGATGTAAGGACGTGCACGTCATGTTCCGGTGACAATGAACTCAGCTCTAGATGGGCTATGTTTGGGGAGTACTACATGATCAAATAATACATGGTGGGCACCAAGGATTCTGTAGGATTTTGGCACAAAAGTTGCGGCATCAGAGATGCTTGAAACCCCCCACCAATCTGAACTGAATTTGTAAAGCACGGTGTTGGGCTGTTAGCTGTTTTTGCTGCCCTTTGTGTTTTACGGTTACTCCGATGTCATTACAAAACCAAGCAGGTTATCAGTAGCATGGCAGTAATTCTACTCCTCTTATACTTAGTTTGACCTCAATAAATCTTGGTATAGAGCCAAAATAATTTTGATGTCAAGCATTTTTCAGCGAAGAAATTTAACCGGAGTCTTCAGCCGATGGAGTATTTACCCAAGGTAATGTTTTGTCAGAGCGCTCAATACTTCAACATCAGATGATATCTGCTTACCTGGAGCCTGGAGGCGCTGCATCGTTCTGGACCCATGTACTGTAGCTTGGACATTTCGTTCTGGAGCCCGAATATGTTCACAGCTTGGCTTCTCCTTTTTCTTGAACTTTAGTTTGACCTCTGAGGATCTTTGTTAGTATAAAGCAAAAGAAAAATAGTTTTCGTTATTTCTTCAGCAATGTCGAGAAATTTAACAGGACTAACCGGAGAGTGGAGTGTTAGCACAACATCATCTTTGAGGATTGCCCAATGCCGCAACACCAGGTGACAATGAGCCTGTAAGAAGCAGCTCACTATTTGTAATCAAACAGCAAGGGTGAGTCTGGGCTTGATTTGGAGCCGCTCCTACATTCTGGACTCATGTAGCTTGCACAATTTGCACATTCTTCGAGACAGTGGCCGATAAAACTGCTGATGCCGGCACCAAATAGAGGCTCTCGCTAATTGACAACTCAAAAAAGCTTGCTGTTCACTTGTATACCTGATGCTCTTACGTAGATGCTATGAGTATTCCTTTTGTGCGTTCCGATATTGCGCCCGCTCTGCATTGTATGTTCAGCAGAATAGGTGATAACTGCTACCGCACCTTTGTATTGTCGATCAATCCCACAATTCCTTCATCTGCTTAGCAAAATGCATATGCAACATACGTCGTGCTCAGCAGGGTTGCGGATTAATAAGGATGTGTAAGCTTAGACCTGCCATGAATGGAAAGTAGGACATGTCATGAAACCTTGAAGAGCGGGTATATCCTGATAAAATTAGACCTTATTTAGAGTGTCTACACCAGTCAGGTTCGAATTCTACATGATAATCAGGTCTTTTCTGTCACCTGCTACTGCTTTTTTAACAGTATATTGGACTGCTTTGAAAACTTATTTCCGTGTGTGACAAATATTTATTTTGGGTACATGTGTGAAACAAGTATGTTTTTGTGCAAGATAATAATGTAAATCATGGATTGTTTCCAACTAATGGTCTCGCATGTCATTCCAATTTATTTACATGCCGCGCAACATTTGTATGGCACTGGAAACATTGCTCCTGTGCGATGGAAGCAGCATTTGTCCATTTAGCCGAAATATTTTCCCATGCAATGAAACATTTGTGCTGGCCCCTGATTTTTCTACTGTAATAAAAAAAGTTGGTTCCGCGAAAACAATTTTGGGAATGAAAAAAATGGTAGCTCACCTGATGGAAACATTTTTGCACGGTCACAGATACCTCCAACTGTTGCGTCCCACTCCGAAGGCAAGTGCGTGATGAGAGCACGGAAAAGGGAGTATAACTTCTTCAAGGAATACAACATCCCAACAAACGACATACTCTGCAAAATAACGCGACGACTACTTAAAAAAAGTTCCATAAACCAAGACTGGGACAAGCAGCAATCTCATAAATCCAAACCACACTCGTGCCATATGTAACATCACTGGTAGCACCTCTCCCTTGATCCAGAAACCCTGGTTCCAGCAACTTGGCATTAACACTAACTCTTTAGTCCAAAGTGCAATCTCTCAAAACATAGAAGCTCAAGTACAAGATGCATATAAAGGTAGAGCACAAGACTGAGTCCTTATCATGAGTCCCAAGAATAAACAAAAATCTTGATAACCAGAATTCACTTCTGCAGCGTTAGCACTTCAAATTAGTATCTCAAGGCAGCCATGTTAAAAATAAAAGCTCCTTTTTTGCTGTACTTGATCAACCATGCGCATGGAAGACATGAAAACACAACTTCAATATACTCAAGTTCAAGTGTATACCTTTTTTGCGGGAAAAAAAAGTCCAAGTGTATGCCTTGAAATGCTGAAATTACTACTCCCTCCATTCCTTAATATAAGGTGTCTAAGGTTTTGGCACGGATATTAAGACATCAGCATTTTACATGTGGTGGACTTATTTTCTGATGGAAAAAATCGAGAGATAGGAGTTTCTAATAGCCACAAATTGTAAACAATCCTTCAAATAACTCAGTTCCATATTATGACTCATTTTTGAATAGGTACAATTGTCCATAAATTGCAATACACCTTATATTTTGTAATTTTTCTCAAAACCTTAGGCACCTTATATTCATGAACGGAGGGAGTATTTGGCAACCTTTTTCACATACTAAATTGCCTTGACAGCCTGTTCTTGTTATATGTGAAAATAAAGTTTGACAAATTGATCATTTGGCAACCCCACATTCATACTTTTGTAGCTGATTCTACTTCACATGACTTTATTTGTCTTTCAGCTTGTTCATGGATGGCTAAAGGGCATTATATTATATGACTAGCTAGCCCGTTTGTGGATGAGAAAATGCCGAGTCAATTCTGGTTCTACATTATGAAGTTAGTCAGAAGTATGATGCACACTAAGACTACTTTCAAGAGACAAAAAAATACCCTGAAGCTTGGCATCGAGTTGCCACTGTTATTATACAATTTACACATGTGCAGAAGGGTGGTATGCCAGATGTTGAGATGTGCAGTTGAGATTACTTAGCCTTTTCTGGAAGCAAGTTATATTCATGCATTCTTGCAGGAAGACATTTACAACACAAGGATGAGACGTGGCCTGACTGCGCAAGATATGGCCTGGCAGGTAGTCTTCAGCCTTTTGCAGGGGTAAGACTAGGTTTCTATAATCCCTCCCCAAACCCCACCTTGTGTGGGAGCCTCTATGCATTGGGTCTGTCCTTAGTTTGACCTCAGCATGGATAAGTTAGTTTGGCCTTTGGAGGCACTCCTTTGTTCTAGACCTATGTAGCTTGCTCAATTCGTTTTGGTCAGTAACTGATTCAGCTGCTGATGTCTGAAAGTAGCTAGAGGCTCTTTGCTAATTCTCTTTGTATATGTGTCAATGATTTTTTTACGAAGGAACTAATAGCTTGATGATCACTAGTATACATGCTATTCTTATATGGAGTATATATTAGATGTTATGAGTCTATCGATTTGTCCATTCAAATCATCTTCACGTCAAAATGACTGAACACCCCTTACAATTTGCAAACGTCGACACAGCAATTTCCAGACAAAGTTCCACAAACCAATACTAAGAGCGACAGTAATCTCAGATCCAAAGCCACACTTATAAGCTGATTCCATTGATGCAGAAATGCAATAATTTTGGAAAATATATCATCATGTGTATGGTTCCTTGCTCAGTTCTTTATTTTCATTTCATGTTGCTAAGTGCACCGACAAATTGTAACAAAGGATTGTACAAGGTTATATATGCAAGTAAATAATACTTGGGATGTAGAAGGCCCTGTAGGGTGTTAATTTTCTAGCATGACCACACACCTTCCTGGCTCGCCCTGACTTGAGGTCAACTATGTAGGAACCAACACAGCTGCTCACAAAAATAACCTGGGTGCCCTCTGCGACGCCACACACCGATACACGCGGTTGCACACTAATCCCGTTTATAACTGTTATGTCCGAGAAGGCACCATCAGGGAGCAATGTCTTAAGATCGATGACCCTGAATTTTGCCCATCCCGTTGCTCCATCGTTGCCGGTGTCACATGACCAAAGGATTAGATCTGTGGCATCCGCCACGGCAGCGAATGCCAGCCCACCGTCTTCCGCCTTCATGAGACGCCCATCACAATTGATCGGCATTTTGAACATTGACAAACGAAGCGTACCTACTTTGCACTTGATGATGGCATTTGGTATGTTGAAGTAGAGTGCATCACCTACAAGGACGCTAGGCTCAAGAAAGTGAGAGAAACACTTGACATTGGGGTGATGAACAGAGGTGAGCTCGCTCCACGCGTGAGTCTCCGATGAGTACAGCCAGCCGGATGTGAGAAGTCGTGACCGATTGGTGGTCACGACGGCCACAAGGAAATGTCCTCTTTGGCAACCGTGGTGGTCGCAGCCTTGTTCGGCGCAGAGCACCGCCGCACTGAACATGAACCTTTCGTCCACCGGGAAGGGCACGTGGTGGTAGTAGCTCGTCAGAGGGTCAAAGACGGCGAGGTCAAAGGACGAGGACGAACGGTCCTTGCTCATGACGGCGATAAGGGCGCGACCGTGGCGGCAGTCAATGCAGCGGGGAGCAATGGGATGCGCAGACCGGACAGGGAGGAGGGCGGACGTGGAGATGAAGGTGGCGGTATCATCGAAGAATCCTAGGAGGGGAGGTGTTCCGTGGAACTCGCGGTAGCGGCGTCGAAATCCCGGGTCGGCGAGGATGCAGCGCCATGCCTTGCAGACAGCCGAGGCGCGGATGAGCCAGGCCGGCTCGTCCGGCGGTAGGCGGGAGAATACCTCCTCGACGATCTCGTCCAACAGCAACGCTGGCCGTGGTGGCATGATGCGGCGGCGCCGAGGTTTTTTTTTTTTTTTATGGGTGGCGGCGAGGGTTTCGGGTGGGGGAAGAATGGAAACAGCGAGTGCGGACCAGGTCCGGCTTCCCGTCCTGTGTGCTTGCTGAGCGGCTGGCTTGGATTCCTGCTACATGGTTCGGTTCAAACAGCTCGAGCTGCCTAAAAAAAAAAAAAGCTGCAGTGCTGATTGGTTATGCTGGTTGTGGCCGGGAAGCAGGGAGAGCGAGATTATATTTTTGTTATCTTGTTATTATAGACCACCGTGCATCTTTGCTCGTTGGCACTAGTATGTGCATTGGATTGATTCGAAAACATATTTCCGTGTGTGACAGGTTTGTTTTCTTCGAATATGTAAAATCAACACGACAACGATTGCCGTACAATGTCTACATGACACAAATAATGTAAATCATAAGATTGCTTTTTTTTTCATCTAATAATCTTTCGTGTCACTCTGATTTATTCCAGCACATTGTAACATTTTTTATGGCATTGAACTTTTTCTCTCGTGCAATGGCATCATCATTTGTTCATTTGATTGAAACAATCTTTTGTTTGGTTTTTCTCTGGCCTGGCGTATGGAACATTATTTTCAAGATACGGAATTTTTTCTTGTGTAACAAAGAAGCTTTTGATTCAATGGAAATATTTGCATGCAATGGAAACAAATCATGCAATGGAAACAAATCATACATTGTTTCTTAACTGCGGTGGATCTATTGTACAAAGCATCCGATCCAGCCAGTTCACAATTTCCATGTTGCGATCTAGAGGTGGAGATATGATGAGATGAACAACAAAGAATATCTTTTCTATCAAATACAACACCCCAACAAACGTCATATGCTGTTGCAAAGCTTACATATGCCAAGTTGCCAACCTTCTACACACTGACGCAGCTTCGCAGAAATCGCTCGGTGGACCAGCCCAAGAAAAGCATTATTTCTTTCACAATCAAATTTAGCTTTAAAGCTTTACTGTTTTGGGCTGAGTGGGGTGGGCCATGGCCGGGCTAGATTAAACCAAGCTCTGCGCCTCCGTCATTGCTTCTACATTGAGGAACAATGATATATAAGTTAGTATTTCTATATATAGTTGAAAAGAAGGCGAATTATGACCGTCAGAATATATGCATCTCTACTACTTATAAAAGAGAGAACATGTTCTTTGCTAAATGCACCCCAACAGACATACACAGACCATCCAAAACCAAATAGACCTCACGATTAGGCCAACTTGATTAGATCTAACCGTCCACTTCAAAACTAAACCGCATCAAAAGTACGTTTAGCAATTTCCACCGGCAGACGAAACTCTGCCAGCGACGGACGGAACTCTGCCCCGCGTGCATCTCAATACATCGAGTTTTTTTTACGGACGGAACTCTGCCCCGCGTGCATCTCAATACATCGAGTTTTTTTTGTGATGATACATCAAGTACGAACCGGAACCGATCTGCATCTAAACAAACTGGAAGTGTGGAACCAATCTGCACCTCGCCGTTCGGCGGCGCCGCCGCACGCGTGCTTGCCGCGCCGTCCTGCCGGGCCATGATGTCCTTCATTCGGCGAGGCGCATACGCTGTCAATGTTCCTCGGTGCGGCCGGGGACGACGCGGACGCAGTTGCGCTTGCTCCGCGCGGCCGGAAAAGAGGCAGATGCTCTCGGCCTTCCTCCGCAACGCCAAGGACGCGAACGCCACTCTCCGATCGATGACCTGAACCTGCAAAGGCGATGGGATCTGACGGCCCTGGTCTCAAGCAGCGGCCGGCAGGGTCGGACGGCAGTGGGGATGCTCTTAGATATGCATGCCCGGCGTCGTCGGCGACACTGGTCAATCGAGTTCAGCCACTCCACCGTTGCATGTAAGTTTGCCACCTAACCCTTTTGATTTTCATGACGACCGTTTATGATCTGTATCATTTTTCATGCGAGTGTGGACAAAATATTCTGGCCGATACTTGAGGATTTTGCACTGAAGCTGCTCAAATGCTGGTCTCCACTGATGATGATGATTGATATGTTCTCGCACTACATGATGAAAGGATATTAAAACCTGTGGTCTTAATTTGGTGCTGGTAACGTACTAGCATGAACATAATAAAAGAACCATGGTGAGAGGAGGCTAATTGTGCATTCACTAATGCAATTAGCACTGCTGCACTGGTGGTTAGGGATTGTCGCCCGAGACACGGGGACAGTGTGGGTGATGTCATTTTTTCACTCTACTAATACCACCCACACTGAAACTTTTGCTTTGCAGCATGCTATCCAGACTGCAGAGGGAATGGGGATCAGTCAGACTATCTTTGGGACTGACTACATGGAACTTAAGTAGTCTATCGAGTCGACCAACTATGATCATGCTCGGACAATATTGTATGGCGAGGATGCATTAATTTTTGGTAAGTTTTTTCAATCTCGTGCTGCACATTTCTACATGGAAAATTTATGTTTTATTAGGAAAAGAACTTTTGAGTTATGTTGATCAACATCGAAATATTAACTTGGTAAAGTGAAGTCACCGTGCAGTTCCCCTGAAGAGAGGGAGAGAAACTGGAGTTGTGCCGTCCTTAAGCAAGGTGTTAGTACTATTTTTGGAGCAGGATGGATATATCGGATAAACACATTCTTGTGGGAATACATTTTTGTATACCAAATCGACATCCCACCGATTCATGTTCCATGTAGTATATAAAGGATTCATTATAGGTTCATTCGATTCACCATGGTCAGTGGCGGCGCCAGGAACTGAAGCCTGGGTATTCCGTCCAAAAAAAAAAATCTCTCTAAATGTAGTATATGAACCAAACAACACAACACTAGCAATATATGAATAAACCAACACTAGCATAACAACAATAGCATTATTTCAATGTATGAGACCATAACGACATGAATATATAAGTACCTTTTGATTGATAAAGTGATGATATCCCATCTTACAATATAACTTTGCGGTCGCCTTTTTGGAAGCGATTGATGACATCCTCATCCTTTACTTGATTGAAGAATTCTCTCTCAACAAATGTAACCAAACAATTGTTCAAATATTCATCATCCATTTTGTTCCTTAGCTTATTCTTCACATAGCTCATTGAAGAGAATATTCTTTGTAGCGACCCCGGATCCAGGGTTATACATAAGTGTTATGTGCTCTTAGACTTGATAGCCGAGAGTTACTGGGGTACCAATCCCAGGCAGCATTTCACTGCAGGCGTGCCGAGAACACCGATCACACAAAACCCCTCGGAAGACTACCGCATCTAATAATAACCACGAATGCATAACAAAGAATCCTAGGACCTTGTTAAGCTGTCGGACTCGGCCTCAGGGTTATACAGAAATGCTATGTGTCACTGGTCATGCTACATAGCCGAGGGTTACTGGGTTTACCACTCCCAGGCCGAGTAAACATCGGCAGGCGTGCTCGGAATAGATCATCGGCACCACAACCCCTCGGCTAAGCCATAACACGGGCATAGCCAAAACTGCATAACAAAGAGCCCAAGCACCTTTCCTCTCAACCGTGCACTTTATATCCATACACGCATCATGCACGGGAGAGGTTGTAACAACCGGTACAGGGCAGTGACTCTACGACAAGAAGCAAATATACAACTCTTATTAGAGTAAGATAGCAAAATACACGCAGAGGTCACACGACCCAACATTACATCATACAACGGAAGGCAAATTATGTTGCTATTCAACAAGATTAACAAAAGGCCTAAGAGGCCAGAAATAAGCAACGGTGACGTCCCACACTACAGATTCCAGGCTGCTACCTGGGAACCCCAAACTACTCGTCGATGTCCACGCATAAATCTCCATCGGTGGTATCTTCATCTCTGTCAAAAATAAGGTAGCGGCAGGCCTGAGTACGGAACTCAGCAAGACTATAACCCGTTACGGTAATGCATAAGTTAGAAGCTGTTTGTGGGCTAATTTTGCGTAAAGCCAACTTTTCAATAGAGGAAGGCGAAGTAGAAGTCCGTCTACTCAGAAGTTTTGTAAAAGGGATAAGAGAACACTTTTATCTCCTTAAAATCAACATCAACATCAACTGCTCTACTAGGGTCACTCCCTCGACTCACCCTCGAGGAAGTAACCCGCACACTTTGTTTATCAAGTTTTACGAATATGTTCAAGTTGTCATCTATGATCAAACAGCAAGACCCAAGTCGTCCTTAACCGTGGACACGGCTATTCGAATAGATTTATCCCTGCAGGGGTGTACAATTTGGTCCACACGTGCCAACCGACTCTTAATGCCACTAGATTAGCACGCTTCCGAGGGTGCCGGCAGAGGGTGGTTGACCACGACTCTTAGGTTGCCTAGATGTGCCCATAAGCCAACCCAAATAGGGCCATTCCGCCATTAACAAGAGATGGCCATCTCCTGACGGTCCCTATTTCTGTGCGTGGGGACCAAGATCAGTTCGGCCTTCACTTGTCCCCAGACACGACCTACCTTTTCTCTCAAAACATTTTTCACCTTTCTGCAAATGGAACACGGCAAACTACGTGTCCTACGGGCACACCTAAACAAGAAACAGCCGAGCGGGGTTCCTCAGCCCGCGTGTGTCGTACTCTTGGTCTTGGTTCAAGCGATAAGCACAAGAGGTCCTAGGGCGGCAAGAACAAGACAACCCACCACATCCCACCGTGGCCTCATTGTCCAAGCCTTTTAGTCAAATTAACATGTCCACCATAAAATCCTCGATATCCTGACATGCTAGATTCATTCGTATTGCTGATACATCGACATGACGGATCAGATCATAACTAAGCATGTGAACATATATAGGGCTCTGGCGACACACAAGCAACCCTAATCATGCTAGGATGGATAAACAGGTACTAGGCGATAAGGGGAACATGCAAGATAGGTTGACTCTACCTATCGACCAAAAGCTGTGGAACCGATATGATGCTTATCAGAAATAATACTTGAAAATATGGGGGCAGATAGAAGGGGTTGTGCTTGCCTTATTGAGCGATAACAGAAAATATAAAGCTGTTGGGATCTTCTGCTTGACTTGATCATTGATGATCAAGTATTCGCCATTTGTCGTCAATATCCGTGCATTCATCGTTGATGGTGCTGATCTTCACTTCGGAATTTCTCGAACTCGGACTCGTTCTATCGGAGAAAAACGAAGCACCGGAAAGAAACGACAACAAACATTCAACATGGCATCGATGCAATGCGCATACAAGAATGATGACATGACAAGTTGCAATTACAATAATTTAGGAACCTACACAAGATATTCATTTTAAATGGAGTCCGAAGAATAGTAATCGGAGAAACCCCATAATTGAATAAAAGTGGCATTTTAGTGATTCTAGACAAACCTTAATTTAAGTTGTTCAATCATGCATGAATTTGATATAAAAAGACAGATCTCATTTTTCTGAACGATTTCATATTTTATTCATATTTTTCTGATAAACAGAAATAAAGATATTGAATTTACAATTTTATTACATTTTCTGAATTTCTGTAAAGTAGGAAAAGATTAAAATTCTGACAGACGGGGCCCACTGTCAGGTATTTACCATTTACAGAAAATAATTTCAGAAAAGAAGAAAAGGCCACGCTGACGTCAGCATGACGTCAGCAGACTCTGGCCGTGGCCATATCGAGCACGGGCTCGACGACCAGGGCGCGAGGGCTCGCGCGGAGGGGCGCGTTAGGCGCGCAAGACCGAGGCGGACCACTGGGTGGCGGCGCTGGGACCATTTGGTCACCGGAGTTGCTCCGGCGACCATGGCCAGCGGCGGCCCGAGGCGGAGCACGTCGGGGACGATGGTCGGAGGTGAGAGGGAGAAGATGGAGGGGTGCGCAAGCACCGGTAGCTCACCACGGAGACGATGGAGGGCTCGGGGAGGCCGGACGAGGTCGGACGGCGACGGAATCGTCCATGACGGCGACGACCATGGTCGGAGAAGACCGGCTCGATTCGGGCGAGTTACGGCGTCCCGGCATGCGATACTCGACGAGGATAAAGAGGAGGTCGAGGCGGAGCTCGTGGAGGCTTCAGATCGTCCTGCGGTGGTCGGAGACGACGGCAAGCGCGGCGGCCGACGAGCTAGGGTTTCGGGTCGAGCTCGTTCTCCAGCGAGAGAGAGAGAGATCGAAAGGGAGAGCGAGTGAGGAGGAAGAGGGAGAGATGCGGACGGCACTGGGGTCTTATCCCCTCAAGCAAGGGCGCAGGCAGGAGGTGGCAACGCTCGCGGCGGTGGAGCTTGTCCATGGCCAGAAGGAAAGAAGAAGGAAAGAAGATAGAAAACACATTTTGCAGAAAACCCCCTGGGTTTTGAGGAAATTAGTTATGCTACTAGAGAAGCTCCAAAAATTATGAAACTTTTTATGTAGGGCCACAATAATATAAAGAGGCCCCACAAATTATTGCAAGATTTTTGGGGACTTTTTACCACATCTAAAAATAGGGAGGGGAAATAACCATTTTAGGGTTTCCCTTTTATTTTAAAGTAGCATAAATTTCTTAATGCAAGAATTAATGCATGCTATGCTCATGATTAACTATTTTACACAATAATAGAAACATGGGTTGTTACATTCTTTCAACACTAGCAGTGGCTACTGGCAGAATCAGTACCAACTTATGAAGCTTGTAAACAATATGATATTGTTCATGCTTCCTTGTCTCCACAAGCATAACTGAAAGCTCACACAGATTTTTCAAGTTTTGAAACTTTTCATCTCTACGCACATCTCCACCAGGACATCTTGTTTTATCCTTGAACAAATAACAAACGAAGCAGAAAGCTCTATCTTTTTCCACACTATACTCAATCCATGAAAACTCTGTAAACCAAGCATCGCAAAAGCGACGCTCTCTTCCACCTTTATTTGTGAACTCAAACTTATGATTCTTTGGTTTACATGGCCCCATCTCAATATATCTCCTTCTTACTCTATCTTGGTCATTAACAACATACATTGAGATGGGAATCCGCTTTCCAGGATCATGTTCGAGTGCCTCCAAATCTGCTTGCATCCGTTCATCATCTTCATCAATAGATTCATCATCTTCTACTTCTACATGAGGTGTTGAGGTTTCTGCTCTACTCTCCGGTTCTTGCCATAGCACCAATTGCAAATTGCTCTCAATATTAACAGGAGAAGTACATGCATTAGATGTTGTTGCTGTCTGATTTGGTGTGGACATTTCATCTGTTTTTCTTTTCTTTGAAGCCTTTTCCCACATTGCAAATATGCTACTACCACCAACACCACTCTTCTTCTTCTACGGTACAAGAAAACAAGAAACAGAAAATTAAAAACTTGCATGTAATCAACTAGCAGGAGCAAGCAATTAAACAAATAAGGAGCAAGCAATTAAGCAAGAAATTGGGGATTTGGGCGCTGGGCGTGGGCGGCCGTACCTTCTGCGCCATCTGCGCTCGCGGACGCGGGGCAGGGGGCGGGGGCGGGGCGCGGGCAGGGGGAGGGGCGCGGGCGGGCGGGGGGCTGGGCGCCGCCGCCGGGGGCGCATGGCCGTCGCCTGCTATCCCTGGCTGCATCGGCGATTTGGCGGCTCGTCCTGCCGTCCTGGTTTGTGGATAGGGCAGAGGGAGGACAGAGGGTGTCTCCGTGTCTGCGAGTCTGCGTGCGTGCGATGCGATGCGAACGACGGAACGAGTGCGATGCGAACGAGCGAGTTTGGGCCAGGATTGCGTGATGCTGGGATGGGCTATTGGGCTGGATCTAATATGTAATTTTTTTCCTTGTCAAAATCATGGGTATTCCATGGAATACAGGGGAATACCCCTGCCGCCGCCCCAGACCATGGTAGAAACATATTCTACTTTAGAGACTAAATATTGCTTTTATTTAGTTGTGGTCTATCCATGTAGCATTAAGTCTGGTTCATGAAGTCACTACCCAATGAATTTTTTGTTGTAGCTAACTTGGTCTTTCCATGAGGTCTGCTCAGTCCTGTTTAGTTCATGGTAACATAAAGCATCGAGTTTCGTGTAGGAGCAAGAGCTCTCATTCACCTCCCCATAATATGATTACTTTTAAAACATTACACAGCTTATTTGTAACATAATATAGTATAGGATTATATTAGATATATGCCACTACAATTCATGCGAAATCGAGAAATGCCACTACAATTTTCACCTTTCGAAAAATGCCACTGCAATTCTCAAGATTCTTCTAAAAATGGCACTTTCAGGCATTTTTCGAAGGATGAAAATTGCAGTGGCATTTCTCGATTTCGCATGAATTATAGTGGCATATATCTAATTAAACCTATAGTATACGGGGTATTAAACATGATTTGTCCAGTTTAGTGTCTTGCTCTTGCATTTCCTGGTTTCGTGTAGTTTTGTTTCTACATGCATTAAGCTGGCTGTAGCTAGCTTTGTTTGGAGCTACATCAGCTTGGCCGGTGATTTTACTGACATCTTATTTTGTGCTTCAAGTGCACTCATGTTGGCATTCCGGTAAGAAGAAAAACAGCATTACATATATTGGAAGGCATGAAAAGCATCAAATAAGAGGTCTGCCTTGCGCAGAGACAAGTACAAGTGTTCCGCCAAGCTCTTATATAAAGCCGAGTTTGGGGCATACAATTATCAAAAAACGGTCTATTGTAAAAGCGACACACTTAAAAGTGACACTCCATATAGGTAAAATTTGAGCATATTTTGCATCCTTTCTGATAAATGTTTGAATTCAGCATGCAATCTTTAAAATTTGTAATGTATAGATGTTGAATTAATGCAACCTTTAGAATTTTAGTTAGTGGGCACAACCATAGTATTTATTTATGGATGAATCATTTGGCTCAGTTGATAGCTTATGTGAGGTTTACCTACACTATTAGAGGACTTATAAAGCATCTGTAGAGATGTCACTAATATGTGAATATGCCTTATTTGCGCATGCAAGTTATTTTATAACAAGAAGTTGAATCACGACGGTTTTGTGTGGGCAACTGATTGTACCATTGCATGAAGATTTGTGAATAAGAATTTGAGAATAATTTGTTGACCTTAAAGATGCACATAAGTAAGTACGGTACTAAGAATAGCAAATGTTGGTTAGCTGATTGATATTTGATCTCTTTGTTTATCTGCATTCTTGCCCTGATGATATACTTTTGAGAACCATGAATACATTGCGGTCATTTTGGTCATCATTGTACCCTTTCATATTGGGGTGTTGTTAATACCACGCGAGGATACTAAGAATTCTGGATTGTAAAATTGATTGTATCTTGAGTTATAAATATGGTTTTGAATTAGGGGCGATCTTGATCAAGAGAAAGAACGGAAGAATATTGTGATCATGTAGCGATAGTCTAGGTTTGAGAACTTGTGGGATACATGTTGAATCATTTTTCATTAAAGAAGACGTGCATTGCACGTGCACACTAACTAGTTATAGCTAAATATGACATGCTACGCATCCTGAAATACCATGTTCATTTTTTCTTGCGAATCATGGAATACACACACCAATTCAGATAAGACAAAGATTTAAACAAAACATCTCAAGGCTACGTACGGGCAAAACATGCTATGGCATTCAAAACAAAGAATAAGATTTGAGAAATATAGAGTTGAAATGTTCAATAACACGCTATAGCATTCATGCACAAACCAGATATGTGTTTTGCAGGCGAATGTAACACGTGAGTACATGTGTAGCATTAGCTGTTTGCCTCGTAGGTTTAGATGCACTATTATGAAAAATGCTTTTAAATTTATGTGCAGTGAAAATGGCAAAAAACATTGCCTTGTTTCAATTTTTTTTGCTGTTTCTGGTACGTACGAGTAGCTGACAAGACATACGTAGTACATGGCACGAGCCAAAACCCCTGGTTGCCCAACAGGGAACCGTTGAGTCGTTGACACGCGCGCCCACGGAAACGGAAGGAGAAACCCCCCACCACTACACCAGCGGCTCGCCCCCGTTTCCCCCGTTCCGGTGGGCGCCGCGGCGGAATCCCAGCCCAGAGACCGGAGACCTCGCCACCTTCCCTCCGCCAGCTCACTATAAGCAACGCACCGGCGCCCCACGAGGAAGCCATGATCCCACCGCCGCCGCCCCGCCTCGACCCATCATCATGCCGCCGATCCTCCTGCTCCTCCTCGCCGCCGTCGCGCTCGCCCCGTCCCTCTGCCGGTCCGACGGCGGCGGATTCTACGACCCGAAGCGGGTCACCCAGATCTCCTGGCGTCCCAGGTCAGCCTGGGCTCTTGGTTCCTTCCCTCCGATCTTGCCTTTCTCTGGGCACGCCGTGCGCGCGCGCCACCTGTTTGTCGATTTGCGTCTCTGACAGTGCCAGGTTTGTTTGTTTGTGCCTTGTGTCCGCAGGGCGTTCCTGTACAAAGGCTTCCTCTCGCACGCCGAGTGCGACCACCTCGTCAAGCTGGTGAGTCGCTGCTCTTCTCAGGACTTGTTAGTGCTGGTGGCAATGTAGAGGTCATTGTATTGTGATTTTTGATCCTTGTGTTCTGCCGGGTTAATCTGTGGGTGTAGGCCAAGGGGAGGATGGAGAAGTCGATGGTGGCAGATAATGACTCCGGGAAGAGCGTCATGAGCCAGGTGCGCACGAGCTCCGGCACATTCTTGGCGAAACGCGAGGTATGGAATTGGAAACACCCTTGTTTTCTTGTGCAAATGTGGGCAATGCTGCTACTTCATTTGATCACGTGCCTTCGGGATTATGTATGCTCTTGCCGATCAATCGCTTTGTGAAGTCTACCTGCCTTACCCGCTCAAGCAGACGATACAGAGAAGATCTTGCTAGATTAGGTTACGGTATAGCAGAAGGAAATAACTCTAGTAGATATTTGGATGATTGTAGTTTATACCTTCTTTCCTGTAATGGGCGGAAGGTAATGAACCGGTGAATTAGTACAATCCTGAGAAAGGCTCTCCGCTTGAAAATATCTGACTAAAGAAAGTAGCTAATGGTTCTTGCTATCTCTGAAAATCAAAACTTGAAGAATTTATCATTTTGGCAATTGCACATTCATCGATGGGATGACCCATGTAAAAAATATTTTCGCTGTTCCTTCAATACCCTGTGCCACAAACAACTAGAAATGTTGCTTTACTACTACGACTAATATTTTTATTTATTTTCTTTCATCAATTGAAGGATGACATTATCTCTGGAATTGAAAAGCGTGTAGCTGCTTGGACATTTCTGCCTGAAGGTATGCTGTGCTACCTTACTTTCCTGTATATTGGTTCAGGGCTAGAGGGCATTCTGTAACTGGCTAGTCTGTTTCTGGATCAGAAAATGCCGAGTCAGTTCAGGTTCTGCATTATGAAGTTGGTCAGAAGTATGATGCCCACTTCGATTATTTTAGTGACAAAAACAACCTGAAGCGTGGTGGTCATCGAGTTGCTACTGTTCTTATGTACCTGACAGATGTGAAGAAGGGTGGAGAGACCGTGTTTCCAAATGCTGAGGTATGTCACTATTTCTGTGATTGCTTGACCTTTTCTGCCCAACAATTTATACTCATCTGATGCATTATTTCAGGGCGGACATTTACAACATAAGGATGAGACGTGGTCCGAATGCGCAAGGTCTGGCCTGGCAGGTAACCTTCGGCCTCTTGCACGTCAAAATGATTATTTTTCCATTGTGATCTGACTTTATCAGCAATGGTGCTATACTGTAATTTCTGTTTTATAATACAAGTTTATTTCTCTGGCCACCTCAGTTTTACAATACAAGTTTATCCTAAAACAACCATATGCTCTTCCCTTGCAGTGAAGCCGAGAAAAGGTGATGCACTACTGTTCTTCAGTCTCCACATTAACGCGACAACAGATCCAAGAAGTCTCCATGCGAGTTGCCCAGTAGTCAAGGGCGAGAAGTGGTCTGCCACAAAATGGATCCACGTCCGGTCATTCGACAATCCTCCAGATGTAATGACAGGCGCGCCGTGTTCTGATGACAATGAGCTCTGCCCCAAGTGGGCTGCTGTTGGGGAGTGTTATAAGAACGCAAAATACATGGTCGGCACAAAGGATACCGTCGGATCTTGCCGCAAAAGCTGTGGGATTTGTGATGCTTGAAACCCCCACCAATGTGAACTGAATTTGTATAGCGTGGTGTTAGGCTGTTAAATGCTTTCTTCACCCTTTTTTTTAATTTAGAGTAACTGAGATGTAAATTACAAAACCAAGTAAGGTTCTTAGTAGCATGGCATTAAAGGTTACTCTTTGTATCATGTAGTTTGACCTCGAAGCATCTTAATATTAAGCGACAGATCTATTTTTTTTCAAAGATAATTTGGATTTGAACCGATGGTAGCCAGTATTTCTCCATCAATGTACTGTATCAAATTGATTTCATCTCTGATAGCCCCGAGTAAAACGCTCCTGATCCATCCTGCAAATTCCACTCAGCGAAGTCTGGTACTTCCTACTCCATGTCTCAAGGTATCTTCCATTACTGAAATCAGTGAAGTAACATATAAATTGTACCTGAAGTTATGGTTGGTTCCAGCCTTTCTTAGCCTTCACATCTGCATCTGTACTTCTTTCCAAACATGTGTATTATTTCGATCTGCTAGTGGCAAAAACGTAGTAATTTTTTCTTCTATTTGCACCGTTTTTGATACTTGAGCGTGTAAAGTGAAAGGTTTTGTAGTTTGTGGGGTCAAAGTTATACTCTCCAATTGTTCATGATATAAAAAATTGACTTGTTTCCTTTATTTGAGGAACTTGTTTTACTTTGCTTGTTCAATGTCTCTTATCTGAAGACTGAAGATAGAACATGCACCTGCCTGTTTGTACCAATGTAGATCACCTGGACCGTTGGTGTCAAGTCATTGTTAGGAGTAATTCATTTGTAACTTACTTTAAAGAAAAGCAAGTAAAATAGTAACATGTAACTGGAGCTGCAAGTACATGGGCAGCAGCTCTGTGTGCTGCTCTTGGGACCAGAAACAAGAGTACAGACGCCGGGCGCATGCCGGGACCCGGAGGAGGGAGAGACACACACTGTACATCTGTGCCCACTCTGGTCTGCACCCTCTTGCACTGAACAAAGCAGTCCATCCATCCAGCCACCAGACACTGATCCACATATATCCATTCTAGTACATCTCGCCTCCAGGACACATCAATGACTGGTCAAGAAGAAGAAACCAGATTTTTAGTCCCCACAGAAACAGCCTTGCTTTGGAGCTCACTTTAGCTGTTCAAAGCTACTACTAAGCTACAAGAAAAGAAGGTAAAGAGAGGTGGAGGAGGGGCAATGGAGGGAGGGAGAGAGGAATCAGAAGGGTGGAGCAAAAGCATTGCTTGCTTGCTGCTTTGGCAGGGCTGGTGCTCCTCTGCTTTCTCTTTGCTGCTTTAATCTTCCCTTGTTTCTTCTTCTTTTTTCATTATGAGGAATTGTTTATTGTTGTTGGTACGAACGTCACAAATAATTTTGAAATTTTGGACCAAAAGCCACTTTATTCAGTTAGGCTCCTTTGGTTAGGTGCTACTAGGGCTGAAACGGCAATGGATTTTCCACATCTCATATATGAAGATAAGAGAGCCTTGCAAAGCCTAGGCAACTATTGGTCCTTCTTGCCTCACCTGTTTGTTTCCTCTGTACCAAAAATTATTTATATGGTGTTCAAACTCACAAACTGACAAGGGAAAAAGAATGAGTGCCTGTGCCTCAAAACCAAGCAATGTACCACTAACTAAAGTCACTTCTGCCAAAAAACAAAGGAGCTCTTGCCCACACCCCCTTTGGCAAGAATCTCTGGTGCTTGTTTCTTGTGAGAGGGAAGCTCTGCTTGGTTACTTTACAAAACTGAAACCCCCCACCACTAGAACAGCCTCTGTTTTCGCGAAAAAGTTAAAGTGTTTATGCTTAAACCCCTCTTAAATAGCAGATCTTAGAAGAAGATAGGCCATGCCACCTCCCCCCTAGTTTACACCACAACATCCAGCCAGACCCACCATGACAATGTAGCTCTTGTTTTGTTCCTTCTTGCAATGCAACGCACCATCACTCTGCTCCACCATATTCGGTCGCTCGCCGGTCGGAAGCTTCCGCGCCTCGGGATGTGCACTGCTACGCTCTGCCCGGCGATCTTCCTGACTTGCCAGCACCCCTGAAGAAAATCCATCATATTAGAGAGAGCAGTGCATTGCTGGGACAGCATGCCAGTCTGTGTTTCAGGTGACCCTACACTAAACCGTTAGACCATCTGTTTGTTGTGTAGATAATTTAATCATGGGGGTCTGATTTGTTTGACTGATTCCATGCATGTAGACTAATCATTTCAAATATCATAACTTTTTACTCATGATTGGAATATTTTCTTCAAACGAAAGGAATATGAGTAATTTCACTTGCTTTAGCTGAAAGAATAACATATCATCATAGGGGACTGGCTGTGGGTATGAGGAGGAAAAAGGGTGTGTGGCATCTTTGTTTACGTTTTCATCTCTTTGTTCTTATCATGCTTTTGTGCTCAAATAAATCATGCCTTGAAACAACACTACTAGGCTATTACATGGCATAACCAAAGAACTTCTTCCTGTTGAAGGGTCATCATAACCAGTAAGAATGCATTATTTCAAATTAGCCCCAAATCTTCAGTCTTTATTTCAAATTAGCCCCAAATCTTCAGTCTACTATCTGCCACCCCCAATAGGACACTATGCAAAGAGCTCCGCACATTTCAAACCAACTAACTGGATGCCTTTTGCAAATTTCAAACAGCAGTTCCAAACATCAAGAAACCTGTACATACATGGCCCATAACGAGTATGGGAACTTTTCTTACTTGCTAAACCATATGCAAACTCTTACAAAGTCACATGACCCAGAAACTAACATTCGAACAGAAGTTGCATGAACAAGAGAAAGGGACAGAGGAAATGAAGATACCAAGTAAAATAAATAAATCCAGAGCCAATCTTGCAATGCAATGCACCGAAAAGAATAAAGGGAGTGAGCCGAAGCACCTGTTGTGGATAGGATCAGGGCCATTGGGCACCTTCCTCTCGCTGTCCTGGAAAGGATCATCAGCCTTGAAATCTTGCAGAGTCCTCCTCTCGTCCCCGTCACCTGCCAACAGCATCCTCCTCCCTCCGATCGCGGCGCCGCCGATTGCCGGCGGAGATGGCTTCTCCGCCAGCACCACCAACGACATCAAAACAAGAACCCCGAACAAGATGGCTGGCGCCGCCGCTGCCCGCCTCCCGGACCCGGCCGGCATTCTCATAGTACCAACCCGTTAGGTGCTCGTCGCCGCCGCACTACCCCTCCTCGTCCCTCTCCTCTGCTTCTTCTAATGGAGGTGGACAGGTGGTGGTGCGGCTGGGACGACGACGCTGGCTGCTGCTGCGGCTGCAATGTGGCTGCATATTATAATGTGGGGTGAAGTGGGGAGGGAAGTAGAAGAAGCAGCACAGGAGGGGCAGAGATTTGTGTCAGTCGCTGTTGCCGGTGGTAGCATTCCCGCTTCTTGTTTTCTTCTGGGCTTCTTTTGCTTTGGCCTGATTCTGCCTTGCTTTCCAAGGACTAATGCAGCAGAGGAGAAGCAAAGCAACTTGAGCCAGCCATGCTTGCTTTTCTTTTGCCAATGCACCTTGCTTTTTTCTTAGTCTTGTGTTGTTTTCTTTTTCTTTCCAGTCTCTTGTTTGTTCTTGTGAGAAAAAAAAGACAGTGGGAGAAAGTAAAGTTTTAGGAGCCATTGCTGTCTGAAACTCTGAATCCTGATCCTTAAGGCTGTACTTGGTTCTCCATCTTTATTTTTCCTTTTTTGAACTTGAGCTGCTCTCCATCGAGTACGTAGAGATTCCTCCTGGGAGGTAAATTCAGGCCGCGTGCATGCAGTAACAAAAGAAACTGAAAAGAGTTTCATCTTTGAGTAACTCTAGGAGAGGGTCATGCCATGGTAAAAGTGAAGTCCGAAAGCAGCTCCAAAGTGAACAGCAGCCTGAAGAAATAAACACTACTTTCAGGTGATGTGTGACGATCCTTTTTTATTTTGGGGATTCAGACTACAAGGTGGTGAACGGTGATCCCCACAAAAATCAGTGTGCGCGTGATTCTGATTCTTTGCCAAGCTCCCGTTTGAGATATGACATATTGACATGTGTTTTTGTTTCCTCAAATGAAGTCCATCCGTTTGGAACATAATCGGACCTGTCAGACTGTTTAGTGCTGCTGCCCCTACATGCAGAAAAATTACATAGGGTGGGACTATTCTACACAACCCTTTAAATGTTTATAGAATAGTTAGGGCATGTACAGCAATATAGTTAGGGCATGTACAGCAATATACAGTCAGCCGTCTGGAAGACTCCACGAAGGAAAATTGATGACATGCGGGAAAGAGAAAAGTAAAACTGTCTAGGTCTGTCTGTCGAAATAAAGACGGTCGACTCCCATGCAGTTCGCAGCCTATCGACGGCCCTATTCCTGTCGTACAAGAGGGTCGTTTACATCGTGGGCTGATTGATCCTATTTTTACAGTAGAGACGTGCCCCTGTGCGTAACTGCCATCCTATAGACAACATTGACAGACACCCTACTGTATAACCTGTCTCTAGCGCCATCTAAAACTGATTTGGAAGCATCGTACAGACACCAGCCGACTAAACCAATGCACATGCCCTTATTCAACGCAACTTCCCCGTCTTGAAGACCTTCTTTATCCCGAGCCGAACCAACTAAAAAAACCTTTAAAAAAAACTCCCACCACCCACATACCGCACCCCACCTACCCCACCCACCCCCGGCTCTCTCTCTGACCCCGATTCCCCAACCTCCCCTCGTGGCCGCCACCCGCCCTGCCCACCGGCGGCGCCGTCCCCGCGCGCCTGCCGACGAAGCAGCTGCCCCACGCGGGACCCGGCTTCCCGCGCGCCTCGCGCCGCCGTCGACTCCTCCCGTGAGCCTCTAGCCGCCGGAGAAGACTCCCGCGCGCCTCCCACACCTCCTCGACTCCGGCGGTCGTCTCCCTCACCGGCTTCCGCCGTGCGCCGCCTCCGGGAGGGTCCCGGACCTCCGCCACGCGCTGCCCCGGGAGGGGTCGCGACCTCCTCCGCGCGCCGCCCCCGGGAGGGGCCCTAATCTCCGCCGCGCGCCTCCCAGGACGGCCCCCGACCTCCGCCCCTTGCCGCCCGGGAGGGCCCTCACCTCCGCCGCGCGCTGGCAGGGAGGACTCCACGCGCCGCCCCGAGCCCCATAGGATCCCTACTCACTGACCCAGCTCTGGACGGGAGGAGTCCGACGGGAGGCGCTCCTTCGGTTCCTCTTCTGAACTCCTATCGCGCCGCCCACGAACTCCGAAGCGTGTCGACGGTGAACTCCCCGAGCCGACCACACCACGCCGCGCCCCCGGCCTCACTAGCTGCATCGTGGACCATCCCGCCGCTGTTGGCGAGTTCCATGTACATTCACTACCGTCGTGTCTCTGTTCCGGAGTTCGCCATTGTGGCTTTGAACTCCACCGCGCGCAGGTCTGGACTCCAACGCCGGCCACTATGAAATTTGCCGTGCGTGCGTGCACCGTTGTGGCTTTGTGAAAAAAAGAAGTATGCTTTCATCATCTTGATGTTGCTGAAAAGAGGTGGAGTTCACATTTGACTGCTGTGAGGTTTACTTATAAGAAATTGAGAGTTCAGTTTTATCTATCGTGAAGTCTATCTTTTTTGTTTGGAAGTTAAGCATTTTATTTCGAGAAAAACTTCTGCGTCGGAAGTTCACTTTTTACTAACCAGACACGAATTCGTTTCTTCTAAAGAATAAAAATCACAAAATTTCAGTTGCGAAATAAAAAAAATATAAAGTTCAGTTAAACTATATTGGGGAGTTAAAATTGTCCCACGTGGAAGTTCGGTTATAACCGTATGGGAAGTTCGTTTGTTGTGAAAAAACGAAATTAACTTAATATATCACCTAAAATATACCGAGAAGTTCACGTCATCACTATTGTGAAGTTCACGGTCCGAGGTTCATTTTTTCAATAATTCCACGAGTTCATATATTTCTTAAATGATCATTTTAGAAACGAAATTCACTTTTTAAATTGTGGAAGTTTAAAAAAGGGAGTTCAATTCGTCTATACCCCGAGGTTCACATTTTTCCTAGCAACAAGAATAAAAATTCATTTTTCTGAAAAAAGAGGTTCACTTTCTTAATCGCAAAAGTTCACGTCCTGTAGTTCAAATCCTTCATCTCGAAGGTTCACTTTCTTAATGATAAAAGTCTAAATTCTTCATGAGTAAAAAAACATAGAAGTTCACTCTGAGAAAATTTTGAAGTTCTATGTATATAATATCGAAGTTCACTTAAAAATCCTGAAAAACAGCAGTTAGTATATTTGAATCTGCTCTCAAACCATGAAGTATTTCGAAACATGGTCAACATGAAAAAGATGCGTAATTTCCATACCTTTTCAACGGTATATCATTTGCATCGTTTGAAAAAATGGTTTGAAAACAGCGAGAAAAATAGTGCGCGGTACGGAACAAAAGTTTCGCGTTAGGAAGTTCGCTAACAAGAGGTTCATTACCATATAACTAGGAAGTTCATTCTACTCTATCTTTCGGGGCGGAAATATTATACATATAAATCATTCATACGAGCTCCGGTTGGCCAAATCGACCTTCCCCGCATGTAATTAGGAACGATTTGAGTCTAATTTGACTTTCTCATCCACCAAATATTCTACCCGAACACCACATCCGTGTCAATTTAAAATCGTTATCGTGTTGGTTCATTCATCCGTTTTTTTATTTAAAATTACTTATAAACGGTAAGGAATTAAGAAAACTTGTCTTCACAAAAAAGTTGTGTCTCACGCCGTATCATTCGTTACATTTCGATAAGCGGTTTGAAAGTAATTGCCAAAAAACTGTTCGCTGGATCTAAAATAGAATTGCTTATTTTTAAAACTTCTCTTAAACCGTAATGAATTTCAAAAATTACCTAGAAATAGAGATGTTGCGAATTTTCCGTAGCTTTCCAACGGCGTATCACGTGCATCAATCCGACAAACGGTTCGTAAATGGCGTCCAAAATACAGTACGAAAATGGACAAATTCGCGAAAACAATGTTTAGTATATTTAAAATTGTTATCATACCGTGCATAATTTCGGAACCTGACAGAAGAGTAAAAGTTGTGTAATTTCCATATCTATCCAATGGCATATTATTTGCATCAACCAGACGAGTGTTTTGAAAATGGCGCCCCAAATACTGTAAAAAAGGGAAAAAATCGTGAAAACCGTGTTTAGTATATTTGAAATTGTTTTAAAACCATACCGAATTTGAAAATCGTCCTGAAGAGTAGAAGTTTTGCATTTACCATACGAATCCAACGGTATATCACATGCATCATTCCGACATACGGTTTGAAAATGACAATAGAAACACTGTTCGCCAAGAAAGTAATCTGAGTTTTTCTCAAAGAAGTTCACGTCTTTATTTTCCGAAAGTTAAAAAAGATGTGCAGAATATATATATATATATATATATATATATATATATATATATATATATATATATATATGCTATTCTATTCTGAAAGCACTTCTGAACTTCCCACGCAATGTTGATGAACTTCATTTAATGGTAATATGAACTTCCTGACGGAACACACTGATTCTCCACTTTCGCCGGAAAATTTTCTAGTGCGATTTTTGATCCGCTTATCGGAATGATGCATATGATATACCGTTGGATAGCTATCGAAATTACGAAACTTTTTCATGTTCACGGGTTTTCGAAATTAGTTACGGTTTTTAAAGAATTTCATATATACGAGCACTTTTTTCGCGACCGTACAGTGTTTTGGTCGCCATTTTCAAACCGTTAATCGGATTGACGCAAATGATACGCCGTTGGAAAGCTATGAAAAAGCCGCAACTTTGTTATCTCACGCACTTTTTCGAAATTCCTTACGGTTTAAGAGAAGTTTTAAATATACATAATTCTGTTGTTTTAGAATTCTCGTTTTTTCTGAACTTCCCACTTCGCATCTGTGAACTTCTTCCGAACACATAAGTGAACTTCTTCACGGAGCACCAGAAGCACGTTCTCCGTCATGTTTTTGACTTCTTTGATTTTTTTTGACCTGTTCGATTTTCGTATTTGAAACATTTCTGAACTTGCCTCGTCACGAAAGTGAACTTTATGAGAGACGTAAGTGAACTTCGTCACGGAGAATTATGCCATGATTTTGACTTTGTTTGTTTTCATACAGAGAAAAAACAGAAGTGCTTGCGTCCATCGGAGTGGATTCAGGGAAGGAGAAACTGAACCGTACCGACCAAATACACTGAACTGCAAAACAAAACAGAACCTAACACATCATAGGAATCAGTAGCTAGTAGCAGTTCGCATCAGCCATCAGCAGCATCTCGAGAGGACGAATGAATTTTAGAGTCTATCTATAGTTCACTGCTTGACTGAACTTCATAAGTTCATCATCTGAACTTTTATGATTTGAAACAGTGAACTTCATAAGGCCAAGATCGTGGAGCCGTGCCACCACCGATGGACAGTTGTTGCTCCCACCGCTGAACTCCGCGGTCGCCCGCATTGAACTCCCATCACGAAGTGCTGTAGACTCCGCGGCGGATTGCTCCTGGAGATAAGAGGTGAAGCCGTGAAGGTGATGTTTGGTGGCCTCCGTCGGTGGCAGAGCTCCTGTGGCACGGGGATCCGGGGGTGGTCGGGGAGGCCATGCACAGGGGAGGAGGAAGCCGGTGACGGGGGCCTGCAGGAGAGGCAGCCAGCGGCGGGCCGTCCCTTCCGAAGACGGCGATGCAGGAGCACGTGGAGGGCGCGCGGTGTCCCTACCGGAGACGGCGTCGATGCAGATCCTGGCTAGGGCAGAGCCCGGGGTGGTGGAGAGCCCAGCGACGAGAAGCTGGTTCCGTGGTGCGGCCTCGCTGGTGGAGGCTCATGAGGTGGCGGCCTGGCCATAGGAGGCGCTCCGCGGAGGCGTTCCGCCCGGAGGAGGCGCCCGGGGAGAGGCAGCCCGGCCGGACGCCATCTCCCCGGGCGCGGGATCCAGCGGCGGCGTGCGTCGACGGGGATTGGGGACGCGCGACGGCCGGCGGCAGGGAAGAAGGAGGGGCACGGGATCCAGCGACGGCGTGCGTCGGCGGGAGGGAGGCCGACGTCCGAGAAGAAGGCGGGGATGGAAGTGGTCGGGGGACGGAGGTGGTGGTGGGAGGCGCGGACGCCGGCGGCCGGGGTCCAGGGGCTGGAACGGCGAGCGGTGGATGCGGGGCGGTGCGCGAGGAAAGAGGCGCGGCGGCACGCGCGGGAGGTGGTGCGCCGGTGTGGGAGGGTGGAGGCGTGACAGCGCGCGAGGATGGGAGGTGGTCGATAGTGCTGGGCCTGGGGAAGAAGGCCTCCTGCGGGTGGAGGTGGCGGTGCGGCGTGCACGGCGGAAGCAGGGGTGAGTGCGGTAGGTGGAGTGCGGGTACGTACGAGGGAGTGGGGATAATTTTAGACGGTTCAATTTTTTAGGGTTAGTCGGGTCGGGTTTAGAAGGTGATTACTATGGGGTGGTTCTAGAATAACTATTCTAGAACCTCTTAAGGGGGGTTCCAGAATAGTCCTGCTCTATATATATATATAAAAATATGCTCCCACATATAAGATACAATGTTATAAATCATCTATTTGGCAAAAGTTGGGGTCAGCTGCAAATTTTTTTTTGATTCTCTGATCTACACAATGTTTGACACCAAACATTGGTGTTACGTGCAATTGTCTCCCTTATATGTCAAATTAACTGAGTGATTTCAGAATATTTTGCTACCAAAAAAAAAGAGGGGGAGTGTACTTAGTAGGACCTCAATACTCTGGCTAAACCATCTATGTTTCTCTTGTGCATGTGCATAATCATAGTAAATCTTTATTTGAATATCTTTCTCAACCGGCCTCCTTGTAACATTTCTTTTGAAAGAGCTATGCTTCCCTCCATGTTCCCACGCCTATCGCTCTAAGATACTAATGTCTTCCTTTTGCCAACTCACTCTTACAGTCTGATGGCAACAATGATATAGTGATTAATCGTCAGTGGTCACCCCAATGGTGTAGGATGTAGCGAGCAACAAGTTTTTTTCCTCAATTAAGAACCAACGTTATCGAATCAGTAGGCTTGAAGATCAACAGCGAGGTACCTAACAACGACCTTTGGCGCTTGATCATTGTCAAATGTGGACCTGCACACACTCCAACAATTCACTTTGCCCCCAACGGCTAGGAGGTTGTCAATGTTCCCGGTCAGCTGAAAACAAAGAGATGAAATCATATAGTGAAAATAAAAAATTATGAAAACGGACCAGCGAGCAAGCAATGGTGGAAAGCAATTAACGAGGTTGTTATCAATGTAACAAGATGGACCAGGGGCCATAGGTTCACTAGTGGTGTCTCTCTTCAAGACAAAATGTAAACATGACGGGTAAACAAATTACAGTTGGGTAATTGACAGAATTGTGACACAAAATTAATCTAGCTAAGCTATAGAGAATTCATGTGTAATATTCATGTAGACATGATGCATCACATCAAACATACATAGACCGTAATCCAACTGCATCTATGACTAAAATCCACCTAGGGATCGCTATCGAGCATATCACCCATCAGTATTAAGTTAGAAAGCAATAGACAATTGCAATAAGCACAGTAGATAATGTAAGCAATATTCATAATCACGAAGACATAAACACCGTTGTTTTAGCCCCCTAGTAGCAACATCACACCCTCGTCCTTATACGTTTCTGTCACTCAAGCATAGGCACGGAGGGGGCATAAACCTACCATCTAGCATAAATACTCCCTCTTGGAGATACAAGCAATTACTTGGCCAAAGTAACCACTAACACTAGTAGGAAAATGCTCATTACTGGCGAACCTATATAGGTTATCGCTGGCGAACATGCAGTTCGCCAGCGCTACTATCGCCAGTGGTAGCAGCTTACCACTGGCGAACAACATGCTCGCCAGTGGTAAGTACCACTGGCGAACCAATTCCTAGTTCGCCAGTGATAGCCTTTTTAGGTTTTATAAAAAAAAGCCGGCCAGGCCGGGCTTGCCGGGCCGCCGCCGGCCACGGCCGCTCCTGCTCGGCTCCGTCCGACGCTCGGCATGGTGGTACGGGCACAGGGAGGTGCTCGGAGACGGCGGCGTGGGCGCTACCTCGTGCTCGAGACTGGCCAGGTCGCGAGGAGAGGAGGAGCCGAATCGAGGATCGAGGAGCCGGAGCGGGAGTAGAGGCGGTCGAGCTCGTCGAAGTAGGGGCAGGTCTTGGTGTGCGTCGGCCGCTTCTTGCCGCTCTCCCGACACCAGCAGCGACGGCATCTCGTCGCGTCGTCGGCGGACGCGAGCGGCTGAGGACGATGGCGCCGTCCTTGGCGCGCGCGGCGGCCTCCCGCGTGAACTTCTCGGCCTCCTGCCGGCGCCACGCCTCGATGCAGGCCGCGCGCTCCCGCATGCGCCGCTCCACGCCTCGTGCCGCCGCCGCTTCTGCTGCTCCGCGCCTCCCAACCGCCGACGCCTGTTGCTGCGTGTGTGTTAGATAAGGGAAAAGGATAAGGTGTGGTGGTGGTGTGTGTGCGTGTGTGGTGGAGAATAAGGGAGAGAGAGAGGGCAGTGGCCGGCTCGCATGCGTGCGTGGTGCTCCCTGGCGAACCAAAATTCCTGCTCGCCAGCGTAATTAGCGGCCCCAACTACCGCTGGCGAACCATGCTGCCTGTTCGCCAGTGGTATCTAACTTACTGCTGGCAAACTAGAGAGCGCATTCGCCAGCGGTAGTTGGCCCCGCTCGGGACGCCCGGATCCGCGTTTACCACTGGCGCATCATTAGCGTTGTTCGCCAGTGGTAAGGCAAGTACCACTGGCGAACCACATTCCCTGTTCGCCAGCGATATTTAGCGCTGGCGAACGTTTTATTTTGTTCGCCAGTGAGGGTCTGGCGGCTATAGCCCTTTTCCTACTAGTGTAACATCGGAGAGCATGCAAGAGCCTAAATAGAACACTAAGATAACATGAATAATCTGATTGTAACTTCACAATTCATCACATCCCAACAAACACAACATGTAGCATTACATAATATTGATCTCAATCGTGTCGGGCAGCTCACTAGATCATAAGAATTGAAGCACAAAGAGAGAGAGAGAGACACCATACTAGCTACTGCTATGGACCCATAGTCCAAGGGGAACTACTTGCACATCATCCCGGCGGAGGCCATGCGATGAAGAGGACTCCGAGATCAATCTCCCCTCAGGAACCGTCCCAAAATTAGGGTTGAAGATGGCGGCGGCTTCGGGAGAGCTTCAGTCGAAAATAATCATCGCCTCGATGTTTTAGGGTAAAAGTGATTTTATATGTGACGGCGGGGGCCAAGGGGAGCCGCCAAGGGCAGGGGCGGGTCCCACACGTGGCCCTTCTATAGGCCGCGACAGCTGGCCGCCCCTGGCCTCCAGATGGCCCCTCAGGTCGCCCTCCGGACTCCGTCTTTTTTTCTTCACAAAAATATTTCCCGTAAATTTTCATCCAGTTCCGAGGAATTTTCGCGAAGAGGATTTTCTGAAATATAAAACAGCAGAAAAACAGGAATTGACACTACGCATCTTGTATCATGATAAAAAAATTATAGATACATTTGACACGTATGTATCAGCATCCCCAAGCTTAATTCCTGCTCGTCTTCGAGTAGGTAAATGATAACCAAATAATTTTTGATGTGACATGCTACCAACATAATCTTGATCAAAATAGTAATGCAAATGACATGAGATGAATGAAGTAATCCAAAACAATTGTCTATAGTTGACATTAAACAAACAATGATTAAGACATACTAGTTATCAATACTAGAAACTTTTAATGAATAAGTGTGTTGGAGACATGGAACCATACATAAGGTTTAGAAAGAAGAAGTGTAAATTATGTCTCCAATGTGAAGCATCAATCCTTCTACAAAGCATCAAGTAATCATTCATGAAATAGTCAAGATCCAGTCAAATGATCTAATTCACTCCCTTCCCACATCAATTGTTTTGAAGTCTACTCAACAAATGCACATGAGAGTTCAGTTTTGGCATCAAGAGGATATGGCAAAGCAAACAATGATGGGGGTTTGGAAGGTCAAAAAGAAAGGATCAAACAGTGAAAAGGGTAACCACAAGACAAGAGGAAGTCTCGTAGTTGACACTATATGAGTAGTGATTGCTATACAACAGATGCACATAGAGCTATAAGTATATGAAAGCTCTCCAATGGAACTAGTGGGGGTGCATCCAACTTGCTTGCTCATGAAGACCTAGAGCTCACATGACGAGTCTCATCCTTGGAATATGCAAGCCACATGTTCTATAATGAAAAGATCCCCGCATAGTTATGCAAGTAAAACATGAAAACTCTCTAAAATTGAAATGCAGGTGCTCTCATAAGCACAAGTGTGGAATAAAGGATAGTGGACCCCCAGGTCGCCCTTCGGACTCAGTCTTCGTTTCGTTATAAAAAAAATCCCGTAATTTTTTAGCCAATTCCGGGGACTTTTCCTGAGGATTTTCTGAAATACAAAACAACAAAAAACAGGAACTGGCACTGAGCATCTTGTTAATAAGTTTTTTTTGAAATAAAAGACTGCAGGGGAGCCCCCCACAGCAAGCTTTATTGATATAAAGAATTAATATTTACAATATATACAAAGGTAAAAAAACTACCAAAAAACACTACCATATATGGTAAGTTGTCAATCCATGATGACAAAAGTGATCTAACATCAGCCTTCACCCTACGCATAAGCAAGTAGAGTTCTCCAAGAAACAATCTTTTCAATCCCCTGAAAGTGGGTTTTTCTTTCTTAAAAATCTGTGCATTCCTCTGCTTCCAAATTGCCCAGCAAGCAAGAATGACAATCTCTAGAAAGCATGGTCTGTTGAAATCCTTTTTAATCTGTGTAATAACTTGAACTAGGTCTCCAGGTCTCCATTGAATTTGCAGATAGGACCATATCCTGGTACTGAAATTGCAATTGAAAAACAAATGCTTCCAATCCTCCATGATTGTAGTAGTACATAAAACACATTCATTGCTATCTGTGACATTCCAGTGTCTTCTCAGCATCATTTCCTTTCTGTTTAATCTGTCATGTAAAAGCAACCATGCAAAAACCTTGTGTTTGGACATACATCTGGTTTTCCATATCCACGCAGAAGTAGTGTGATTCGGCCAATGAGACATGTACAGCTTATAAACCATCCTTCGGCAGAACAATTTTTTACCTGAGGGCTCTATCCATTTATCATAATCCTCAAAGCTATATTCTTGGTCAATTATGCCCTCTAACGATCTCAATTCCTCAAGTGCTTGAATGGAAAGTGGGAGATGGAATAGATCAAACAAGGAATCTATGTTTAAGACTTCCTGAACTGAGATGAGCTTGTCCTTTGCATATGAGAATAGTCTTGGGAACATAATATCAAAAGTATTTTGCTTCGACAAATACGACCAGAAAAGTGCAGTCGAACCATTGCCTATATCACATTTCATCATCACTCTGTAAGTATCAGAGAATTGCATCACTCCTTTCCACCAAAAGGATCCACACTGTACCACAGGATGTGGCACAGAATTGTGATAGTATGTATCATGAACCAATTTCACCCATGGAATATCAGCTTTGTTGTAGAACTTGTGAATGAATTTCATGAGTAGGGCTTGATTTTGAATTTGCTGGTTAATAATTCCTAGTCCTCCCTTCTTTTTAGGTCTGCAAACCATATCCCAAGCTGCCAGAGAGTTGACTCTATGCTTATCTTTATCTTTCCTCCATAGGCAATGTCTTCTTGCTCTGTCAATTACCTGAATAACCCCCTTTGGAATTTCTAGGGTAAGCATGTAATAGGTTGGCAACGAGGAGAAGACTGAATTAACTAGCACCAGGCTATCTCCATATGATAGAAAAGAAGTTGTTGCAGATAATCTTCTCTCAATTCTGTCTATCAGAGGCGACATATCCTTAATTGAGGGCTTAGTAGTACCCATAGGCAGACCAAGATAGGTGAAAGGCATTTCCTATAGCTGACATTAAAAAAATTGTGCCAAACTCTGTGCCTCCTCATCTGTTAAATTGATTGGCATTAGATAGGACTTATGAAAATTTATCTTCAGTCCTGTAAAGACAGCATACTCATGCAGAATCAATTTTAATTCCTTTAACTGTTCCTCCTCCAGAGGAAGGATTATCAGAGTGTCATCAGCGTATTGTATAATTGGAAAATCTCCATCGATTGGAATTGGTTTCTTTAATCTTCCCTCCTAAAAAGCTTTGTTGATCATGCTTTGCAATAAATCCCCTTGCATAACATATAGTAAAGGGGAGAGAGGATCCCCCTGTCTGACACCTCTCTTACAATGAAAGACATTTTCCAGGAATTCCATTAAGGAGAATAGAAGAAGATCCAGAGGATAAAATAATTTGAACCCAATCTATCCATAGCCTAGGGAAACCTTTCAGTTTTAAAACCTCTAAAATGGCAGAATGCTCCACTGTGTAAAAGGCCTTCTAAAAACCAATTTTCAAAACCACCACTTTCCTTTTAGAAACCTTGCACTGATGTAGAAACTCAAAACACCATTCTAGACAGTCCTGAATACATCTTTCCTTGATGAAACCATATTGATTCTGGTGAATGCATCTTGTGATTTCCTTCTGCAATCTATTAGCTGCCAGTTTTGTCAGAAATTTCAAACTTCTATTTGTGAGAGAGATCGGCCTATAATCATTGACAGTTTCGGGAATCTGCTTCTTAGGCACTAAAGTGATGAAGGACCCATTAATACACTCCAGGTTGGCTGTCTTAGAGTGGAATTCTGCACACAAGTAAACAAAATCATTTTTATAATATGCCAACATTTCTTAAGAAATAACCCACTAAAACCATCTGGTCCTGGAGCTTTATCAATCTTGATGTGTTTGACTAATCCTTCAATTTCTTCTTCAGAAAAAGGCATGGTTAATCCATCCAATCCCTCAACTGATTGGAGACAACTTAGCAGATTTTCAGGTGCCACTGTGGGGTAAGATACTCCCATCCTTTGTTAACAAGTTAGTACAATAAAATGCCACAACATCACAAGTAAAGATGGCAAAAAAATGTAATAATGTATGAAACAAGCACGAAACTATAAAAAATTATAGATACGTTTGACACGTATCACGGTCTCATGTCCTAAATGACCTAAACTATACATGGTAATTTCCTTAAGCTTTCAACTTAGAAAAACTTGTGAGGTAAAAGGAATAGGAACATGAACCTGAGAACAATCCACTTCTAGTTCTAGAGGCACAAACGGATAGCTCAAGATTTCCTCTGTGTTCCTATTCTCAGTGATCTTAGACAATTTCTTCCTTTTCCCAGCTCACCCCGAAGGAGTATGATTATAAAATTCAAATTAAGTAGCTAGCACTTGTGAGGTATATATAGGCCTCATATGAAGTGCTCTAGAGTGTAAATTGTACTGATCCTCTAAGCGGAAGGATGGAAACAATGATCACACACCCACATGTGCATGGTACATTGTGTTTCAATGAATTAGAGTGGGGCTCGGAACATCTATTGTTAATACGGGCACATGGATGAACTTATATTGTTAATATGACACATGGTGGTCATCTAAGGGAACTTGTGGCAACAACTTCTTCAGAAGGAATGTCACTCTGTGGGTGATCTCTAGCAGGTCGCTGACCAGTGTTCTTCTGTTTCCCTTTGTCCATACTTGAAGTTCTGATCAACTCACATGTTGTGTGAACTTGTCATTCATAAGGGATCTGGACTCTTAATCTTTGGGTGATCTCTACCAGGTCGTTGACCAGTGCTCTTCAGTTTCCTTTCGTCCATACTTGAAGTGCTAATCAACTCACATGTTGTGTGAACTCGTCATTCATAAGGGATATGGACTCTTAAGTGGTAACCATGTGGCAGACATCTTGTCATATGATGACCCACAAGTGTAGGGGATCGCAACAGTCTTCGTAGGTAGTATGACCCTAATTTATTGATTCGACACAAGGGGAGCCAAAGAATATTTATAAGCCTTAGCAGTTGAGTTTTCAATTCAACCACACCTGAAAAGGATCTCTCTGGAAGCAATTTATCAGTAGTAACAGTAATTTGTTGCCATTAGTAGAACAGTAACAGCAGTAATAAAATAAAGCCAGCAATGGTGACAGCAGAAATATTGATTGTAAACAGCAGGATTAAAAGCACCGTAGGCAGAGGGACGGATAGACGGGCGTTGCATGAATAATATAGCTCATGAAATAAACATAACTGGGCACAAAGCAAATAAATATAGCATCCAAGTATTAAACAATCATAGGCATGCATTCCTAATTTAGCCGTACGTGCTTGCAATAAGAACTTGCACGGCATCTTTTGTCCTGCCATCCGGTTTCAGCCAGGCTAATTAAGGAGCAAATGGCAATTAAGGTGTTCCTTTTAATAGAACACCGCAGCAAAGCATTAACACACATTGAATACATGTAACCCTCGAGTTACCAACCATTCCCATCGATGTCCCCATTTCTGTCACTCGGGGTCTCTGGTTCCGGTTGACAACAAGTGCATACAACTAGTAGATAGGACCCAAACATCAATTATATTCATGAAAACAAAATGTGAATCAGATCAGAAAACATGGCACTCGGGCCCAAAGTGACAAGCATTAAGCATAACTAATTGTACCAACGATGATCAACACAAATAGAGGATACTAGGCATCATGCCCTAACAATTTGGCATTGAATTACATGAGCAATCTTATTCAATCCCTTCCATCCCCTTGCCTACAGCAGGGAACTACTCACACATGGAGAGAGACATCATGGATGGTTGATGGAGAGGCGTTGGCGGTGACGATGGCGGTGATCTCCACTCCGGCAGGGTGCCGGAATAGTGATCCTGGACCCCGAATTTAGGTTTCGGGATGGCGGCGGAGCTCCGTATGGTTTATGGGGAAAGTGGTCTCGCCTTCGACGTTTTTAGGTCAATCGTGACTTATATGCGAAGGAGGGCCGAGAGGCGACGCTCCAGGGGCAGGGGCGACCCCTGGCCGCGGCCTAGGGCCCACTCGCGGGTGGGACCCGCCCCTGCTCCTGGGGTGGCCCCCCTCCGGGTCCTCCTGGCTCCGTGGCTTATTCTTCCCAAATTTTTTTTCCAATTTTTATGGAATTTTCCACGAACTTTTCAATCCTGCACAAGAGAAATACACCAAATGCAATTCTGCTGAAAAAAGCGTCAGTTCGGGTTAGTTCCAAACAATTCATTGGAAATCAGAGGCAAAACAATAGCAAAGTGTTTGGAAAAGTAGATACGTTTGCGACGTATCAACTCCCCCAAGCTTAGCTTATTGCTTGTCCTCAAGCAATTCAGTTGACAAACTGGACGCGATGAAAGAAACTTTGACAAACACATTTGCATCATTTAAAGCATAGAAGTTTAAACCATGATCAGTATTTTAATAAGCACACGAAAGAGGTTGCAAAAACAATAGAACTTAAGCAATCATGAAGACTCATGCAAAGCACACAAAATGCTAACAAGTAATAATTTAGACATGTAACCAATAGCACCGATGCAATGCTTATAACAAGGTACGGTATAGTGATCTCTCGCTTGCCCCTTTTGTAGAGCAAAACATAAATGCCGGGCACCTCTTGAGATATTAAACAGAGACTAGATGTAAAGTTTTCAGAAATGAGAGAGTATCTCAAACATGCTCCAATCATTAAAACTTTGGGACAAAGCACATTATACTCAGAATGACAGCAATGCTCTATAAGATGGTGCTCAAAGAAGGGTGACGACTCAACATAAATATAAAAGAAAGGCCCTTCACAGAGGGAAGCAGGGATTAATCATGTGCTAGAGCTTTTCAAAATTTAAATATGAGAGAAAAGATAGTTTTGAGTAGTGAATGTCTTTGTCAACGAATGGCAGTAATAAACTTAGCATAACCCGTATCAAGCAAGCTATAGACTTTCGAGAGCGGTTTCTATTAGGATTTTTTTTTTTGAGCTAACACTCCTCCCCACCATGTCTTTCACAAACCATGGCTAGCCGAATCCACGGGTGCCTGCCAACTTTCCACTGGTCATGGAGGAGTGTTTTTTTAAGGTTACGATATTTGGCACCAGCTCTCTCGTGATTTAAATGAGCACAGATTCCATACTCATTGGGTGAATAAGAAAGAAGAACTTGCTTGATACAGGATATACTAAACTTATACCACTTCCTCATGAGCTAGCAACAGTGTCACAAAAAAGGAATGTTTTGAATATTTTAAAGGTAGCACATAATAAATTTACTTGGAATGGCAGTGAAATACCATATATAGGAAGATATAGTGGACTCAAATGGAATACTTTGGCTTAAAGAATTTGGATGCACGGGTGGACATCACACCCGGTGCAAATGAAGGCTAGCAAAACGCTGAGGAGCGACCATCCGAGAGCACTACTTTCATAATCATGCTTTGCGAGAAAATTAATCAATGAATAGAGCATAAGAGTGATACTGCAATTCTAAGCACAATAAACTGACAAGGCATAGCAGATTGTATTGTTAGTCTTTTAACATGTGTGAACATGTGCCAAGTCAATCCGAATAAACCTTTTGGAGGAGGATCTCACTTCACCATACCATGTTATGCAATATCATCTACACAACCTTCTATTATGGCAAACTAAAACACGAGCATGAGGATAAGCATCTGTACAAAAATGAAAGCAAATAGAGTTCATACCAAGTCCCCTCATCATATCTGTGTTGCCAAATATCATCACTATTGCATAAACACTTGCACATCCGAAAGATATGGAGATAATAAAAGTGTGCACGTGCAGTCACAAATACGGGTTGAACTCTAAAACAATTGTACAAAATGAAGAAGAAGATAAAATATTTTTGTGTTTTTCAAATAGTGAAAGGGAAAACGCAAAAGCTAAAATAGAAATATTTTTGTTGTTTTCGATTTTGGAAGGAAGCAACTTAAAGCGAAGAAGAAAACACGCGAACAAGAAACGAAAGAAAATATTTTTGGTCTTTTTGATTATAATAAAGAAAAAGCAAACAAAGAGAAAATCTATTTGGGTTTTCAACTAGTAAACGAAAAGAGCAACAAAAGCAACTGAGCAAACTAAAAAGAACAAAAAGAAAGCAAAAGGCAAACTCATGGATATACAAAGGAATGACGAACACACCGACATATAATAATTGAGTGAACGAAATAAAGAGATGTCGACGAGAGATACGTAGTCCCCCAAGATTAGGATTTTGGCCTAAGTGGGACTCATCTACCACGGTGGCAGCACGCCCCAGTTGGCGCCTGATGATCGGTGATGGTAGCGTTGGGTTGTGCCCCAAGCGAAGGCGTGGATGTAGTAAGTAGCAGTTTTCCCTCGTTAACGAACCAAGGTTTATCGGACCAGTAGGACTTTGAAATCAACAACAAAGTGAATGTTGAAGATCTCTGGCGCTTAATCTTCAATAGACGCGGACCTGCACTCACTCAACCAATTACTTTGCCCCCAAAGGCGGAAAGGTTGTCAATCTTTCGGGTCTCGCAGAAAACAAGGCGGTTAATTGTATAGTGAAATAGATGAAAATATGAAAGTGGACCAGAGGAGTAATGATGATGAAAAGTGATGAATAAAGGTTGCAATCAATGTAAAAAGATGGACCGGGGGCCATGGGTTCACTAGTGGAGTCTCTCAAGTAAATAAAACACTCATATGATGGGTAAACAAATTACAGCTAGGCAATTGACAAGATTATAACAGAAACTTAATCTAGCTATGACATAGAGAACATGATAATATTTATGTAGGAATAACGACAATGAACAAAGATCGTTGAGTCCAACTGCATCTTTGTCTAAAAAGTCCACCGTGGGATCGCTATCCAGCCTGTCACCCAACGGTATTAAGTTGCAAGCAACAGACATTTGCATTAAGTAAAGCACATGAAGTAAGCAATACTAATATCAAAAGAGACATTAACACCGCTGTTTTACCCTTAGTAGCAACAGCACACCCTCGCCCTTAGACGTTTCTGTCACTCGTGCCCAGGAACAAAAGGGGGCATGAACCCACTATCTAGCATAAATACTCCCTCTTGGAGATACACACAATCACTTGGCCAAAGTAACTATGCACATCGGAGAGCATGCAAGAACATAAATCAACATATAAGAATCATGCACAATCTGATCATAACTTCATAATCCATCAGATCCCAGCAAACACATCACATAGCATTACAATAATCGATCTTGATCATGTTATGCAGTTCACAAGATCATAATACATGAAGCACAACGGAGAGAGACTACCACCTAGCTACTGCCATGGACCCGTAGTCCAAGGTGGGACTACTCACAAATCATCCCGGAGGAAGGCATGGCGATGAAGAGCCCTCCGGGATCGATCTCCCCTCCGACAGGGTGCCGGGATCAGCTTCAGAATCACCCCCGAACTAGGGTTTATGGTGGCGGCACCTCGGGGTGACTTCTCTGGAAAATAATGACCGCGCCGACGTTTTTTGGATTAATCTGATTTTATAGGCGTCGGAGGGGGCCGAGGGGACCCACCAGGAGCAGGGGCGGGTCCCACCCGCTGCCCTAGGGCAGGCTGCGGCTTGGGGTCGTCCCTGCCCTGTGGGTGGCCCCCAGGGCTGCCCTCTGGACTGAAACTCCGTGTTGGCGAATAAAAAATCTTCGTAAATTTTCAGCGAATTCCGAGAATATTTCCCGTGGTAAGTTTCTGAAACGAAAAGACAACAAAAACAGGAAACTGGCACTAGGCATCTTGTCAATAGGTTAGTCCGACAAAATGCATAAAAATAATGTAATAAGATAGTAGAAACATGTGACAACATCACAAAACTACCATGGATCAATCAAAAATTATAGATACGTTTGAGACGTATCAGCGCCCGGCTATGGCTGCCACTGCAAGTCCTGTGGCTCCTCCTCAGGGACTAGTGATGCGAGGTACTCATCCAGCACCTCCTCGGGAAACGAGTATCCGTCCCTAGCAATAGTGTTAAACAAAACAGGAGCAGGTAATCTCACATAGCGAGGGTTATCCAAATCAAAACCAAATAATAATCTATACTGCAAGTTCTCCAAAGTGGAATCAAAAGCGACAAAGCGATGAGATTTCATTGCAGCAAGATTAAGCCTAATAACATCCAACTCTAAATCATCCTCTCTAGGAGGAAGCATGGCAGTAGCAAGCATGATTGAGGCGATAATACCTCCATAAATAGTCCCTCTAACCTTATTAGTGCTAAGACGACGAGCAATAAGAGCGCCAATGTTATAAGTCTCATCACGATTAATTGTAGCGGCAAGAATAGCAAGATCAGGACTAGACAAGTTACTCGTGTTGTCCCGGGAAAGAACACAACGAGCTATGACATAGCACAAATACCTCACAGCTGGAAACTGAATGCTCCCAAATTTTGCACGTGTAGAATCCCTCCAGTCATCATGACAGATGCCAGCGTAGAGCTCCTTGAGGTGCTGGGGCTGCGTGTTCGTCTTGCATGTGAGCCCCATGTTCCTCACACACAAAGCACTTCAAAACTGAGACAAAGGCATTCTCCAAGGTTGTTCATATAACATGAACTCCACACTTGGGTGATATCGATCATCAATGAAATTAAAGCTCTGCGGCTTGTAGAAATTCATAACATGGGTATACCGATGAATGCACGTCCGACTCTCGGGCAAGCACAATAACACCAAGTGGCTCCAAATTTTCATTGTATGAGGGCCTCATTGGTGTGTTAGAACTTGAGCCTCTCGTTTCTCGATGAGAAGAGGGCACCTTCTTCTTAAAAATCCCACCTAAATTGAACTTAGGCATATTCTTCCTTCTCTGAATTTTTTTAACAAACCTCATAAAACTTGAAAATAAAATATAGGAAGTGCATTAAACTACTCTCATAACTTAATACCAACTAATACATGCATCAAAACCATCTAACAAATTGCAAATCAAGCATGCAAGTTCATATCAAAGGTCACCTACAGTAGCAAAATACTCAACTTACACAAAACCATTCAAGATTCTAATTGGAGGGGTGAAGAATCACATACCGAAGAAGATTTGCACCAAATCTCAGCAAGAATGATGGGCTGAGCAAAGAGATCGAAAATTCCAGCACCAAAGAGCAAGAACTCGGGTTTGAACAATGGGGAAGTGTTTTTCGAGTGAGAGAGAGAGAGTGGGAGGAGACTCACCTGGTGGGGCCCTCCATAGGGCAGGGGCGGCCCCTAGCCGCGACAATGTCCTCACCCACGGGTGGGACCTGCCTTTGCCCCTGGGGGGTCCCCCAGGTCAGCCCCAACTACTTCTGTGGCTCTTTGGAAAAATAAAAATTTACGCCATTTTTTCTGGAATTTTTCGACAACTTTTACCAAGGGACTTAAATGAGATTAGAATAAGCTAATAAAACAAGATATTGATATTTAAAAGGGATAAACTAAATAATAAATAAAAATTACAAAAAGTAAAAGATAAATAACAGAGGAAAAACTAATGGTTATTAAAGTCTCTGTGTTGTTAAAATTGATTTGTTAGGAAGGTTGATCAAGTCTTGCTACCACACCAAATTTATTTGACATAAAGAATTCAATTTCCAAAAGACAATTATGTTACATCATATTGTATAGCAATTCTCCCAATCATGAGAGTTTCATATTTTTTATGATGTATAAGAATAGGACAATCAATAGCTCCAACCTTGATGGCTTCAATATTTTCAATGAAATTCAAACCAATTTTAGTATCAATCTTCTTTGGGAAATATACCGTGTGCTCTTTATCATCAACATGAAAAGTAACTTTTCCTTTATTGCAATCAATAACAGCCCCTGCAGTATTAAGAAAAGGTCTTCCAAGAATAATAGACATATTCTCATCTTCAGGCATTTCCAACACCACAAAATCAGTTAGGATTAAAAAATTAGTAACTTTAATAGGAACATTCTCACAGATACCAATAGGCACAACTGTAGATTTATTAGCCATTTGTAGAGAATATCAGTAGGAATAAGCTTGTCTAAATAAAGTCTCTTATAAAGAGAGAAAGGCATAACACTAACTCCCGCACCAAGATCACATAAAGCAGTTCTAACATAATTATTTTTAATGGAGCAAGGAATAGTAGGTATACCTGGATCACCAAGCTTTTTAGTAATCTTATTGAAAGAGTAATTAGCAAGCATAGTAGAAATCTCTTCATTAGGAATTTTTCTCTTATTAGAAACAATATCTTTCATATATTTTGAATAAGGAGGTAATTTAATAGCATCTGTCAAAGGAATTTGCAAAAAGAGAGGCCTCATCCATTCACAGAATTTATTATAGTGTTCCTCCTATTTAGTTTTCTGAGATTTAGATGGAAAAGGCATGGGTTTTTGCACCCATGGCTCTCTTTCCCTACCATGCTTTTTAGTAACATGAGGTGCAGTCTCTTCCTCATGTTCTTCAGGTTTATTAATATCATTCTCATGCTCATTACCACTTTTAGTTTCAGCATTAGAAATAGAAACATCATTAGGATTATTAACCACGGGTTCTTTATCAAGTTCCACATTACTAGTTTCTCCTAATTCTTTATGTTTCTTCTTTTTCTTTTTCCTTTTAGGAGATCTAGCAATATTATTTTCAGCCAATTGAGACTCTTGTTCAATTCTTTTAGGATGTCCTTCAGGATAAAGAGGATCTTGAGTAGTGATGCCACCTCTAGTTAAAATACCACAAGCTTGTTTATCACTTTGTATAGGAATACCAGCAAGCAAATCTTTTTGTACTTTAGTAATTTGTTCAAGTTGAGTTTGAACCATGTGAAAATGCTTAACAAGTCCTTTAACATAATTAGCAGTTTTCTCCAAGACAGAATGGAAAATTTTAATAACCAGAGTGTTATCATTTAATTGTTCTTGAACTTGCATATTAAAATGAGTTTGTTTAATAATAAAGTTATCAAATTCATCCAAACGCTGACTAGGAGGCTTGGTATAAGGAATATCATTGACAGTAAAATCATAAAGAGAATGTACATCTATCATAGGTGGGTGAGTGGTAGGCTCACATAAAGTTTCAATTGGAGGGAAATTCTTCACATCTTCAGCTCTAATATCTTTTTCCTTAATAGATTTCTTGGCTTCTTGCATATCTTCTGGGTTTAAGAAGAGCACTCCCCTTTTCTTCGGAGTTGGTAATGGAGGAGGCTCAGGAATAATCCATTCATCATGATTTTGGGCTATCTTAGCCATTAGTTCTGCAGCTTCAGCTACAGTCCTTTTCCTGAAAACACAACCAACACAGCTATCTAGGTATGTCCTAGATTCAACAGTTAAACCATTATAAAATATATCAAAGAGTTCATTCTTCGGTATATCATGCCCTGGCCGAGCCCTGAGCAATGAGCCAAATCTCCCCCAAGCTTTAGGGAGGTGCTCATCCTCCAGTTGTCTGAAATTAAAAATTCTCTGCAAAGCCTCATGCTGCATGTGAGCGGGAAAATATTTTGCAAAGAAAACATCAAGCAATTTATGAGGCCTTTTAATGGAACCATAAGGTAAAGCATTATACCACACTTTAACATCACCCTTTAATGAAAAAGGAAACAAATTTACTAAATAGTAACGTTGTATCTTCTTGTCATTAGAAAATAAAAAGCTAAGCGAAGCTAATTTATTCATGTGTTCTATAGCATCATCATTCTCAGTTCCACAAAAAGGATCAGATTCAACATTAGATATAAGTGAAAGATCAACAGAGGAATCAAAATCATCATCTTTAATTAATATAGGAGAAGTAGCAAACTCAGGATTAGGTGTGAAATGATTTTTAACATCATGTTTTTCAAGAAATTTCCTCAAAGCATCAGGATCTTTTGAAGCTTCACAATCCATATATTGTTGATACCCACAAGTATAGGGGATCGTTGAAATCTTCAATGTGTAAGTATAGTATCGATCCCACGAGGAGTAGAAGGTATAAGTATTTATCCTCTCAAATAAGAGTGTCACTTCTCTTATTATCTATGCACTAGACAAACTAAAATGTTTAAATGATGCAAGTGTTCATGGTTTTTTTGGTGTAGAGTTTGCAATAAAGTAAAAAGCTGAAAATAAAATATGACAAGTGAAAGCTCTCAAAGAGAGAAAGCACAATCCTCTGTGCAGCAAGAGGACAAGCTCAAGTGTGTGTTTCTTATAAGTGGAGAACGTTCCCAAGGGCTACCTAGACTTCATGGCATAAATATTTCTAGAACAACAAGGTAAACATTTTGTCAAGTTTAATCTTCTTTGGACGGAGCCATAATTAGGTATAGCTAAATAAATAAACTAAACCTATTATGATGGATCATGTGGCCAAGTAAATGACTGCACAAGAATTATTAAGACATAAAGTCCCACCATAGCATTAATCTGTAAGGTCCCCGATACTAATACCCTCATAATGCAACTTCATGATTTGGTCTCAGGTTTACGTGTCCTCCCAAGTCTTCCTCACTCCATTACATTACGGTGTTCTCCTATGAGCCCATATAGGTGAAGTGATGTGCAGTCGACGTTCGCACAACACCATCATAGAATTACATCAAAGATAAAAACTAGACAAAATACCAACACATGTCATATAAAAATCATTGCCAATTCATCCTAAGCCCCAGGAACATGAGAGAACTACTCACAACACAAAGACATGATATGATTCAGTGGTATAAGTGATACAACATAATCTGAAAATATGACCTCACCCCCAAACAATGACAAGTAGCCAATCATACATAGGTAGAATAGCACTTAAACAATAGCTAGGGTTCGAACAATCTCAAACTATTTGGGGGATGAAGTGGATCACGAAGATGGTGATGGAGATGGTGCTGGTCTTGATGGTAGTGTTGATGGAGACTCCGGAGGGGGACGGAGGAGCCCTCCAGAGGTGATTCCGGCGGCGTTTCCCCCCTCCAATCTTCTCCGGCGGCAGCCTTCTCTCTCCTATTTCGTGGTTTTGTGTTTCTCCCGCCGCCTCCTTCTGGAAAACGTCGGGGGACTATTTTTAGTCATTTTTAGGTCAAAAGGAAGCTTCGGGAAGAAAGATCGACGACAACGGAGCCACGAGGGCCAAATTGGTGGGTCCCACGCGGCCAAGGAATCTGGCCGTGTGTGCCCCCCCCTCTTTTGGCTTCGGGCTTCCACTTTTTCGCATCCTTCGCTCCTATGCTTTCTTCCTTCCAAAAAATGATGCTCGTAAATTTTCAGGTCATTTGGACGTCGTTTGGGTCCCTGAAACATCAAAATATAGAAAATAGGGTTTTCTGCCAGTGCAGGGTTAATTCCAGAAAAATAGGAAAACTGTGAAATCTTCCCAAAATCATTATAAAACAATGATATAACCCTTATATGATGCAAATATGATTGAAATATGAGTAATATAATGCAAAGTTCATGTATGCATTTTACATGCATCAATATCCCCAAGCTTAACCTATACTCGTCCTCGAGTATAAAGGTGATAAAACCAACATGGACTTTGCATTTTAATACTATCAAAGGATATCAAAGATGATTACTATTGCTACATAGAGTCAATTGATTCATTCTTCAAAGGAGTAGCAATATGCAAGATAGATTATGAAGTGATATCAAATATTCAATGTAAGGGTGTTCAATGATAATTCACAAAGTGCAACATAGAAGAAAGTACTATGGACCAAATGTATGCATAATGAAAAGTAAAAACATCCTATAATGGTCATAGAGTACTCTTGTAAATCTGAATATAAAAGGTGGACACTTTGGAAAGATATATAAATGAGTAGAGGTAAACATGAATAAGTTTCATCTAAATTCCAAATGCTTCTACTTAAGTTAATGTTTGCAATGTGGTATTGGTGTCAAGCTCTCATTACCCCTTATCATAACATCTTGAATGGTTAAAGTTTAAAGTGAAAGCAAATATGAGTAGTGTGCTTGACAAAGAAATGGTTGAAAGTCTCATGCCCCGTGAATACGAGTACCTACACCATGGTGTTACTCAACTTGGGATACAAAGCAAGTTCAAGCAAAAGCATTCTATAATAGCGTCATTAAGAGGGTCAACTGGGGTACCTCTTGTCCCAGGACATGGAACAAGCCCATGTCAAAATGACAAGACAAACAAACATAAGGAACAATCTCAACACCCTTTTTAATTACTATTGGTGTAGCTTTTTATTGTGAGGTGTATCACTGAAGGTTCACATAGCATGTAAGTAAATTTCCACCATGACAGTGTAGCTTAGGTTATTGGCCCAGGTATCTCTCTAGCCATTTATACAACTACTTAAACCTACTAAATTTCGACATTTATTTGGCACCATGACAAGCATCCATAAACAAAAGTACATGATATCAACTAAATATAATTTAGTGCAATGTTGAAAGCTTGCCATGTGACAGCACATTTGGTCTAACTAGCAACCAAGACTCTTGTCAAACTCACAACTTCATAATTTTAATCACAATGGTTCATGTGTATTAAGTGCAATAGTAAGGTGTGAGAGCTATTTAACCAAATTTCTCCCATAACAATCAATAACATAAGAATTTTAATTCAGAGTTATAGATAATACAAAGTAACATGATAAACATACTCGGAATAGCATAAATCTAATAAGTAGATATGGTGGACTCACTGGAAAAACTTTGGTTGAAGTTGTTGGAAAACAAGTTTTTACTTGTTGGGATTTTTGGGCTAGCAAAAGGGAGAAAGTTGACCGTCTAAATGCATGCACAAGTGTTCATAGAACTAATCAATTCATGTTAAACCAAGTAAAGTACCATTCAGCATCTAAACATGAATATAAGATAACTCTTGATAAAACACTTGCAAATTGATACTCATTAAAAACATATGAATTATGCAACTATATGTATCTTTTTAAATCAACTTAAACATCCCTATCCCAATATTTTTAATAGCATCCAACTTTATTCAACCCAAACTTTCAGTAGCTCTCTCATATATAAATGATAGTGGTGGTCTCAAAACAAAAACTAAACTAACATAACAAGCAAACAAAAGACGCTTCAAGTTTATGCGATAAAGTGTATTGATCGAAAACAGAAGTTAGACGTGTGCAAACCGAGAGTGTGTAGGTCCAGTGGGGTTGTCTTCACATCCCCAAGCTTATGGTCTTCACCATCCTTGGATAGCTCTTGGTGCATCTCCTCTAATCCCTGTGAAAAAACTTCAAAACACTGTTTCTCCCATTTCTATTCTGTGGGGTGACATTAGTAGTGATAGATAAATGCATTACTTGCTGCATATAATCCTTAGAAAAAAATTCATATGAATGTCCAGAGAGTGTATAATGTTGTATGCCTACTTATAAAATTAATTGGATCAACAAGATTCAGGTTTAAAAGTTCAAAGAATGCATCAAACAATATGGGACAGAATCTGTCCAGAAAATTAGCAGCAGCGAAACGCATTTTTCTACCCGACTTAGACATGTCTAAAAATTCTGAAAAAATTCAGGCATACAGAGGATGAAAATTTGCAGTTACAGTAAAAATATGAGCTCATTCGGAGTTACAGCTTAGGAATGAAAATTTATACCGTGCACAGATTCGTGCTGGAATAAAATCTCCGAATGCAAATAGCAACTTTTTCATAGCAAAATAGGTAAAACTTGGCACTTTATTAATAATTCCAGAAACTAAACTAAAAACTAAGTCTCTTGTTACTTCAAGAGGACACAAAGAAAATCAAAAATAAAAACAACCGGGTTGCCTCCCGTAAAGCGCTTCCTTTATAGCCATATAGCTAGGCTTCTTACTTGTTATCAAGATGGTTGGAGTGAGGTGGCTTGGCATCCCCAAGCTTAAATTCTTGTACTTTTTTGATATATGTAGGGTGATCCTAGGGGTAACATCCCCAAGCTTGAGTGGTTGTCCCTCTTGATCTTTGTTTATCACCCTCAACTCTTCCACTTGAAAAATTCTCTTTACACAAAACTCAACATAAAACTTGATTAGAGGGGTTAGTGTCTCCATAAATGAAATCCTCATAGGTACAGAAAAGACATATCATGAGTTGATTCTACACATTAGCTAATATTACTATGGTTGTGTATTGCTCTTTGATCAATAGAACCGCACAAAACACAAGTAATGAGAGTAATGCAAAATAAAGACAGAATCTGTCAAAAACTGGACAACCTATAAAGAGTGAATTTTCAGAGGCACTTACGTTGCTCAAATCAGAAAACTTTGAACTAATGAAATGTCGTAAAATATAAGGTCAAAATTTCTCTTTTGTGATTTTTAACATTTTTCGCAGTGAAGTTCAGGAATCTGTTTCTGGACAGCAAATCACTATTATTTAATCCTACCTCTCAAAAGAGGTTATTCTTGCCATTAAGATGAAAAAATAAGATACAAAGGTGATGCCACTCTTTTTATTTGGTTTTAGCTTTGGAAAAAGTTTTAATGATAGGGACTTTGTAATGGTTCCATTGGCATGAAGAACACATGTTCAAGGTCGACCCCAACATCTCCATTACTCATCCTTCTCATTAACTTTCCCAAATTTTATATAAAGTGAAAATCTTAAACTAATTGTTAGAAAACAGTAGGTAAAGTTATTTTGCAAGTTCTCAATATATAAAGGTGTGCCCTAACTGAATAGGAAATAAAAGCATAAAGAGCACACCACAAAACATTAAACCATTAACTTTTAAGTCTAACTCTTTTCCTATGCATTGGCATTTTATATATGAATAAATAGCAGCAATTTTGTGGTAACCAATGCATGTAATGACCAGTAGATTGCATTTTAAATAACATAGAAACATAAAGATAAGTCTTTCTTCCTTTCTCATAATAGTTACAAGTAGTGGAAGCAAATGTGACAAAAGAACTATTAGAATGGTGCAACTTTGCAAACTTAGGAACATATAGAGGATTATTAAAACTATCATATGAGCTATTAGTGTGTTTTCCCCTCTCAAAATAATTGCAAGAAGCACCATAAACATGATGGTTATGAGTGAAATGATTATTAGTGTAAGATAATTTCAGCCCACATAAGTACTCTTCAACATATAAAAGCTTCTCCTCCATGGTGTGAATAGGAGAGTTCAGAAATAAAGTAGGACTCTCATGAGTGAGAGTATCATCACAAGCGGAAAGTATATCATTTTTATCCTCACATAAAGTAGTAACAACTAAACATGGAGGATTATCAATAAGCATAGGACCATCATCTAAAGCATTATCATATAGCATGTCTAAACCATACTCCTCATCATTTTTAAAATTATTATCAATAATGTTCTCATTAGGCATAGGTTGATATTCTTCCTCATCATCAGAATCATAAAAGCAAAGTTTATCATCTCTTCATTGATAGGTGGTGAAGGTGGATGTTTCCTCTCTTCATTCTCTAGTTGTTCATCATTTCCTTCATCCTTTTGCTCTTCATTGTCCTCCTCTTGGGGCTGCATGGGCATCCCCAAGCTTAGGTTTTTATCCTCTTCTTCACATACTTCCTCTTCCAAGCATATGTTTTCATCATCTTCTTCCTGCAAAACATTAGAGCTTTCTTGGGCAGCTCTCTTCCTTGTGTCAACAACATAGATATTTTCATTAAATTCAAGTATGCAGAGATCAAGGAGAGTGGCAATAAAAAATTTAAATTGAGAAGCTATAGGACAGGTTTCATGTTTATCAATGAAGGTGTATAATTCATAGGCTGCCATAAAAATAACAAATTGCTCTACTGTCGGGGATATGAACCCCGGATACCCCTAAGAGGACCATTTCTTCAAGAACTACATGGGCCGGCTACAGCGTGCCGCCTGGAGCCCGCCGGATGAAGCAAGCCGCTTCGCCTACCCGGAGGCGGACGGCCGGCTAGAGCAGCCGGCCTCTACCTACCGACCGGTCCGTACTAGTGGGCCCGGATCATCCAGCCCCTGTCGGGCGTTACAGCTACAATGTAATGATGAGATAGCTCCAGCCGGCTCCAGAGTAGTGATGTCATAGGGGCAATCGTGTAATCTCCTTGTAACCCAAAACCCTAGATGCTGCCTATATAAAGCATGCAGGGGCCTCCTGCGCGAGGCACGTGAGACAGACAGAGAGAAAGATACGTAGATCATCGTCTTCCACCTCCAGCCGGCTTGACAGCTCAAGCCGGCACCACCGCCATACAGCTCCAGGAGCGAACCTTGTAGATCGATTTGTGATCAATCAATAAGAACAAGAAGAGCAGGACGTAGGGGTGTTACCTCCACGAGGAGGGCCCCGAACCTGGGTAACTGACGTGTGTTTGCATGTTTGTTGCCCAATCCCGCGCGAGCATCCGATCGTCGCCTGCCCCACACTCTTTTCCGTCTTTGATGGATATGCCGTGCTACCCACCACGACATTTGGCGCCCACCGTGGGGCTCGCGGCGAGCGGAATCATGTTCTGCGCGGGATCCCGGACTGTGGATGGTCGGCGGATCGTCTCCGGCCTCGTGCTCTCCATCGGCTCCGTCGGTTGCGTCCTCGACAACACCAACAGCTTCGCCGACGTGGACGTCGCCAGCGGAGGAGCGGTCGTCACCCTTGGCGATTTCCACGTCTACGTCGCCGTCGCTGCTCAGGAGTACCCGGAGGTGGTCTACTCGAGCTTGGCTCCTTCGATCTTCGACGCCAGCACCTGCAACGACGACTCCGCCTTCGGCTACCTCAACTCCGGCGACGCGGACCGCGACGTCGCCAAGCTCAACGTCTACGCCGAGGTGCACATGGTCGAGCACGCGGCGGCAGGAGGCCCCGTCACCACTACCGTCCATGAAGCTGGCGAACCTTCGCGCTACCAGCGCAACCTGGAGGCCGACTTCGAGCTGCTGAGCACCCCCATCGCGCCGAGTGCTGATCCAGTCAAGGCGGCGGCTGAACTCGAGAGGATGCGGTAGCAGATCTACGACAAGGCGCTAAACCTTGCGTCGACACAGCGCCGGCTCAGCGCCACAATTCGCGAGTACAATTCCGCACACGGCATCGAGCAGGCGGACCGCAACGCGGAGAAGCTGAATGAAGTCAGGCGCAAAGGAGGAGATCTTGGTGGCGCCATGAACCGTGCCGGCCAGGCGCATGAGCTCACCGACCTCAGCTTCCCCGAGTACAGCTGTCCTACGCAAAACATGAGGGCGGCGGAAGCAGCGGCCGCCGAGCTACCCTATCTCCAAGGCGAAGAACTACATCAACAAATGCGCCGGGTTCGACAACTCATCAACACGGCCAACCGGCAGCAGCGGGAAACGGAGGCAACGGTGAGCAAGGGGCATCATGAGCCGCCTCCAGGCTACGATGCAGCCGGCAAGTCCAGGCAAGGTGCAGAGGCGTCATCTACGAGCCACGGAAGGGCGAAGGACAAGCAACCACGAGTTCATCGCGAGGGGAGCGCGAGCTCGCATCCTCGTGATCACGGCCGTGATCCGGCTGGACGACGCGAAGACGGCAACCGGAGCGAGCTACGAGCCGGACGGAACGTCAAGGAGCGAGTCGGCCACAAGGTCACCATCGACGAACGCCTGGGGCCGCTAGGACCTGAAACCAGCGACGACGCACGCCACCGCATCGACGTGCTCAAGCTGTCAAGCATCATCGAGGAAGAAGACATCGCTGCTCATCGCTGTTTCGGACCCCGCATCCGGAGCGAGCGATTCCCGAAGGGATTTACTCTCCCCAGGGACACACCCAAGTACAACGGCACCGCGAAGCCGGAAGACTGGCTCGCCGACTACGTCACAGCGGTCAACATCGCAGGCGGCAACAAGCGGGTGGCCGTGCGCTACGTGCCGCTCATGCTCCAGGGATCGGCACGGACTTGGCTCAACAGCCTTCCGAAGGAGAGCGTCAACAGCTGGCTGGACTTCGAGGAGGTGTTCAACCGCAATTTCACCGGCACCTACTTGCGCCCTGGCAACGCACAGCTGCTCGCGCTGTGCAAGCAGAAGGACGGCGAGTCGGACCGAGCCTACCTCACCCGGTGGACGAGCCTTCGCAACTCCTGCGAGGGAGTACTCGAGCTCCAAGCCGTCCAGTACTTCATCCAGGGGTGCCGAGATCAGACGCTGCTCAAGCACCGGCTCCTGAGGAAGAGCCCGAAGACCATGGCAGAGCTCATGGCAATCGCCGATGAGTACGCCACCGCCGACGCGGGCATGACCAACCCGATCCGACTCGACGAAGCCGGACGAATCATCACGACGGAGCCGGCTGCACGCCGCAGCCGGACGGAGAACCAAGACGGAGGAAAATCGACCCGGCGTGACTCCGACGCGGCCGGCAAGCGCAAGTCTGCAGACGACCGTGTCGAGTCCAAGGTCGTCGCTATGACCGAAGGAAGGCCGGCAGGAGGCTTCGACAACCGCCGCATGAGAACGAGCGGCGACATGCGCCGGACAAGGGCGAGGAACAACTACGACTACATGCTCGATCAACCGTGCCGAAACCATGGTGACCGACCAGCAAACCACACCGTCAGGCAATGCACTCTTGGACGCCCGAGGCCACCACCGTACGAGCGGCGAAATCCGCCTCGGGATGAAGCCGGACGGGACGATCGAGGACGCGACGACAGACGACGCGAAGACAGGGATCGAGACGATCGCCAACGCGAAGAAGAAAGGGAGCGCCTTCCGGCTCCGCCTCCAAGGGGTCCAGACGGCTATCAGAATCCGGATGCCGCCTACATCGTATTCGTCAGCGAGCGCGACGACAAACGAAGCCGGCGCGAGCGGTTCAAGGAAGTGAACGCGGTGGTTCCACCTGTACCCCAGTACCTCAACTGGTCGCAGGAGCCGATCACGTGGGATCGCCGCGACCACCCGGAACTGATGCCCAACCCAGGCGGCTATGCTCTAGTCCTGGAGCCCATGATCATCTCCACCAAGCGCGCTTGCACCTTCTCACGCGTCCTCATCGACGGAGGCAGCAGCATCAACATCCTCTACCGTGACACGCTGGGGAAGCTGGGCGTCTCCGAGTCCAGCTTGACGCCGAGCCGGACGGTCTTCCACGGCATCGTGCCGGGGCGAGCCGGATCGTCCATGGGCCTCATCCGGCTGGACGTCCTATTCGGCACCAAGAGCAACCATCGCCGCGAGACCATCTCCTTCGAGGTGGTCGACCACTCCAGCGCCTACCACGCCATCCTCGGGCGGCCGGCGCTCGCCAAGTTCATGGCGGTACCCCACTACGCTTACCTCAAGATGAAGCTACCAGGCCCACGCGGGATCATCACCGTCGCCGGAGACTACAAACGCTCCATCGCATGCGCCTCCGACAGCGCAAAGGTGGCCGAGACCATGGTCTGCAATGAGGAGATGAAGCAATTCAAGCGCAAGGCTAGCGAGGAAAAGCTGGAGATCCCGGAGTCGGCCAAACCGGCTGGCGAGTCGAACTTCCAGGCGGCCCGGGACACAAAGAAGATCTACTTCGACGACAGCGACAAGTCCAAGTTCGTCTCCGTGGGGGCGAGCCTGGATCCCAAATAGGAAAGCGCGCTCGTCGAGTTCCTCCGTGAGAACCGGGACATCTTCGCGTGGTCCCCCAAGGACATGCCTGGTGTGCCGAGGGAACTCGCCGAGCACTCTCTTCACGTCCGACCGGATGCCAAGCCGGTAAAACAGTCCCTGCGACGTTTCGCGGAAGGAAGAAGACAGCTTATAGGAGAAGAAATAGCCCGGCTACTCGCGGCCGGGTTCATCAAAAAAGTGCAACACACGGAGTGGCTAGCCAATCCGGTGATGGTGGAAAAGAAGAACAAGAAATGGCGGATGTGTATCGACTACACCCACCTCAACAAGGCTTGCCCTAAAGACCCCTTCGCATTGCCGCGCATCGACCAAGTGATCGACTCCACGGCCGGCTGCGACCTCCTCTCCCTCCTCGACGCCTACTCCGGCTACCACCAAATTCCGCTGAATCCGGACGACCAGCTCAAGACCGCCTTCATCACCCCATATGGCCCGTACTGCTACACCACCATGCCGTTCGGCTTGAAGAACGCGGGAGCAACATACCAGCGCTGCATGCAGAAATGCCTGCACGACCAAATCGGTTGCAACGCGCACGCCTACGTCGACGACGTCGTCATCAAGACCAAGGAGAAGCATACCCTCCTCCTCGACCTCAAGGAAACCTTCGACAACCTCCGCCGCTTCCAGATGAAGCTCAACCCGGAGAAATGCGTGTTCGGCGTTCCAGCCGGACAGCTACTCGGCTACCTTGTGTCGGCACGAGGGATCGAGGCCAACCCGGAGAAAATCGCCGCCATCGACAACATGCGACAACCAAGAAGCGTCAAGGACATCCAGAAGTTCGCCGGGTGCCTAGCTTCCCTTAGCCGCTTCATCAGCCGGCTCGGCGAGAAGGCTCTCCCGCTTTACCACTTACTGAAGAAAACAGACAAGTTCGTCTGGAGCGACGCGGCCGACGCCGCCTTCAAGGAACTCAAGCGGGCGATGACCACCACCCCAGTCCTAGCACCTCCGACTCCAAAGGAGCCCATGCTCATGTACATCGCCGCCTCCAATCGAGTCGTCAGCATGGTCCTGGTGGTGGAACGAGACGAACCCGGCAAGCAGCGGCCGGTTCAGCGGCCAATCTACTACCTCAGCGAGGTGCTCTCGCAGTCAAAGCAAAACTACCTGCACTACCAGAAGCTCGTATACGGCGTGTACATGGCAACGAAGAAGCTGAAACATTACTTTCAAGAGCACCCGATCAAAGTGATAAGCGACGCACCGCTTGCCGAGATCATAGGCAACAAGGATGCAACCGGCAGAGTTGTGAAATGGGCGATCAACCTGACGGCGCACGGAGTCGAGTACGACAAGAGAACAGTGATCAAGTCGCAGGAGCTGGCGGACTTTCTTGCCGATTGGACGGAGACGGACCACGTACCGCCGCCACCCGGCTCCGGCGAGCATTGGCTCATGCACTTCGATGGATCCAAAAGATACTGGGGACTCGGCGCCGGAGTCGTCCTCACCTCACCCAAGGGGGGTCGACTCGAATACGTGCTACATATCCACTTCACGGCGTCCAACAACGTAGCCGAGTATGAAGCCCTCGCACACGGTCTCAAGCTCGCCAAGCTATGAACATCAAGCGAATCCTCTGGTACGGCGACTCCGACTTGGTGGTCCAGCAGACCACTGGTCATTGGGACGCCAAGGACCCCAACATGGCCGCCTACCGCTTCTTCGTCCAGCAGCTCGCGGGATACTTCGAAGGATGCGAGTTTCACCACATCCACCGCTCCAACAACGAGGCGGCCGACACCCTGGCGAACATTGGCTCTCTTCGCGAGGAAATCCCACCCGGCGTCGCCCTCGAGAAGCTCTACAAACCATCCATCACGCCGTGTCCCGGCTCCGATTCCATCCGGATGCCGCCGGACACGGAGTCGGCTGGGCCGGCTCCAGGCGAGACGGAGCCCGTCGAGGTCCTCGTCATCGAAGCGGCTCCACCATGGACCCAACCCTTCCTCGCCAACAACGAGCTCCCGGCGGACGAGCTCATCGCCAGGCAAATCAAACGTCGGGCAAGCGCTTACACCATCATCAACAACGAACTATACAAGCGCAGCGTATCCGGAATGTTCCAACGTTGCGTGAGCCAAGAAGAAGGAAATAGGATCCTCAAGGAGATCCATCAAGGCGAATGCGGCCATCACGCATCCTCAAGGGCAATTGTGGCTAAGGCGTTCAGGCACGGGTTTTACTGGCCGACTGCGCTGGCGGACGCGAACCAACTGGTCCGACTCTGCAACGGCTGCCAACGATTCGCAACGCAGAAGCACACGCCGGCTTCAGCACTCAAGACAATTCCTATCACCTGGCCGTTTGCCGTCTGGGGGCTCGACATGGTTGGGCCACTGAGGAGATCCAGTGGAGGCATGACACACCTGCTGGTAGCGGTCGACAAGTTCACGAAATGGATTGAAGCCAAGCCGATCAAGAAACTAGATGGACCAACAGCAGTCAAGTTCTTCAAAAGCATCATCTACCGCTTCGGCTACCCCAACAGCATCATCACGGATAACGGGACAAACTTCGTCAAGGGAGAATTCGCCAAGTTCTGCGGCAGGACCGGCATCCGGCTCGACGTGGCCTCCGTCGCACACCCGCAGTCGAACGGGCAAGTCGAGCGAGCAAACGGCCTCATCCTATCCGGCATCAAGCCTCGGCTGCTCGAACCGCTCGAGCGGGCAGCCGGCGCGTGGGAAGAAGAGTTACCTTCCGTCCTCTGGAGCCTAAGGACGACGCCGAATCGCTCAACCGGCTTCACCCCCTTCTTCCTCGTCCATGGGCGGAAGCCGTCATGCCAACAGACATCGAGCACGACGCACCCCGGATCGTGCTGTACATGGAAGCGCAAGCTAAGCAAGCCTACGAAGATGGAATGGACCTGCTCGAGGAAGCACGCCAGCTTGCCGAATCAAGGTCGGCGATGTACCAGCAGCAACTACGCAACTACCACAGTCGGCGCATCAAGAACGTCCACTTTCGTGAAGGCGACCTCGTGCTCCGGCTCATCCAGGACACCAAAAACATGCACAAGTTGTCATCGCCGTGGGAAGGACCATTCATCGTCAGCAAAGCGCTCATCAACGATGCCTACTACCTCATCGACGCCCGCGAGCACAAGAAGGACACGATGGACAAAGAAGGCGATGAAACGGAGAGGCCATGGAACGCGTCACTCTTGCGTCGATTCTACACTTGAGAGAGAACAATGTATGTATCACCCATGCTATCAATAAAAGAAACGAGAATGATGAACACATGAGCAGTTTTTCGCAATTTTTTCCGCATTCTTCTTCCCGGCTCTTCCGGCAGCCGGCAAGCTTGCCTTTAGCGGCCGTGTAGCGTGACTAACCCCTAAACGGCTAACTCTTCGAATCCGGTTAAGGCCGGCAAGAGAACAAGCTGGAGGGGGCCAACAACGCGAAAAACGCATAAAGGGAAGTCCTGCGGCTGAAATAACGTTCTTCTGCAAACTCGGCCAAGCCGGCAGTCGGCAAGCGCTTCTCCGAATACGGATGATTAACTACACAATGCTAAACGGCTAACTCTTCGGATCCGGTTAAGGCGGCAAGAGAATAAGCTGGAGGCGGAGTGTATGCGAAAGACNCCAACCCTTCCTCGCCTACCTCGCCAACAACGAGCTCCCCGGCGGACGAGCTCATCGCCAGGCAAATTCAACGCCGGGCAAGTGCTTACACCATCATCAACAACGAGCTATACAAGCGCAGCGTATCCGGAATGTTCCAACGCTGCGTGAGCCAAGAAGAAGGAAACAGGATCCTCAAGGAGATCCATCAAGGCGAATGCGGCCATCACGCATCTTCAAGGGCAATTGTGGCTAAGGCGTTCAGGCACGGGTTCTACTGGCCGACTGCGCTGGCGACGCGAACCAACTGGTCCGACTCTGCAACGGCTGCCAACGATTTGCAACGCAGAAGCACACGCCGGCTTCAGCACTTAAAACGATTCCTATCACCTGGCCGTTTGCCGTCTGGGGGCTCGACATGGTTGGACCACTGAGGAGATCCAGTGGAGGCATGACACACCTGCTGGTAGCAGTCGACAAGTTCACGAAATGGATCGAAGCCAAGCCGATCAAGAAACTGGATGGACCAACGGCAGTCAAGTTCTTCAAAAGCATCATCTACCGCTTCGGCTACCCCAACAGCATCATCACAGACAACGGGACAAACTTCGTCAAGGGAGAGTTCGCCAAGTTATGCGGCAGGACCGGCATCCGGCTCGACGTGGCCTCCGTCGCACACCCGCAGTCGAACGGGCAAGTCGAGCGAGCAAACGGCCTCATTCTAGCCGGCATCAAGCCTCGGCTGCTCGAACCGCTCGAGCGGGCAGCCGGCGCGTGGGAAGAAGAGTTACCTTCCGTCCTCTGGAGCCTAAGGACGACGCCGAATCGCTCAACCGGCTTCACCCCCTTCTTCCTCGTCCATGGGGCGGAAGCCGTCATGCCAACGGACATCGAGCACGACGCACCCCGGATCGTGCTGTACACGGAAGCGCAAGCTAAGCAAGCCTACGAAGATGGAATGGACTGCTCGAGGAAGCACGCCAGCTTGCCGAATCAAGATCGGCGATGTACCAGCAACAACTACGCAACTACCACAGCCGGCGCATCAAGAACGTCCACTTTCGAGAAGGCGACCTCGTGCTCCGGTTGATCCAGGACACCAAAAACATGCACAAGTTGTCATCGCCGTGGGAAGGACCATTCATCGTCAGCAAAGCGCTCATCAACGATGCCTACTACCTCATCGACGCCCGCGAGCACAAGAAGGACACGATGGACAAGGAAGGCGATGAAACGGAAAGGCCATGGAACGCGGCACTCTTGCGTCGATTCTACACTTGAGAAAGAACAATGTATGTATCACCTATGCTATCAATAAAAGAAACGAGAAAGATGAGCACATGAGCAATTTTCGCAACTTTTTCTGCATTCTCTAACCGGCTCTTCCGGCAGTCGGCAAGCTTGCCTTTAGCGGCCGTGTAGCGTGACTAACCCCTAAACGGCTAACTCTTCGAATCCGGTTAAGGCCGGCAAGAGAACAAGCTGGAGGGGGCAAACAACGTGAAAAACGCATAAAGGGAAGTCCTGCCGGCTGAAGTAACGTTCTTCTGCAAACTCGGCCAAGCCGGCAGTCGGCAATCACTTCTCCGACTACGGATGACTAACTGCACAATGCTAAACGGCTAACTCTTCGAATCCGGTTAAGGCCGGCAAGAGAATAAGCTGGAGGCGGAGTGTATGCGAAAGACGTAAGAAGTAGAAGTCGTTACCGGCTGAGAAAACCCTGGCCTAACAAACCGGATCCTAACGTTGTAGTAGTGTGCATGATCCCGCTAGACGGTGAAGTGCACACGAACGGCGGCAGGAAAGGCTACAGGCGAGTGTGAAAGTTGAGTTAAGCACAGTATAGGTATACTCCATGATCATAGCAGCAAACTAATCGCTTCGTCATTTTCATTTCACACACGGAAACGCCGCCGACCGGCTTCGAGAGCCCAAGCCGGACACAGACACAACGAGCAGCAAATAAAAACAGCGTACAAGTAAAAAAGCACAGGAACAAAAGCATTGGAATTAAACATCAGGTGCAAGGTCTTACAAATGAAGGCTAAACAACAAAGCAAAAGAGGGAGGTCCACAGGCGGACCTACCCCGCACAACTACAAGGTCGAGCCGGCAGAGCTCCCTAAGCGGCAACCGTCGCCTTCCCGGATCCGCCGATCTTCTTGCCGGCCCAGTGCTTGATGCAGAGGGTGCCGTCGAACACCTTCACGAAGAAGACGCCCTTGTCACGCCGGAGGCGGAAGCAGAGGATGAAGCCGGCTTCGAGCTCGTAGAAGTCGGCGAACTCGTCCCAACCCCTGACAAACTCCACCCGGTTGACAACAGCATTGCCCACCACCTGGGAGGTGAACCGGACGGTTGCGTCCCAGGGACCCTGGGAGGCACCCTCACGGAAGAGCTGAACTTGAAGTGGCCAACGCCTGGCAGTGCGTCGGCGAAGGCGTCGGGAAGCCTCTGCACCGGCCCAGTAACTGGCGAGTGCAGGATCAGGAGGAACTCCCCGATGGGGAACACACCCCAAGGCGGACGCCGCGGATTCTCCAGGGAGTCGGAAGAGGCGGAGGACAGCTCCGCGCTCTCTTCCTCGCCGTCGGCGACAGCAGAAGGAGCGTACTTAGGAATCGGGTCGAAGCCCGGAGGTGGAAGAACAGGGGTGGCCTCCTCCTCGCTTGATGTGTCGTCAAGAACAAGGAGCTGCTTGCCACGACCAGCGCAGATGCTAACGCCGCCACGGGCGGCACCCGCACTCCTTAAGCCGGCACGGCGACCAGCGCGGCCAGCGCTGCTACCGGCGGCAGCGGAGGCGACTGCCTTCCCCCGCCCACGGCCGCCGCTCTTGGGGGGACGACCGCGAGGACGCTTCGCCGGAGGCGCAGCGGCGGTCTCCTCAGCGACAGCGTCCATGGGCTCAGACTTCACCATGGCAGAGATGCGCAAGGAAGCAAGACGAGGAAGGCGAAGAGGGAGCGAAGAAGCGCGAGTGAAGAAGAAGAAGGAAAACGGTGAAGCTTTATAGCACAAACGAGGGACAACGTGGGAGACCCAACCGTCGCCCACGATCCCACGATCTACACGTGGCAACGAAATCCAGTTGACGGGACCCTTCAGTAACTGTAACCGGGTCCACGCACAGAAGCCAAGGAGGCAAGGCCAAGCCGGCCAAAAAGATACCCGGGGGCTGCGCACCCGCCAAGCCGGCTGCCCAGACCCGGACGAAAATAAAAAACACCCCGAGTCACGGACTCGGGGGCTGCGAAGCCGTCAGCCGGCAAAAGATACCCGGGGGCTGCGCACCCGCCAAGCCGGCTGCCCAGACCCGGATGAATATATAAAAATCACCCCGAGTCATGGACTCGGGGGCTGCGAAGCCGTCAGCCGGCAAAAGATACCCGGGGGCTGCGCACCCGCCAAGCCGGCTGCCCAGACCCGGACGAAAATAAAAATCACCCCGAGTCATGGACTCGGGGGCTGCGAAGCCGTCAGCCGGCAAAAGATACCCGGGGCTGCGCACCCGCCAAGCCGGCTGCCCAGACCCGGACGAACATAAAAACACCCCGAGTCACGGACTCGGGGGCTGCCAAGCCGCCAGCCGGCAAAAAGATTCCCGGGGGCTGAGCACCCGGCAAGCCGGCTGCTCAGACCCGGACGTATATCTAAAATCACCCCAAGTCACGGACTCGGGGGCTGCACGATACAACGACGACAGAAGACAAGCGATAAGCAGGAAACGAGAAATTTCGACCCGGCTAGATGCTCAAGCCGGCCCAAAATTCGGGGGCTAGGGATGGTGATAATCATCACCAAAAACAAGCACGGATTATAGCACAAAGGCCCAGCAGTCACAGAGAAAATGACACTCACGATAACAGACCATGGCAGGAAGCAGAATAGCAAATTTTTACATGATGACCTTCAAAGGTGTCCAAGATAACAAGGCGGTTAATGTGGCGGGACAGTTAACGGCACAGAATAACAGTTACACCCGGCATCCCGGGGAGATGAACGAATCAAATGGTAGCGGCGTCAGTAGCGGCAGCAGCGTCGCCGGCTCCAGCATCTTCAGTCGGCTTCGGCGTCGAAGATGGCTCGGCAGGTACCAGCGTCGTCAAGTCAACCGCTTCGGCAATCCGCTTGGAAGCCTCGGCAATTTCTGGACGCAAGTTCGCGAAGGACGTCCCGTCGCGGAAGCCGTCCATCAGCCTGCTCGTCTGCAGACCAGGATACCATGACTTCACCACGGCTAGGGCCATGTCGGTACCTCCGCGCGCCGCCATCTCCACTTGATCATTGATGCCGGCAGGCGCTCCTTCGAGCCGGGCGCATAAATCGTGGAGAGTAGCCGGCAAGGGAGTGTCCGGCCACAGGTTCTCAAGCACGCCTTCAGCCGCTTCCTTTAGCCGCTTGAATTCCTGGCCGAGTCGCAGAAGACGGGAGGCGGTAGTCGGAGCAGACCCGGCAGCGGCACCAGAAGACTCCGGTCGAGAGTGAGCCGAGGCAGCATCTTGTTGGAGTTGCGTATCCACTTCGGGATAGAGGCCTGCATTTCAAACCAGTAAGGCCGAGTAGAAGACCTAAAGCAAGAAACCAAGGAGAAAGAAGACCTCACTTACCGAGGATCAGCTCGTTTACGCCCTCAATCTCCTTGACCAGGCCGCTCACCAGCTGTTCATGCTCAAGCTCGCGCGTCTTGACCTCCTGGACGATCTTGTCGTTATTCTCGACGGAAGCCTTCAGCAGATCCTTCAGCTTGGCCGCGTCCCCGCGGAGAGATTCGACCTCGCCCTGCCTCCGACGCTCGGCCTCCCGCAGTTTTGCCGCCTCCTCGCCCAGCCGGACGACCTCGAGGCGGCGCTCTTCTAATGCCTTCTCCGCCGCTTGGAGATCGGCCTTGGACGAGGTCAAGGCGGCGTCCTTTTCCTTCAGTTGCTTCTCCAAGCCGGCGCGGGAGGTGGAGTCACCTGTAGAGATCAAGTCACCGTCAAGCCAAGACATGCAAGAAAAAAAAGCAGACCGGCAAGACAAAGTGCAGAAAGAAAAAGGGAGCCAAACCTTTGGCCGCCTCAAGCTCCCGCTTGAGCAATGTCGCCTCCCTATTCGCCGCGGCAAGGCCTTGCTCCATGGAGGAGCAGAGCAATGTCACGTTGGCCAAGTTCTCCCTGGCCACCCGCTCCGCCAGTTCGGCGAGGGGAAATTTTCCCGACGCATCGGGCCGAGCCGGCACCGGTCCGGAGTACGTCGGAGAAGACACCAGAGTTGATTGGCGAGGGCCGGGGAGCGAAGCCGTCGCTTCCGCGATGGCCTTATCCTTGGCTGTCACGGCCACTGTCAAAGAGGGGGTGGGGAAGGCGGTATACCCAGCCCCGGCGCCGGGCTGGGAAACCACCTGGAAAGCGCCCACTGGCGTCTCGGCATCTCCACCTGAAGCCGGAGGGTTGAAATCGACCACAAGGGGGGCCGCCTCCGCCAGCACTCGGCTGGCCGCCTCCGTCGTCTTCGCCTCCGAAGGCGGATCAGCCGCCTCCGCCAGCACTCGGCTGGCCGCCTCCGTCGTCTTCGCCTCCGAAGGCGGATCAGCCGCCTGCGCCACGGGGACCTCGGTGACAGGCACCGAAGCCGACTCCTTTACAGCGACGACTGCCGTCTCCACTATAGGGAGCGGTGCCCTACGAAACAAGGAAGGCGTCACCATCGAGTGCAAGTTGCGAAGATTCCCACCACAAGACAAGGACTTACCCGACACACGAGCCCAGCGCCTTGGCCGTCCTCCTCTTCGTACGCTTTGGTGGGGGAGGGGGCACGGCGTCGGACGGGCGCTTCACGCCTCCGGAAGGCACATCGCCGCCTTTCGCCGGGACGACAGGGTCCTCGACCGGCCGCTCCATGCGAGCCGGCACCACCTCGACCCCAGCAGAGACCTTGGCGGTATTGCCGGCCTCCGCGCCCGCTGCCGCCTTCTCCTCGGCCGCCTTGGCAGCCGCTGGTTGCCTTGCAGCCGCCTGGGCATCCATCGACGCCCGGATCGAGTCCGCCTGCGCCAGCTCCGCGTAAATAGCCTTCTCCATATCCTCGATACCCGAGTCATAGCCAAGAACAAAAGGAGGAGAAAGATTAACCACCTGGGCGCGGGTCTTGCCGGCGGCGGGTTCGGTCCTCTCCGCGTCCGCCGCCTTCGTTCCCTCCTCGTCCTCCCTCGAGGCCAGCAGCTGCTCCACAGTAAAATCAGCATCAGATGCTCCCAAGGCTAAGACTGCCTGCGCCGTCCGAGCATAAAACTCCCTCTCCAAGTCATCCGGATTCGAATCGTAAATAAAATCACCACCTAAAGCAGGACCAATCACCTCGTTTTTGGCCCCACCAGTCTGGGCCTCCTCCTCCGCCATCTTGGCGCCGACCTCAGCCCGGACGTCGGCCATGATCTCGTCCGCCCTGGCCTCAGTCTCAGACGTCTCCGCCCTCGTTCTTCCGGCTGGCGACAGGCCGCCCGTGGTAGGCCGGGAAGACGTCGAAGCCCGCTTTTTGGCGGGATGCACGCCTCGCTTCTCAAATGCGCCCTTCCGCTTGGGCGGCGCGATATTCGCATCGACATCGGCGGCCGACTTCGACCGCCTCTCCTTCACGGTCCGCCGGGGAAGGACCACCTTCTTCCGCGCCGCCGCCTCCAACTCCTTGGTCCGGCGGGTGGATATCGCCGGCTTGGAGGCTGGCACGGAGGAAGAACCCTCTGAGTCCGGTTCGGAGCCAGTGGAGAGATCTACTACCACACGCACAACATCGTCAGCCTGCCCGGCGACCCCGGGCCCAGAAGACTTACCACGGGACGACGAAACCGGAGGCGGATCGTCGTGCTCGAGATCCTCGTCCCTGTAGGCGGCCGAGTCGGAGTCGGCGCCGGCAGCAGGGGCCGGGCTCGTTGCAGTCCGGGTGGCGTCATCATCGCCCCCATCATCGCCGCCGGCATCAGCACCTCCACCCGACGACTCGGTGGTGTCGCCGCGTGTTCCCGCGACGACACGGGCATCGCCGCCGGATTCGCCTCCAGCGGCAGTGTCCGCACCTCCACCCGCCGCCTGCTCCTCGGCGGCGCTATCCTCCTCCAGCATGGCCGTCTGCGCCGCAGAAAGGGGACCCTGGACATCAGGCTCGAAGACTACTTCAAAATCTTCAACCATCTGGACCTCACAAAGCTACCCGGCAAGCCGGCTAGATCAGGCGGCAGCCGGAAAAGGAATCGAAAGCAAAATGAGGAAGAAGCTAACCTCAGGAGCGCGGTCCGAGCGGCAGAAGGGATCGAGCCCGAAGTCCCAATCATCCTCAAGCCTGTCGGTGATGAGACGGGAAACCCACTCGCTTAATCCCTCCTGCGTCGGGATGTTCATGGAAGCACAAGTGGGATCCCGGACGCCGGAGTAGAAGCACATCTTGTGCGAGCGCTCCTGCAGCGGGAACATCCGCCTTGTCGTCCAGGCCATGGTCAGGTCCCTGGACGTCAAGCCGTCCGCCACCAGCTTCTCCAGGCGGGCGAACAGGGTGGCCTGCAGATTCTCATCGACTGCCGGCTTCCGGCTCCAGGATCTGTCCGCCGGACGCGTATTGGCGAAGGCGGGGAGGTTGATCCGGTCAACCTCAGTAGCGTTCTTGACATAGAAGTATGTATTCTGCCACTTCTTGATGGATTCGGGCAGATGGATCTTGGGAAATGGCGTGCTCTTCGCGCTGATGGAGACGCCGCCGCAGTCCCGTTGCAGCCCCGCGGTCACCTGGGACCGCAAGAAGAAGAACATGCCGAAGAGCTCCATACTGGGCCAAACGCCCAAATACGCTTCGCACAGCGTGACGAAGCAGGACAACTGCGTGATGCAGTTCGCCCCTAGATGGTGAGGCTGCAGCCCATAAAAATGCAGAAACTCGTTGAAGAACGAGCTGACGGGGAGCCCCAATCCTCGCTCCACATGCGTGTAGAACATGACAAATTCGTCCGGTTTGGGCTGCGGCGAGATCTCTCCAGGGGGCGGGGCGCGAGCCTCCACATTGCCGCTCTTCCCCATGGACCCATTCCGGTGAAGCTTCAGAAGGAACTTATTGTCGATGGTGGAACCCATCCAGGCACCCGTGCCCGCCATTGAAGATCTGTTGCCCGTGGTGGAGGAGGCGGAAGCGGAAGTGGCGAGACGGAGAAATCGGCAAGGAGCAAGAGGAGCAAGAACTGGCGAAGAAGACGAAGCGGGAGAGAGGAGCGGAAATTCGGAACCTTCCCCCCTTTTTTCCCCTTTAAAAGCGGGGTAAGCGGAACCGCACCGCTCCATGCGCCACGTGGGGCGCGGGCAGGCCGTGCCGTCCACAAACGATCCCACTAACAAGTAGTTGCCACAGACGATCCAGTCCGCCGAAGACCGAAGCGACGTGCCCCTGACATCGGGCAGAGCACAACCGCCACGACCAAGCGGCGAAACGTGGCTGACGCATGCCACGACTCACGATTCCCAAGACATCCAGACTACCGGAGACCGGCTACCCCAAGCCGGACCAACCGCCTCCGGCCACCGTCACCTTATCCGGCAAACCTCAAGCCGGACGACTTCAACTACAGCGACAAACAAGACATTGAAGCTCGAGAAGTCTACCCGGCAGGCCGGCAAGACTCCACGATCTCGGGGGCTAGTGTCGGGGATATGAACCTCGGATACCCCTAAGGGAACCATTTCTTCAAGAACTACATGGGCCGGCTTGAGCATGCCGCTTAGAGCCCGCCGGATGAAGCAAGCCGCTTCGCCTATCCGGAGGCGGACGGCCGGCTAGAGCAGCCGGCCTCTACCAACCGACCAGTCCGTACTAGTGGGCCCGGATCGTCCAGCTCCTGTCGGGCGTTACCGTTACAATGTAATGATGATATAGCTCCAGCCGGCTCCAGAGTAGTGATGTCATAGGGGCAATCGTGTAATCTCCTTGTAACCCAAAACCCTAGATGCTGCCTATATAAGGCGTGCATGGGCCTCCTGCGCGAGGCACGTCCCACAGACACACAGATAGGTAGATCATCGTCTTCCACCTCTAGCCGGCTGGACATCTCTAGCCGGCACCACCGCCATACAGCTCCAGGAGCAACCTTTGTAGCTCGATTTGTGATCAATCAATAAGAACAAGAAGAGCAGGACGTAGGGGTGTTACCTCCCAGAGGAGGGCCCCGAACCTGGGTAACCGACGTGTGTTTGCATGTTTGTTGCCCAATCCCGCGCGAGCATCCGATCGTCGCCTGCCCCACACTCTTTTCCGTCTTTGATGGATATGCCGTGCTACCCACCACGACAGCCGGGGAATCACAGAAGCACGTGCAATGCAACAGACTCGGTCTGGGTAAGAAATAGAAACTAATCCATTTAAGTTTATACTGCGCCTTGGCCTGACCGGCCGCACCGGAGGGAGCGTATACGAGCGAACTGTCGGCGACTGAGACATTAGTAAATCTCAGGCAACTGTTGTATAGGCGCTCCCTACTATGTAAGTCCTTTTGTGCGAGGAGGTGGGAGGCAGATGAGAAAGCAACGATGCGATGTCCAGGAAGATGTAGGAGCAGCGCACCGTCAACGGTGGAGCCGACGTCTAGGAGGACATGTATTCCGTGACAAGTAGGCTATACACTTTTTAAAACATATTTTTCTGTTAAAATTGTAAGATATTTGTATATGTTCCAAGTTGAGTAAAGATTCATTCCGTATTTATGGAAGGAGGGAGTATTTGTATATGTTCTAAGTTAAATAAACATTTATCCGTATTTGGGTCAACCTTTTTCACATTTTTATTTGATAACTTCCATATTTGTTTAAATAATCCCCTCCCCTCTCCCATCGAGCGATCTCGTCAGCGGCAAGAGGGGTGGTAACCCATTTTTTTCTTGTTTTAGCTCTTGCAAGTCTTTTTTTCGTTACGTTTTGGTCTCCCTAACGGTATCGATGAGGTGGTAACGACGATGACACATTAAATAAAGTCTCTCCGGCCTCTCACTACCTCGTCAATGTTCTATCTGCCTTTAGCGAAGGGTGAGTGAGAGATAAGTGCTGCTAAATCTGTTGGATTTTTTTTTGGATCTTCATAGTTTGTGTGTCATTCAAGAAAAACTGTTCGCTGTTTTGTGGTGCGACACCATCGATCTCTTCATTCCCATTTGGGTCTATGATAAGATTTAGTTTCTCCAACACCGATAATGAAGGATTGCAAGCCTTGCAGTTTGGGATATGTCTCTAGTGGATGTTCCTCTAGCGGTTATTTAATCTCGTATTTCATGGCGAGTGACTATTACGGTTTTGAAAGTCTTGGTTGGCCAGCAGGTTTGTAGGTGTCCCAGTTATTTTTTTTTGGGTTATTCAGTGCATGTTTCAAATCCTGTAATTATCGAATGATCGATTGATAAAGGCGACCAATATGATTTTTAGTATATTTTTTGTACTGATAATATGGTCATATTACGTTGAATTATATCTCTTTTATACTTGGTGTTGTTTTCCTTGATAAATGTGAGAAATAAGATCTCTTTGGATGTTTATAAAAAATAATAGTAGATTTTGTTCCTTAAAAAAAGGCCAATTTGGAATAGATACGAACTCTGTGGGTCTAGGGTTTAGGCTCGACGAGGCAGATCACGACAATAACAAATACTCTTTTTTAGTTTATTTATATCTCTACTATATAATACGGCTTGTGTTTCTCTCTTCGTCCGTCGGTGCGTACGTCAAGAAAACCGGTACGTCGCTCCCCCTCTCGCTAAAGAAAACGTGTGGTGCCTCTGCTCGCTAAAAAAACCGGACACCGATCGGTCGTTATGGTTCGAACCATCGATCCCCTCTTCTCACCTCGAGCACATCGCTGCCCGACGAGATCTGTTGTCTCCACGCCGTAGCTCTCCTCTATCCTCCTCCCTGGATCCCATACGCATCGGCAGCAGGCCGACACACACTGGCCACGCACGCGCCGCTCTTCATCTCTCGTGATTTTCCTCCACGAGCCGAACTCCTCCGGCATCCTCGCCCTCGGCTCCTTCCCCGCGACTCACCGGAGCGCCAACGCCGGCCAGCGAACCGCGCAGCTCCACCAATGCTCTTTCCTCACGCACGTATCGCCAATACCAAACGTCGGTATGTAGGTACGTTGTTCCGAACGATCTGTAAAAAAACCAGCGCACCTCTCGCTAAAAAAGCCGCCAAAAAAGCTGCCCTCCACTTCCCTGCGGCGAGCCGCCCTTAGCCTGCCGCCAGCGTCGCACGCCCATCCCGGCCTATGCCCGGTCTATTGGCGCAGGGATCAAGGGTGAGCGCTGGGGTCTTGGCATGGCCATTGCCATGGCGAGGGCGACTCACCTTTTTTTTCCGCTCGGGAGCAGCAAGGACACCGGGGAGATTAAGGGAGAGGGAGCATGACGGAGGTGGAGGAAGGACGCCGCGCCTCACTAATGCTCCCCGACGGAGAAAAAAAGGAAGGGGACGGGCGCTGGCGAGGTGGAGGAACGCCCCTGCGCTCAGTGGCGGACCCAGAAAGTTTCAAAAGCCTGGGCAAACGTGTATATAGTGCCATTTTTCAAACAAATTTTCATAGAAAATCTTGTGATACAAGGAGGCGCGGCGCCGACAAGCCCGGGCGGCCGCCCGGGCTGGAGGGATGGTGGATCCGCCTATGCCTGCGCTGCTGCTGCGTTCCTTCGAATAGTGAAAAGATGGGGAGGGCCTGCAAGATCGGATGGTGGTGCAGGACGGCAAAGGCGACCCGGTGGTGCTGGGAGAGGGGAGGGCCGGTGCTCAGTGGAGGCGGAGAGATTGAGAGAGGATATGAGTTTGACTACCTGAACACACACACAATTAATAAATACTCCAAGAAAACAGGTTTGCATATCATATTTTGCTCACCTCTTGCCTCTGCTGGTTTAAAAGCACAAATGATCTAACGCACACTGATATGATGTATAGTATTTTGCTTTACCTACTGCGTTGCTGGAAACTTGCAGATTGTGCATTTTGGTTCGGACGGAGTTGTAAATTTGCAGGTCTGCACTTGACCATTGTTTTAAGCTCCTTGTTCAACTTGCATAGTTTTATTTTACAACTTGTAATGAAGCAGAATAAATCCGACTGGAAAGCAGCGCTAACTCATTTGTTCGACTAAATGAGAGATTGAAAGAGGAGAGATCCGAGTGTGCCTGTTGTGTTGAATGCTCAATTGTGTGCATCACTGCATCCTCATTTACTGTTCTATTCAACTTACCTGTATCTCTAGCTTAGAAATGGTCGTGGTAGCATGTTCAATATGAATATGTTTATGTTTATAAGTATTGTAACACCTGGACTGTTTGGAGTCTCTCCAAATATTTTGATTTGGTTACAAGATTTGTCCATGATTATGGAGAGCATAATACACGAGTTGTGTCTTGTAGTCTATAGTTTAGTGTGAAGAATATTTTCCTCACATGGTTACGATGTAAATTATATTTTGTGATCATGCAATGTACACTGTTGAGGTTTGAAGGGGAGTTTGTTGGTTCAATTCAGTAGCCTCATTTGTTCTTCCCATACATGAATTTCTTGTGTCTTGCATTTTTTTTGCCGACGATGTTTCAGTGATAATTTTTTTCTGTTCGATTGCTCGCGCTTTTTAGGGTATGATCAAGCTAAAAAATGAGTGCTCTTTTTAGGCTATGATCAAGCTAAAAATGAGTGCTCGTCATGTACACAATAATTAATACCCGCCAAGCTCTTGTTGACCCATTGCAACGCACGGGTATTTTGCTAGTATATATACATCTGACTGATGGATGGCAGCGTCGCCGTGCCGCTCGTCGCCGCACCTGGCCGTACGGCGGCCACGCCTGGCGGGGATGAAGAATTGGACCCGGCCGAGCTCCATGATCCGTTCGTCTTCGAATGAGACGCGCCTCCCATCACGCTCGCACCTGGCGGCGGGCTCCCGCGCTCGGCGGCTGCCAGGCGAAGGCGGTGACGCTGGCGCCGGCGCTTGATGCACTGGTAGATCTCTTTGGCGATGAGGAGCAGGAACCCAAATGACCCCGTAGAGGTCACACCGGTGCTGATTTCTAGCTGGAATGATTTCTTCTCTTGTCGCTCGGCGTGGTCTACTACTCCATCACAATCAGACTTGAGAAAATAATGAGTTCAAAGAGAAAAAAAAAAGGTTTATGCATTACATCAATATCTTTCCGCGGGGAGGGGGGGGGGGGGGGGCACTTGCCCCCTCCCTACCCTAAGAACGAGTCACACTAAATTGATTTTTTTTACATGCGTGAGCCTCGTTCAACTTGTTCTCCATGCATTGTGAGAGTTTTTGTGTACACAATATAATTTTGTCGCAAAAAAAAACCCACTTAAATGTGACAATATGGTTACCTACTAAGTTACAGATCAAGTTTGAGGTTTTGAAACTAAGAATGTGTCTAAAGATCAGTGAATGTGCACTATTTTGGTGTCTCTATTGCACCCATAAAAAAAAGAAACTTGTTGTCCTCCCGTATCATCTACGGATAAATAGATAAAATATTCATCTGATCGTATCTAACACCACGTATCTCTTGCATCCTTATTGGTCAATGGGTGAGCTAGCATGCTTTGCGGCAGCCAAATGACACAAAAACTAAGATTTGGTACTAGAAGACTCGTCAAATCATTCCCTTCATTTTCGCCGTGCCGATAATCATGGACTCCGATTGTCCCGAGAGATTTTACTGTTGCATCTCCGCGACGCGTGACGTTTCTTTATGCTAGCGGCACGAGTGTTGGTGTCAAACTAACTAATTGAGCACTCGAAATGCGTTTAGTTGTTTGTGGTTACAAACTAGTATAAGTACGAGAGGGCAAAATGACCTACTTCCTCCGACCCATAAAAAGTGTCACTAATTTTGTACTAAGTTAATACAAACTTTATATTTATATAAATGGATTACATTTTTTATAGATCGGAGAGAGTATTTCCGATAACATTCTTTCTGTGACGGCCGGCACGTTCGACTCGACTCGGCTCCACACATCCTCGATCTGGCCTGCCTGGAGCGATAGATTCCACCGTCTCTGCCACAATTTGAGTTCTTCCATTACGATTGTGGCCAATTTTGTGGGGGAACGCGCGCTAGCTTGAGCTGTTGCTGCCTTGTACACTACCATGAGCGAGATTTGCTTAGTGATCGATAATCGATATGCAGTACTGCAAAGCTAGCTGGCTCTGATGTGTTTCTTACGTGTAGACATTTGTGTTTTGCATGTAGTATATGCGGGCAAAGCGGGCGCCATGAACAGCCGTGTAAATCCACTTAAGTAAGGCGGGCAGAAGCGGCGTTTTGCGGGACGTCCACAGTTTGTCCCACTTAAAATTTGAATTTCAAAATAATTTTATGAGACCTGGTCACAAATTCATCCCATGGACCAACTACAACAATTGACACGTGACATCGCGACAGTTTAGATTTAAAAATAAACAATCAGATTTCATACATTTTCTCTCTCCTAAACAGTGTCAATTTCTAGAGTTGGTCCACATAGGTAAATTTGTAGACCAGGTCTCGTAAAATTATTTTATCCAAGGCGCCCTACCGGAATCCAGTAGATCCACAGGACACAGCGAGTCAGCGACTGACAGGATCGGCCGGCATTGGCAGCTGCATCACCACAACCGCAAACTGACCGTCAGGATCCTGGAGGATCTCCACGCTGGGCGCCACCGCCGCAAGCGCAAGGTAACCAATTTTGTGGGGAACGCGCGCTAGCTTGAGTTGTTGCTGCCTAAACACTACGATGAGCGAGATTTGCTTATTGATCAATAATCGATATGCAGTACTGCAAAGCTAGCTGGCTCTGATGTGTTTCTTCCGTGGAGACCTAGGTCACATTTGTTCTTGCATATAGTATATGCGGGCAAAGCGGGCGCTGCGAACAGCCGTGTAGCTTATGTGGGCTTCCCTCGTAAATTTACTCGGGCAGAAGCGTCGTTTTGCGGGACGTCTATAGGTTGTCCCACTTGCAGCTTGAATTTCAAAATAATTTTACGAGAACTGGTCCACAAATTCATCCCTCTGGACCAATTTCAGCAATTGACACGTGACATGCGCGACAGTTTAGATTTTTTTTAGAGCAATCACCGGGGAGAGCACAAGGCTCCCGCCTGAATTTTCATTTTATCAAAGAATGGGTGAAATCCCAGCATGTTACAGGGAAGGGTGCCGCATTGACATCACAGCGAGCACAACCATACATCATGGCAAACACACACACACGCACACATGAACAGCGATCAAGGTCGCACAGGGAGGAGGTAGGTTAACCAGAGGTCCACATCCACGCGTTGATCCATCGGGAGGCGAGCTCTCCAAAGGATGGCATCATCGCAGCAGTTTTTGCGGACGAGCGCCGGCGAGGGGGAGAGGCCGTTGAAGACCACCCCGTTCCTATGTTTCCAGATGTGCCAGAGGCACACGAGCCGTAGGGTGTCGGTCGAGCGCGGGGGCGCGGTGGCGGGAAGAGGGCATGTCGCGGCGTCGCCAACACAAGTGGCGGGTGGCCCGTTGGCGCCAAGCGAGGCCTAGAACTGGCGGGCAAAGGGGCACCCGAAGACGATATGGTCGGCAGTCTCGAGGGTGGCGTCGCAGAGGGGGCAGCCGCTCTCCTCCTCGTCAAGGATCTTCTTCTTCAACAAATTGGGGCGACATTGAATGCGCCCTTGGACAAGAAGCCAGGCGAAGAACTTGACTCTGGACGGAGCGTGGTTGCGCCAAACGAAGTCGTGGTGGCGGGAGAGCTCGTCGCCGGTTGTACGTAACTTGTAAAGGGCCGACGTCTTGAGCTTGCCGTCACGGGCGCCGCAGAGCGGGAGGGTGCGTTGATCAGCCTTCGGCGTGAGAGGAACATGTGAGATGGCGTCGAGCAGATTGGCGCGTTGGCGCACCGCCGTCACGGAGGGTCGGGGGACAAGGACGAGTCGAGCCCGTTCGCCAGGACTTGCTGGACAGTGGAGCTGGGGGCGGTTCAGTGAGAGAGCAGCTTGGGCATGGCGATGGAGATGGGCCCGAGCGGCATCCAAGAGTCATGCCAGAAGGAGGTGCGCCGCCCGTCGCCAAGGTGCACAGTGGAGAGCGCATGGTACAGCGGCAGCATCAGCAGCACAAGCTTGTTCCAGTGCGCCCCGCTCAAGGACGCAGAGCCATATGCCGAGTCGAGTGGAGCGCCCGCAAGCGTCGACCAGACCCAGCGCGGCCACGACTCGCCGGTGGCAGTGTGGAGGCGATGGAGCAGCTTGACCTGCAGGCACATGTTCTGCGCCGTCAGGGATCGAACGCCGAGCCCTCCCTCATTCTTGGCACGGCACACGAAGTCCCACGCGACGAGGCACTGGGCGCCGGTGACACGTTCGACGGCGGCCGATAAGAACGCGCGCCGAAGCTTGTCAAGAGCAATGATCACGCCGGGCGGGAGCGTCAGGGCACCCATGGCGTACGCAGGAAGCGCGTCGAGCACGGCATTGAGCAGGACCAACCGCCCGCCGGGGGAGAGCAGCATGGCGCGCCAGCCAGACGGGTACTTGTCAACCTTGGCAATCAGCGGCGCGAACGCAGAGAGGCGAAGCTTTTCAGCCGACAGTGGGAGGCCAAGGTTGGTTTGCGGGAACCCCTCCACCTGGCATTGCAGGGTGTCTTGAATCTTGGCGAGGACATCGGCGTCGACGTGCATGGGCACCAGCGTGCTCTTGTGGAATTTGATGCTCAGCCCCGTGGCCTTTTCGAAGTCCTAGAGGATCACCCGGAGCCGCCGCGCCGCCGCACCGTCCGCGCGGAGGATGATGAGGGTGTCATCCGCGTATTGGAGGACGGGGCACGACGCGCCGTCCACGAGAGGGTGCTGGAGGACGTCGTCCATCTGGATCAGCCACTGGAGCACGTCGGCGACGATGAGGAAGAGGTAGGGGAGAGCGGGTCCCCCTGCCGCAGCCCGCGCATGCACTTGATCCACTTGCCTGGCAGCCCATTGAGGAGGATGGTGGAGCGCGAGGAGGAGAAGATGGAGTCCATCCAATCACACCAGGGCACCGGGAACCTACGAACGAGCATGATGGCGCGAAGGTAGGGCCAGCCGATGCTGTCGAAAGCTTTGGAGAAGTCGAGCTTAAGAACAACGCAGGGGGCTGCCGACGATAGCAGGTCTGGACGAAATTCTCTGAAATGCTTTGATTGGTGATGGAAGAGTTGGCGGGGAATAATCTTCTTATGTAGCTTTAGTGTGTTCCCCAGCAACAGTGACAGAAAACTTGATGGCGGTCGGTGATGGTAGCGTTGGTTTGTGCCCCAAGCGAAGGCGTGGATGTAGCAACTAGCAGTTTTCCCTCGTTAACGAACCAAGGTTTATCGAACCAGTAGGACTCTGAAATCAACAACAAAGTGACCTGCACATACTCAACCAAATACTTTGCCCCCAACGGCGGAAATGTTGTTAATCTTTCCGGTCTCGCAGAAAACAAAACGGTTAATTGTATAGTGAAATAGATGAAAATATGAAAGTGGACCAGTGGCGTAATGATGATGAAAAGTAATGAATAAATATTGCAATCAATGTAAAAAAATGGACCGGGAGCCATGGGTTCCTCGAGGAAGAAAACAAAACAACTCTCCGCCCGTGCCGACGAACCCGCCGCTCCTCCTTCCGCCGAAGAACTCGCCCGAGGGAGATCCATCCGCAGTCATGGACGCCGATTCCTCCGGTTAGTTGGTATGGCATCGATCCCTACCTGTTCGTTCTTCTTTGTTAATCTCGGTTTCTGTCTTCCGTGCTGCGTGTTACTCCTTCTGCTCGTCAATAAAGATCGCCCCCGCCGGCCGGTGCCGGACTCGCCTGGACCTCGACTGAAGATCGATTTCTTCCCGGACTGCCATAGATTTGTACTAATAGGCTGGTAAGGAGACCCTCGCTTGCTTGGATTACCCTCCATTGTTTTTTTTTGTATCCGGCCAGATTGAAATTGAATTGGCCTTATTCAAGACTGATCTATTCTGGAATGACCCAATCAATCGACAGTACTAATCTGTGTAATAATCACTACTCAACTACTCGAACCCGTAAATTTAGTGGGATTACGTATGTTTTTTAGTAGGTTGCTCTTATGTTAGCAACCTGCAACATTGTCTTTTTGGTAATGTGATAGTGTAGAAGCGTTGGCTGCCTAGTATTCCTTCTCTGTGTATAGTGTGATCTTCGCTATTTGTTTCATGGCATAATGTTGTGTTGCTAATGTTTATTACTTTATAGCCGTTGTTATGGCAAATTCTCCAATGCAAATGCCACTGGCAGAAGAACTGAAATTCGTAAACTCAGAAGGGATTATTATTGCTGCAGTATTTATATGTAAACATGGCATCATTTTATTGTTGTCGGGTCATTGGTACGATGGTCTGAAGTAGAATTTGCAGTCAAAAGATACTTAACTGACAGAAGAGTGCTGGACCAGATGTACTTGTATGGAGTCATGGACGCTCAGTCTATTTTTTTGAAGCACTAGGCTGTTAAGATTATTTGTGTATTTGTGCCAAAGGATTCAGCACCTGCCGCCTCAAACTGATCGAGAGAGGCTAGCTGCTATTGGTCTCTAATACATGATCTGCACATTCGATTAATCGGGTATGCTCTGCGGCCTAAGTATTCATGCGCTTTGGTTGTGAGTTTTCAGATGGTGACTTCCTAATGCTCCTTCTATGAGTACATTGTTATGCTTATTTGTCGCGCGACATAATCGGTGTGTTCCTAGTGCTTATATATATATTTTATATTCCTTGCTTTAGTGTAGGAATTTTGAATGCAATGCTACTAGGCCTGGCCATGGGCAGCCCGGCCCGACCGGCCCAGCCCGAAAAAGCCCGTCCAGGCCCGGTCCGGCCCGGCAGTACCATCGGGCCGGGCTTGGCCTTGATTTTCGGTCCTGTTGGTCGGGCCGGGCTGGGATCGGGCCTGCCCGAAATAACATTTTAGCTGGGATCGGACCAGGCCAGTCAGGCTTTTTCAGTCTTTGTCGGGCTCAGGCCTGATTTCTATGGGCTCGGGCCTAGTTTTTCTGCGTCAGGCTTTTTTTAGGCCCGGCCTGAGCCCGGCCCAGCCCGAGAAATGGCCAGGTCTAAATGCCACTAGCATTTATAAGTTCAGACTGAATTATTTCTGTGGTTTATATGCAAAGGGTGGCAGTATATTTTCGTCGTGTGCTGCGACAATTGGTTTGCCAAGTCACTGCTGTAGATGGTCTGAACTAGAACTGCAGGCCAGAGAACACAGCAACCAGATCTACTCAATGGCGTGTTATGTGAAATACACTAACCTGCAGCTCACGTATGTAGACATCTTGTGCTAGTAGTGCAGGAGGAATATATGCTACTTAGCGAACTTCCTACGAAAGACACAGGTTTTGGTAACCGCTGGGTATTGTTGGTTACTTGACACCTCCTTACTAGAACTCGAAGTTTGACAAATTTTGGATCTTCTAAAAATTTCAGCAAAAGCATTAAAAATCGTGAAATTTCTACAGGCATTTACCGGTTACTGGTGGAAGTGTATTCCAGCGTCCAGAACCTTGCTCTGGGATAGCTCAAGTCATACGTAGCTTGTCTTGCTATTTTACCCCTTCATTATGCCCAACAATGTACGAGCAAGCTTGGTAATACTCAATGTATGTGTACTTTGCACAAACACTACCTGGTGACTGTAAACACATCTAGTAGACACTTTAAACCTCCTCCTATCGACGTGATTCTGATTGAAATATGTACGGTTTATCTCTGGTGGAGCTGAAATTGTTGGTTAAACTCATGGGAGGGACAAAAGCTGCACACGACCCATATGTGTAGTTAGTTTATACTCCATCCGTTGCTGAATATAAGATGTTGTAGGTGTTACACATGTTGTCTAGATTCGGACTAAAATAAATGGACCAATACACTAAAACGTGTCTCAATACATGTGTGTACGTGTGAATGTGGTAAAAGGTTAAAACATCTTATATTGTGGAACAGAGGGAGTATAACTTACAACTACTGCAGTAAATATAGAAACTCTATTGCTAGCTAGAGTGGGAACAATATATGAATGTGCTATATGTAGAGGAGGGTAGAGAGTGCATGATCTGAACCTAGGGGCATGTACCCCTCTTAAAAAAAATTATAAACGCGATTTAAATTATCTAAATATTTCAAAATAAAATTTTGTGTGTATATCTCCCTGAAATATCAGCACGGCACAAAGTTTAAGAAAAATGATTTTTATTTTGCCTCCGTAAAAAAGAAAATTTTCGGTACTGAAAAAACTTTTCAAAAGACATTATTTTATCTTTTTTACACAAGCCAAAAAAAATAGTCGTTTTTGGGCGAAATTTGCTGCTCCCATAAAGAACATGGATATGCACGTCCCCAACCTTTTTCAATTTTTTCTAACATTTGAAAATATGGTTTTTGAAAACGGGGTAGATGCTCCATGTTCATATAAGTATTTTCGAGGATGGTGTGCCTCTCGGTCGTACCTATCTTGGACTCTTGGTTAAGGTTCCAGCGTGCCTCCGCCGATCTTCTTCATAATGCGGCCGTTATCTTCCTTCTCGACTGAGTGCCATACAGATTAACTAAAATTTGTTGCAACTATCGTGTCGTGGGCAAGGCCAACTCTATATTCGGTACCTAGTTACGTACTCGATCGTGTTTATATACATACACATATTCGCACAAGGCAACGGGGCTAAGCAAGATCGATCGATCGAGATGGCAAATTCGACGACGACTCTATCGGACGATCTCGTCCGCGAGATCCTCGTCCGCCTCGACCTCGACGACCTACCCACCCTCTTCCGTTGCGCCGCCACCTGCAAGCACTGGCGCCGCCTCGTAACCGAGCCCTACTTCGTCTCCCGGCGCCAGTGGCCGCCCTCCCTCGTCGGCTTCTTCGCCAACCGATGCCTTGGCACAGACACGGACTACTCCGGGCAGCTCGCCTTTGTCCCGTTGCCTGGGTCTTCGCTGCTCGGCACTCGTCCCCGTGCCCTCAGCTCCTTCATCCATGTCGGCGATGCCGCCGTCCTCGACCGTGCCGTGCCGCTCGCCACGCGCGGCGGCCTCCTTCTCGTGCGCCTGTATCTGCGCATCAACGACCTGGAACGACGACGCAACACTTTCAGCCTGACGCCCGTGTTTAACCCCATCGTCGGCCTGGCCGTGTGCAACCTGCTCGCCGGCACGTGGGACGTGCTGCCGGAACTAAATTGCCAAAGCAAATTCAGTGATTCCAACACATACGCCAGTGAGATCGTACCGACCATGGCCGGTGACGGCAGTCCGGCCTTCAAAGTGCTAATGATCGGCGCGGACAAGGACAAGGCACGGTACAATCTCCACATTTTTGCCTCCGGCGAGACGAGCTGGAGGGCACCTACGAAGTGCTTCGACATGATGGAGCGTCAGATTTGTTGGATGGAGAACACACAAGCCGTCGTGTGTCGAGGCTATGTACACTGGTTGTTTATCAGCGAGTCACACCACCTCCACGTCCCCAACCACTTCCACGTCCTCAATGTCGACGTGGAGGCCGGGCATGTCTCATTGACGAAACTCCATAGTCCGACAAAAGAGGAATTCCGACTACGTGACCTCTCCAATGCGAACCGTCTTACGACCACAACAGATGGCACGCGCTTGTCTCTCTACGTGTACCGTGACCGGCGTCTAGAGATGTGGACTCAGCACCAAGAAGATGGACACAAGAGTGGAGATGGAGATGCACACTGGCTGCGCACTCGGAAGATTGACCACAAACTGACCGAACTAATCCAACATCTTGAGTGGCCGTCATGCATTTGGTCGGGAGAGAGGAGCGGCACAATGCTCATCAAGGACCTATCAGGGAGCACGCACATTGCCCATCTTGACACTGGGACATTAGAAGAGGTAACAGACCAATTTCCTAACCATACTCGTGAGGGGATTATTCCTGTGGAGATGGAGATAGATTGGCCGACCTTCTTCATGTTGCGCCTTGGTGGCTCTTAGTATAGGGTAAAATAGATGCACTCGGTTTATTGAATTTGACTATTTACCTATTGTCCAAGAACTTTAGAGTAAAGTGTTATATTGTTCTATGGATATGGAGATACATGAATCACACACATAAATATATATTATAAGCATTTTTTTAGATGAACGCGTGAGTTATGGATGCATTTTGGTTGAGTGGTTGTTAACACGATGGATTTGATGTGTATTCACGGGATAAACATATACTTCCTGGTCGAAATAACTCTATCGACCGGTTACTTGGTTAAGTGCTGATCTTTCAGCCAGATTATAAAGTGATGCTATCCGTTTCATCTGCAAAAAAATTGTTCATCAGTCATCACAAAGAAGTTACTGACGATAGATTATATCCGGCCAATAGTATATTCCTATTGTTCATAGGTTGAGATTGCATGGATATAGGATAGCACGCTGATAGCATTGCAGAATGAATCGACATTTAACCTTCAGTAGGTAAAAGCACAAAGTAGTGCCGACGATGTATACCACATACCAGCAATGTTGAAGTACTGTACTTCTTTTCGTCGAGCGGAAAGGAAACGTGGGTCCAAATACGTAGAAGCAACAGGTACAGAGAAACGGGCCTTGGTAGCACCGGCCGTAGCAGCGGTGGCTTAAGCTAGTGCTGTACTGGTGCTACTCCATTGCCATCGCCTTGGCAGCACTACCGGAAATCCACAAAACGCCGACGGCCAGGACATATGCCGACGGCCAAATGTCGGGGCCGTCGGCGTAGACCCCGACCAGGCCAACCGAGATCTTTTTTTCTTTTTTAGCTACGCCGACGGTATTGTCGTCGGCCTAGAGATTTTGGCCTTCGGCGTAGATTTTTGCCGTCGGCGTATACTTTTTCAATTTTCTACATTTGATATGCCGACGGCAGCCGTCGGCGTATACTTTTTCAATTTTCTACATTTGATACGCCGACGGCAATGCCGTCGGCGTATATTTTTTCTATTTTTCATTTAATATGAAATAATTCATATCTTTAAATCCGTAAATCGGAATTTAACAAATTAAATGTCTAAATCGATTAGAAAAATAAGAGGAATCCAAATATGACATCCATAAAATTTGTTTCACCGTGCACATGACATTTTGTAACATATATTTGTTACTTGCTTAATTAAAAAGTCATTTTTTACACTTAAAAATGGAAAATGATATTTATAAAAATAATTTGGAATTTGTTTTTGGCAACAATGATGATATGGATGTCATATTTGAATTCCTCTCATTTTTCTAATTGACATAGACATTTTTTTTAAAATTTTGATTAACGGAATTAAAGATATGAATTATTCCATATTAAATGTAAAAAGGGAATAAAAGTAAAAATAATTTCATTTTTTCATTTATTAAAAATATATACTATTTTACAATCATTGTTACTTATTCAAATGAATTTTCTAAATTTAAACAATGAAAAAGTGTAACATCCTAAATCAGGGGTTAACATGATTGATATGATATAAGTATCAGTAAGTTCTCATTTCTCATTTGAAAGCTAACAATGAAGGAACTCAATGGTTAAGCGTGCTTGTGCTGGAGCAATTTGAGGATGGGTGACCGAACGGGAACTTTGACCAGCGTAAGTAGTTTGACATATGATTAAATTTGTAATTAGAGATTTAGTATGTAGCTGAGTTAGAAATTTCAATATAGAAAAAAAGTTAAAAAAGGACGCGACTACGTTTAGAACGTTCTATGATTAGCGCTAATCATAGAACGTCCAGCGATCAATCAGAAACCCACGGAAAAGCAGCGGGAAGCAGTCCCGCGAGCACGTTACCCACGCGAGCGCTCTCCCGTGAAAAAATTCTGCATGCAACTAACAGACAAAAAAGATTACGTCATAAGAATTAAATGTGAAAATCCGAAAATTTAAAAAGTTTTGTAGCTCAACTCGTATATCCGATTTAAGATCCGTTTTCACCGTTGGACTAGTCGCGACGAGATCTTCGAAACTAGATCCCATGTTGATATGTTTCGATGAAATTTTTTTTTTTGACCTAAAAGTTACCCACTTCATAACACGTGAGTTACCCAACCTGTTGTATGTAAGTTACCCACCCTATGAACGATCAGTTTTGGCTTCCCAATTTTGGGTGTTATTTTTGGTTTTTTTTGACTTTTGAAGTTACCATCCGGTTTCATATGTATATATGGGATGGGTAACTCCATCAGTACTGGGTGGGTAATTGCATCAGTCCATGGTGGGTAACTCCTCAGTTCTGGGTGGATAACTCCATCAGTACTAGGATAACTCCATCAGTACTAGGTGGGTAATTGCATTAGTACATGGTGGGTAACTCTATTAATACAAGGTGGATAACTTCATCAGTATAGCGTGGATAACTATTATCGAGACAGTAGGGAAACTATATGATCTCGTGGTGGATAGCTATCTCATGAATATATGGGTAACTCATCCGTTCTGAATGGGTAACTCCATCAGTACTAGGTGGGTAACTGCATCAGTATGGGTGGGTAGCTCAATCAGTTCTGGATGGATAACTCCATCAGTACTGGGTGGTTAACTGCATTATCTACCAGTACTGGGTGGGTAACTGCATCACAGGGTGGGTAACTCCAGCATTATTGGGTGGGTAACTCCATTATTACAAAGTGGGTAACTTCATTAGTATAGTGTGGCTACATATTATCGAGAGAGTAGGGGAACTATATGATATTGTGGTGGATAACTATCTAGTGAACAAATGGGTAACTCCATCATTTTTGGATGGGTAACTCCAATAGTACTCGGTGGGTAAGTTCATCAGTACGGGGTGGGTAACTCCATCAATACATGATGGGTAACTACACAGTAGCACGCCAGCCGAAAATCGTACCAGAAGTTTAGAAACTGCAGGTATTTCCAATTGTTGCTCTCACGCTTAACTGAATCTGTAACGAGCGGCGCAGAAACATGCTAGACTTTTTTTGATCCAAAAGTTACCCACCTGTAACATGTGAGTTATCCAGAGTGTAGCATGTAAATACCCAACTGCTCAAGACGTAGCTATCTACATGTACACGATACGAAACCATTATGATACTCATGTAGCTAGTTATCGACTTCTGAGCACATGACCATCATCAAAATTTATATAGTTATAATGGTTGGTCATGTACAAAACTAGGTGTTCACACAGAACAAGTAAAAGTAAGATTCAACTTCAAACGGAACTAATTTTTTAATAGGTGGGTAACTCGTGTATTACAGCTGGGTAACTTAAGTGTTAATGACGGGTAACTTTTTGGTCCGAAAAAAAGTTGTCCGAAACATATCAATATGGGATCTACTTTTGAAGATCTCGTCGCGACTAGTCTAACGGTGAAAACGGATGTTAAATCGGATGAACGGTTTGAGCTGTAAAACTTTTTTAATTTTCGAATTTCGTAATAAATATGGATGACGTAATGTTTGCATGCACCAGACCATCCTCCAATGATTCCGCTGGTACGTATGCAGCAGTCTCGCCCGACTTGCATCATGATCGTTGATTCGATTCGTTTACGAACGGTTGGTAGCATGTTCTGGACATAAGCGTAACTACCGACCGTTCTAGGACTAGAAATTCCCTAAAAAAAAGTTCAGAAAAAAGTTCAAAAAATTAAAAAAAATTAAAAAATTTGCATTCATACGCCGACGGCAGAGTGGCTACGCCGACGGGCCGCTACGCCGACGGCCGCCGTCGGCGTATGTGTACACCGACGGCAAACGAGCGTACGCCGACGGCTTCCGCCGTCGGCGTATTGTGCGTTTCCCGTAGTGCAGCTAGGAACACGCCAACGCATCATCGAGGTGACGGCTGCATCCACTCTCAGCTGCGATCGAGTGAAATATAATACTCCCTCCATTCCGTTGAATAAGGTTTATATTTTTTGAAAATGTCAAGCTAAGTAAACTTTGACTAAACTTTTAGAGAAAACCATCAACAACTATAATGTTGTGTGGATATCATGTGAAAATATATCTCATGATGTATCTAATGATGTTTATTTTGCATTGTAAATATTTATAATTTATTCAAAAAACTTGATCAAACTTCACATAGTTTGACTTTTCAAAAATAATATAGGCCTTATTCATTGGAACGGAGGTAGTAGTGTATACTAGGACCTCATCTGGATAATGTATAGTTGACCAATCAGTGGGGAAGTTACGACGCTTGTTCCTAGTATGTTATACTGGATGAGGAGAGCCAATTGGACTGTTACCCGCATGTGGGCAGAGCAAGATGCATGGTTGTCATTCTTCCGCTTATACATCGTCAATTGCTAGTAATATAACTCCAACATGATTTAGAATGGTTATGTTAAAGGGTCGTTTTCTTTGTACTAGCATTCATGCTAGCATGTCATCGATCAACTGCAACACCAGTCTGTGATGTGTCTTTCGTTTTTAGTTTTCAGATGGTCTGCAGGGGCTAAAGGACAGAGCTGAGAGAGAAACTGTGTGCTTAACACAGATCTACTCGTGTGGGCGTGTTTTGTGAAGCGCTAACCCACTGTTGGGCTTCCATCAAGATGCTTTGAGCTTCATGAGCTAGTGCATCAGTAGTGTACTTTACAGTCTTAAGCAGCTTGATTGGGAGTTAGGTCGCTGGATGGGCGATCATGGGCTCATGGCTTGATGACTGGAGCCAGACCAACATTATCCAGTCAATGCTCAGGAGTCAGGACCTCGTCTCGAACTTAGGTAAACACGCAAGTACTGACGACAATATATACGCACCGCAGCAATGATTCTTTTAGGAGTAAAATACACCGGTGGTCACTGTATTTGTGTCAAAAATCCACTTTGGTCACTGCACTTATGAATACGGTCACTATATACACATAGCAGTGATTCTACGGTCACTGGCTCACCGTATACTTCCGTATTTTTTCGGTTGACTAGTCAAACGATGCAGCCTAGGCCAGGGGACCCACCTGTCAGTGGACGCCGGAAATAAATGGAGCGATAAAATGCGTTATAGCGGACTCGAACGGTCGAACCTATGATCCAGAGGAGGAATCCTCGCGCGCTAGCCAACTGAGCTCAAGATCGATAGTGTCAAGATGCATAATTTCTTATTTTTATAAGACAATCGGATGAAGAATGTTAAAAAAAAAGGAAACACGCATGCAAAACACAGGGCTTATCGTCGTAGCATGTTTTCAACCTTTTTTTTTAGATAACATAATGTCAGGTTTTGCCTATGTACACGTAACGTGTCTAGATTTCAGAAGTATTTTTTTAATAAGTTGTTGTTGCACATGGACACCAAGTGATAGCGTTTTTTTAAAAAATTGACAATCGCACTTGTGTGTTTCCAACATATTTTGAAAAAAGTATATGAATACGTAAACATATTTTCTACGGTCACTTATTTGTTATTTTTTTGTAGCCCGAAACAAAATGCATAAGTAAAAGTATTTTAGGCTACAAAAGAAGGACAAAATAGATGATTTTTACTACTTTATATAGTCACAAATTTGTTATTTTTCTATAGCCTGAAATAAAATGTCTTTTCAAACGAAAATTCGCACAGACATATGTACCATGTATACGTATTCACCTAAAAAACTAACATTTTTTTAAACTGAAAAGAACCATTTTCAAAAATAAATTAAAATTGGAATCACTTGTGCCAGGTGCACTAAATCCGCGTTCGCATATGTGACCGTGACAAACCTATCGAACAATCGACGGAACGCGTGAGTGTGTGAACTGCACTATGTCATACATGCGTGTGTGTGTTTTTTTTCCATTATGCATCCACGACTTTAGCTATAAATAGTATAACTACGTATAATGGCATCAACCATGTTGAGCTCAGTTGGCTAGCCTCACGCGATTTACTGCTCGCGATCTCAGGTTCGAATCCCTCTAAAACACCATTTTATTTCCGCCACCTACTAACAGGTGGGTCCCACGGACTAGGCTGCATCGTTTGACTGGTCAACCAAAAAATACGAAAGTATACGGTGAGTCAGTGACCGTAGAATCACTGCTATGTGTATATAGTGACCGTAGTGACCGTATTTTTAAGTTCAGTGACCAAAGTGGGTTTTTGACACAAATACAGTGACCACCGGTGCATTTTACTCTTCTTTTGGTAAAGACCAGCAACGTTGATATGCTTCTTTTCGCCGAGTTGAAAGGAAAGAGGGGTCCAATTACATAGAAGCAACAGCTGCAACGAGACATTTTTTAACTATGTAGAGAATTGCTGACATGAATATTACGCAACTTTATTGTATGCATCGGATAGATCCCATTCTGAATATTGTCAGCCATGGCTTGTGATTTGTGAATTCTGAATAGCGTGCTAATACTGAAGAGAGAAGATGCGCATGCTCTACTTTCTTCCATCGAAGCCCCCAGAGTCTTGGGGGGGGGGGGGGGGGGTTGCCCCCCCCCCCCCCCTCCCCGAGCTACACATAGCTCCGGCAGGGCTAGCTTTATGTGTTGCTCGGCTATTTCGCCAGAAAATGATTATGGAACTGATATGTTTTACCATTTTAGATAATTAATAATTTGCTCATGATGGTTGTCGTTTGTCCCACATTTTATAGGAAACGCTGCACGCTTTGGAGCATGGTACCACATCTATATATTTTGAAGATATTCATTTGTATTTCTCTTTCAGTCACTAACACGTGTCAACTTATTTCTGAAATTGGACAGGTTATTTCTTGCCATTCAGCTCATTAGTGTCACTAGATTCATCTTGTGGCTGAATACATGGCACCAGTCAAACCCCGAGAGACGGTAGGGTTGCTCATGTCCTCCTACCCTAGTTTTGGTCTAATGTACTCTAGGATCTAATAATAGCGCTGTATAGGAGGTCTGCTTGCAGGCGTCGTTGGCTGGTGAAGGCTGTTCAGACATGTCCTTCTTCTTCTACTCTAATGTCCTTCTTCTTCTACTCTAATGGATGTCTACCTTTCGGTGTCTTTCATTTTCCTTGAGACTCAAAGGTGTTGTTAATTCGATAGATCGAGCGAGGCATTTTATGATAAATGACAGCGGTCTTTAGCTAATCATTTTGAATACTTGCTTCTTGGTAAATGATTTTTAGGCCTCTTTGATTTGCAGGATCAAGGAAAACTGGAATAGAAGATAACAATATGCGTAAATTGGGGATTGTGGAAATATATGAACTAAAAGGCATAATCAAATCATGGTTCAAACAATCGGAAGTAAAGATTGTATCATTATTACAAGAGTTATGGTATTTTCCATTATGCATAGGAATGTAAAAAAAGAGGTTTAAGTATATTGTAGAATTCTTTTATTTTCCCTTTGAATTTAAAACCAAATAAAAAATATGTTCCCTTTGCTTTATTCATTCAAATCAAATGGATGAGCCAGAGAAAAAATATTTCTCCCTCTGATCCAGTTTTAGTGTCGTAAGAAAAGACCTAAACATGTACGTTTCGTAAGCACAACTTGTGACACACATTTCGGATTAGAGGGAGTACTATGTTTGTCCTCCAATATGCATATGAATCAAAGAGGATCTTATATGGTTGGTAGTAATAAACAATTGGTATTAGAAAAATACTAGTTACCGCTACGTCCATTGGTGAATACATTTGGTACTAGAAATAGTATAGTAATTTTTTTGTACATTTCTTTATAATTTTTATTAACCGTAGCATGTGCACTAATTAAAAATGCACAAAATCAATTTACTATAAAGAAAAACATAAAAATCATGCCAGCAAGAGCTACACGGAGTAGCATGTTTTTTTTTCGAAATGGAGGGTGTACCCCCAGCCTCTATATCCAAAGGATGCACACGGAGTTGTTGGGAATATGCCCTAGAGGCAATAATAAAATGGTTTATTAAGCATATTCACGTTTATGATAATAGTTTATTATCCATGCTGTAATTGTATTAAATGGAAACATAATACATGTGTGGAATATAAACACCAGGAGTCCCTAGTGAGCCTCTACTGGACTAGTTCATTGATCAAGAGTTAGTTAGAGTTTCCTAACTATGGACTTGTTATAGTCACTTGATAACGAAGTCATATCATTAGGAGTAATGGTGTGATGGACATGACCCAACAATAAAGAGTTGCAATTAATCGTGTCACAAAAGTTTTGTTGTCAACACTTTTAATATGCCAAATATAGTTTCCTTAGACCATGAAATTATATCACTCCCGTTCACTAGAGGGATACTTTGTGGACATCAAACGTCACTTCGTAACTGGGTGATTATAAAGGTTGCTTTCAGGTATCTCCGATGGTGGGTTGTTGGGTGATATGTATCGAGAGTGGGATTTGTCCCTCCATGTGACGGAGAAGATATCTCCAGGCCTTCTCGGTAATATAGCATCAAAAGTCTGCAGACATGTGATTAGGTTGTAATCACGGAGATCCTATATTATGGACGAGTAAAGAGAACTTGCCGGTAACGAGATTAAAACTAGACATGGGGATGTCAACGATTATATCTCGGGTAAGTAAAATATCGTGAGACAAAGGGAATCATATATGAGATTAATTGAATCTCCGGCATCGTGGTTCAATCGAGAAAAAGTTTTCGTTGAGTGTATAGGAATTAATATGGGCATCCCGGTCCCGCTATTAATTATTGATATGATCATGTCTATGCATTCTCGAACCCGTAGGGTCACACACTTAACATGTCCTAGCAGGCCAGCCGGTCGAGCTGGCCGTCGGCACAAAGAATGTCGTCGGCGTAGTCAAATTAGGGCCGACGGCCACCGTCGGCGTAACCTTGCCGTCGGCGTAGGGTGGTTGTGCCGACGGCCACCGTCGGCATAGGTGGGCCGTAGGCTAGCGTATGGGGCTACGCCGATGGCAAAGCCGTCGGCACAGCTTCACAGGGCTACGCCGACGGCTTTGCCGTCGGCATACCTATTTTTTTTCTGTTTTTCATTGAGTATGAAATAATTCGTATCTTTAAATCTGTAAAGCGAAATTTAACAAAGAAAATGTCTAAATTGATTAGAAAAATGAGAGAAATCCAAATATGACATCCATATAATCTTTTTCACCATGCATATGACTTTTTGTAACATATTTTTGGTACTTGCTTACTTAAAAAGTCATTTTTTCACTTAAAAAATGGAAAATCATATTTATGAAAATCATTGCGGAAATTATTTTTGTCACTTAAACAATTCACTTATAAGGTGCTCTACTGTTTTCTATCTATTTGGATGTTACTCTTTCGGTGAGCCGTTTTGCTAGCTGCTTCATAAAAAAAGACTGTTTTGACACTAAAAAAATGAAAAATAGGATTTTTATTCAACGAAAATCCTAAACCCCTTAGTCAATACTATTATACAACCAAGATACACCAGTGTGTCAAATATAGCCTCATTCTGACATTTTTTGCTATCTTAAATGTCATACCCTATCTCATTTCAGTCGAAAACCATACATCTTTATACATCGTATCTCATTTCTGTGAAGGTTTTTTATAAAAAACTCCATAACTCATGTTTATAATTTTTCCAGGTAGTAGGTCACATAAAAGGATGCTATGTGAAGGTTTTTTTCATTTTTTTGATTTTTTTTTGAATTAGTTATGTCTAACCCTATCCCGAAATCGAGACCGTAAACCCTAACGATAAACCTAAACCTAACCGTAACTTCGATCTAGCAAAAACAATCAAAGATCTCTAAAGAAAGTATACATTGTGGATCTAAAAGTGATTTTTTTAAAAAAATCATGACCAAACTATGTGGCACTCGTAGTTCAAATCAGACCCACTTCCAACGAAATCGGCAGGAACTTATCTGAATTGTTTGGAATATCTAAGTATGTTTTTATATCCAAACCCAGGGTTAAATGCACTTATAAGGTGGTCTACTATTTTCTATCTATTTGGATGTTCCTCTTTTGGTGAGCCGTTTTGGTAGCTGCTTCACAAAAAAAGTCTGTTTTGACACTAAAAAATGAAAAATGGGTTTTTTATTCAACGAAAACCCTAAACCCCTTAGTCAATACTATTCTACAACCAAGATACACCAGTGTGTCAAATATTGCCTCATTCCGACATTTTTTGCTATGTTAAATGTCATACCATATCTCATTTCATTCGAAAACCATACATCTTTGTACTCGTACCTCATTTTTATGAAGATTTTTTTATAAAAACCTTCATAACTCATGTTTATAATTTTTTCCAGGTGGTAGGTCACATAAAAGGATGTCATGTGAAGGTTTTCCATTTTTTTGATTTTTTTGAATTAGTTATGTCTAACCCTAGCCCGAAACCAAGACCGTAAACCCTAACGATAAACCTAAAACTAACCGTAACTTCGATCCATCAAAAACCGTCAAACATCTCTAAAAAAAGTATATATTGTGGATCTAAAAGTGATTTTTTTCAGAAAATCATGAACAAACTATGTGGCACTCGTAGTTCAAATAAGACCCACTTCCAGTGAAATCGGCAGGAACTTATCTGAATTATTTGGAATACCTAAGTATGTTTTTATATCCAAACCCAAGGTTAAAGGCACTTATAAGGCGGTCTACTACTTTCTATCTATTGGGATGTTCCTCTTTTGGTGAGCCGTTTTGGTAGCTGCTTCACAAAAAAAGACTGTTTTGACACTAAAAAAATGAAAAATGGATTTTTATTCAATGAAAACCCTAAACCCCTTATTCAATACTATTCTACAACCAAGATACACCAGTGTGTCAAATATTGCTTCATTCCGACATTTTTTGATATGTTAAATGTCATACCCTATCTCATTTCAGTCGAAAACCATACATCTTTGTACCTCGTAACTCATTTCTGTGAAGTTTTTTTATAAAACCCTCCATAACTCATGTTTATAATTTTTTCCAGGTGGTAGGTCATATAAAAGGATGCCATCTGTAGGTTTTTCCATTTTTTTGATTTTTTTAATTAGTTATGTCTAACCCTAGCCTGATACCGAGACCGTAAACCCTAACGATAAATCTAAACCTAACCGTAACTTCGATTCAGCAAAAACCGACAAAGATCTCTAAAGAAAGTATATATTGTGGATCTAAAAGTGATTTTTTGAAAAAATCATGACCAAACTATGTGGCACTCGTAGTTCAAATTAGACCCACTTCTAGCGAAATCGGCAGGAACTTATCTGAATTGTTTGAAATACCTAAGTATATTTTTATATCCAAACCCAGGGTTAAATGCACTTATAAGGTGGTCTACTATTTTCTATCTATTTGGATGTTACTCTTTCGGTGAGCCGTTTTGGTAGCTGCTTCATAAAAAAAACCTATTTTCACACTAAAAAAATGAAAATAGGTTTTTTATTCAACAAAAACCCTAAGCCCCTTAGTCAATACTATTCGACAACCAAGATACACCAGTGTGTCAAATATTGTCGCATTCCGACATTTTTTGCTATGTTAAATATCATACCCTAGCTCATTTCACTCGAAAACCATACATCTTTGTACCTCGTAACTCATTTCTGTGAAGTTTTTTTATAGAACCCTCCATAACTCATGTTTATAAATTTTCCAGGTGGTAGGTCACATAAAAGGATGCCATGTGAAGGTTTTCCATTTTTTTAATTTTTTTTAATTAGTTATATCTAACCTTAGCCCAAAACCGAGACCGTAAACCCTAACGATAAACCTAAACCTAACCGTAACTTCGATCCAGCAAAAACCGTCAAAGATCTCTAAAGAAAGTATACATTGTGGATCTAAAAGTGATTTTTTCAAAAAATCATGACCAAACTATGAGGCACTCGTAGTTCAAATCAGACACACTTCAACGAATCTGCAGGAACTTATCTGAATTGTTTGGAATATCTAAGTATGTTTTTATATCCAAACCCAGGGTTAAATGCACTTATAAGGTGGTCTACTATTTTCTATCTATTTGGATGTTCCTCTTTCGGTGAGCCGTTTTGGTAGCTGCTTCACAAAAAAAGACTGTTTTGACACTAAAAAAATGAAAAATGGGTTTTTTGTTCAATAAAAAGCCTAAACCCCTTAGTCAATACTATTCTACAACCAAGATACACCAGCGTGTCAAATATTTCCTCATTCCGACATTTTTTGCTATGTTAAATATCATACCCTAGCTCATTTCAGTCGAAAACCATACATCTTTGTACCTCGTACCTCATTTCTGTGAAGATTTTTTTATAAAAACCTCCATAACTCATGTTTATAATTTTTTTCAGGTGGTAGGGTCACATAAAAGGATGTCATGTGAAGGATTTTCATTTTTTGGAATTTTTTTTGAATTAGTTATGTCTAATCCTAGCCCGAAACCGAGTCGTAAACCCTAACGATAAACCTAAAACTAACCGTAACTTCGATCCAGCAAAAACTGTCAAACATCTCTAAAGAAAGTATACATTGTGGATCTAAAAGTGATTTTTTCAAAAATCATGAACAAACTATGTGGCACTCGTAGTTCAAATAAGACCCACTTCAATCGAAATCGGCATGAACATATCTGAATTGTTTGGAATACCTAAGTATGTTTTTATATCCAAACCCAGGATTAAATACAATTATAAGGTGGTCTACTAATTTCTATCTATTTAGATGTTNAAATCGAAAGTTAACAAAAAAATGTCTAAATCGATTAGAAAAATGAGAGGAATCCAATATGACATCCATTAATCTTTTTCACCATGCATATGACTTTTTTTTAACATATTTTTGGTACTTGCTTACATAAAAAGTCGTTTTTGACACTTAAAAAATAGAAATCATATTTATGAAAAATCATTGTGGAAATTATTTTTGGCACTTAAACAATGCACTTTAAGGTGGTCTACTATTTTCTATCTATTTGGATGTTTCTCTTTCGGTGAGCCGTTTTGGTAGCTGCTTCACAAAAAAATTACTGTTTTGACACTAAAAAAAATGAAAAATGGGTTTTTTATTCAACGAAAACCCTAATCCCCTTAGTCAATACTATTCTAAAACCAAGATACACCAGTGTGTCAAATATTGCCTCATTCCGACATTTTTTGCTATGTTAAATGTCATACCCTAACTCATTTCAGTCGAAAACCATACATCTTTATACGTTGTAGCTCATTTCTGTGAAAGTTTTTTTTATAAAAACCTCCATAACTCATGTTTATAATTTTTTCCAGGTGGTAGGTCACATAAAAGGATGCCATGTGAAGGTTGTCCATCTTTTTGATTTTTTTTGAATTAGTTATGTCTAACACTAGCCCGAAACCGAGACCGTAAACCCTAACGATAAACCTAAACCTAACCGTAACTTCGATCCAGCAAAAACCGTCAAAGATCTCTAAAGAAAGTATACATTGTGGATATAAAAGTGATTTTTTCAAAAAATCATGACCAAAATATGTGGCACTCGTAGTTCAAATCAGACCCACTTCCTGCGAAATCAGCAGGAACTTATCTGAATTATTTGAAATACCTAAGTATAGTTTTATATCCAAACCCAGGGTTAAATACACCTATAAGGTGGTCTACTATTTTCTATCTATTTGGATGTTCCTCTTTTGGTGAGCCGTTTTCGTAGCTGCTTCACAAAAAAAGAGAGTTTTGACACTAAAAAAATGAAAAATGGATTTTTTATTCAACGAAAACCCTAAACCCCTTAGTCAATACTGTTCTACAACCAAGATACACCAATGTGTCAAATATTGCCTTATTCCGACATTTTTTGTTATGTTAAATGTCATACCCTAGCTCATTTCAGTCGAAAACCATACATCTTTGTACCTCGTAGCTCATTTATGTGAAAGTTTTTTATAAAACCCTTCATAACTCATGTTTATAATTTTTCCCAGGTGGTAGGTCATATAAAAGGATGTCATGTGAAGGTTTTAAATTTTTTGATTTTTTTTGAATTAGTTATGTCTAACCCTAGCCCGAAACCGAGAGCATAAATCTTAACGATAAATCTAAACCTAACCGTAACATCGATCCAGCAAAAACCGTCAAATATCTCTAAAGAAAGTATACATTATGGATCTAAAAGTGATTTTTTGAAAAAATCATGACCAAAATATGTGGCACTCGTAGTTCAAATCCGACCCACTTCCAACTAAATCGGCAGGAACTTATCTGAATTGTTTGAAATACCTAAGTATGTTTTTATATCCAAACTAAGTGTTAAATGCACTTATAAGGTGGTCTAATATTGTCTATCTATTTGGATTTTACTCTTTCGTTGAGCCGTTTTGTTAGATGCTTCACAAAAAAAGACTGTTTTGACACTAAAAAAAATGAAAAATGGATTTTTTTTATTCGACAAAAACCCTAAACCCCTTAGTCAATACTATTATACAACCAAGATACAGTAGTGTGTCAAATATTGTCTCATTCCGATATTTTTTGCTATGTTAAATGTCATACCCTAGCTCATTTCAGTCGAAAACCATACATCTTTGTACCTCCTAGCTCATTTCTGTGAAGGTTTTTTATAAAAACCTCCATAACTCATGTTTATAATTTTTTCCAGATGGTAGGTCACATAAAAGGATGTCATGTGAAGGTTTTCTATTTTTTTGATTTTTTTGAATTAGTCATGTCTAACCCTAGCCGAAAACCGAGACCATAAACCCTAACGATAAACCTAAACCTAACCGTAACTTCGATCCAGCAAAAACTGTCAAAGATCTCTAAAGAAAGTATACATTGTGGATCTAAAAGTGATTTTTTCAAAAAATCATGACCAAAATATGTGTCACTCGTAGTTCAAATCAGACCCACTTCCAGCGAAATCGGCAGGAACTTATCTGAATTGTTTGAAATACCTAACTATGTTTTTATATCCAAACCCAGGGTTAAATACACTTATAAGGTGTTCTACTATTTTCTATCTATTTGGATGTTCCTTTTTCGGTGAGCCGTTTTGGTAGCTGCTTCACAAAAAAAGACTGTTTTGACACTAAAAAAATAAAAAATGGGTTTTTTATAAAACAAAAACCTAAACCCCTTAGTCAATACTATTCTACAACCAAGATACACCAGTGTGTCAAATATTGGCTCATTCCGACATTTTTGCTATGTTAAATGTCATATCCTAGCTCATTTCAGTCGAAAACCATACATCTTTGTACCTCGTAGCTCATTTCTGTGAAGGTTTTTTTATAAAAACCTCCATAACTCATGTTTATAATTTTTTTCAGGTGGTAGGTCAGATAAAAGGATGCCATGTGAAGGTTTTCCATTTCTTTGATTTTTTTTTGAATTAGTTATGTCTAACCCTAGCCCGAAACCGAGACCATAACACTAGTAGGAAAAAGCCTACCACTGGCGAAATTCGCCAGCGGTACTATCGCCAGTGGTAACAGCTTAGCACTGGCGAACATCCCGTTCGCCAGCGGTAAGTGAGATAGCACTGGCGAACCGGTTACATGTTCGCCAGCGATTGACCTTACCACTGGCGAACAAAACCTGTACGCCAGTAATATATATTTCTGCTTTTAAAATAAAAGCAGAAATGTATTACAGCAATATATATAGAGCAAAATTCATACTGCCTATCCAATAGATACATGTAGCGATGGACGTGCTCATCCTCCTCCCTTATACGGCGACGTACCACCTCGGGGGCCGGCTCCCTCTACACCGAGCGTGGCCCACGCGACTGCCACCACAGAAGATCCGGGTCGACGACGTCACCCGGATTCCTCACCAAGCTGCGCGTCCCGGAAGGTAGCACCTCCCAGTGCTAGCCCGGTGGAGCCCAGTCCCGGACATCGCCTCTCTGGTCCAACATGGACATCGTCGCCGAGAACACCTAAGTCAAAAACGCCTAAGTCAAATTTTTGTTACAAAAGTAATATTAAAATTTACGAAATGCGAGAATTTAACAATGGAAAGCCTCATATATCATTGCCGTACAAAACAAGGCCAAAAGAGTGTCTACAAGACCATGTATTAATATAAACACTCCAAATGTATATACTACAAGGCATTGTAGACACTCTCCTTGCCTTTACCGTGGCATAGTTTAAATCATCGGCTTTGTCAATTCATAGAGAAGAAACAAAATGATTCGAGTTTATGACTAATACATAGATTGGACATACATTGATCAGGAACGGGGCAAGCGGACCAAGTAAGAGTATGCACAAGATGTTTATTTGCGCATATCACAAGGTCCGCTGGCACCTCCCTGAATCACATAGTGTGGCACAACATTTTAATCATCGGCATTTGGAAAGAGAGAGAAAAAACAAAAATGATTTCGGATTTGTGCCTCATACATATTTAAATTGGACACATATTTCAGAGACGGAGCAAGTGAACCAAGTAGGATGCACAAAATGTTTATTTGTGCATATCACAAGGTTCACTAGCTCCTCCCTGGATCATACAGTGTCACAACATTTTAATCATCGGCTTAGAAGAAAAAGACAAAACAAAATAAAAATGACTTAGATTTTGCGTCTCATACTTAGGTCGGACACACAAGTAGACCTGCAGGATCTTGTGAGCCAAGTATGATGCACAAGACTTGTACTTGTGCATATCACAAGGCTCACAAGACCTGCAGGCCTACAACCTAGTGCCACAACATTTTAATCATCGGCTTTCGAAGAAACAACCAAAACAAAATAAAAATGACTTAGATTTTGCCCCTCATACTTAGGTCAGACACACAAGTAGACCTGCAGGATCTCGTGAGCCAAGTATGATGCACAAGACTTGGTACTTGTGCATATCACAAGGCTCACAAGACCTGCAGGCCTACAACCTAGTGACACAACATTTTAATCATCGGCTTTCGAATAAACAGACAAAAAAATAAAAATGACTTAGATTTTGCGCCTCATACTTAGGTCGGACACACAATTAGTAGCCCTGAAGGATTGGCGGAGCCAAGTAGGATGCACAGGACTTGTACTTGTGCATATCACAAGGCTCCGCAGACCTTCAGGGTTACCACATAGTGCCACAACATTTTTAATCATCGGCACACACACAAGCAACCCTAAATAGCTCATCGATCATAATAAAGCAATGTAATAAAACATTATTTACAATTATTTCGAGTTGGACAAAGTGCTAACATAATGGCATGCAGGAGCATGCTAAGACAAATTTTGAACAAAGCATCTGCCCATACACACACAAATAGAAAGAAGTTCTAATAAATATTACAATACAAATAGGAGGTTATTTTTTAGTTGATTACAATAAAAATAGGAACTTTTCCTTTGCAGGCTAGATTCTCCTAAGATACACAGGAATCAAACAATCTGGTCTGACCTCTTTTTTTTCTTTTCTTTGCGAGGAACGAGGCATATCATTGGTGGTGCTGAGTTAACCCTGCTGCAGCATGGGCACAAACACCACTTAACGCTGCTCCCTTCCTTATTATTTATGCTAATCAAGTTCCTCCACTTTCAGTTCCTACATTTCAAACGACAACCAAAGGAAACATTCCTCTACTCTCTGGTTTCCAGTTGCATTCCTATCCTATTCTCGTGACTATTCCTATTCCTGCATTTCTAAATCCTACGAATCAAAGGATGCCGAAATATGCTCACCTTGAACACAGGAGGACGGCGGCGGCGGTAACGGGGAGAGGAGGGCGGCGACGGGAAGAGGAGGACGGCGGTGGCGGCGGCGACGGGGAGAGGAGGACGGTGGCGGCGGCGACGGGGAAAGGAGGACGGCGATGGGGAGAGGAGGACGGCGGTGGCGGTGGCCACAGGGAGAGGAGGACGGCGACGGGGAGAGGACGACGGCGGTGGCGGCGGTGGCGGCGGAGACGGGGAGAGGAGGAGTGCGGGCGCGTGTGAGAGGAAAAATGGTGGTATGGGATCGAGCTCGACCGGTCCGCGCGCTAGCTATACTGCTACTAACTACCGCTGGCGAACAGGGTCGACGGTTCGCCAGCGGTACTTAACTTACCGCTGGCGAACCACTCAGTCCATTCGCAAGTGGTAGGTGGCCCGTTAGGGTTTGCTCGAACCCGCGCTTACCACTGGCGCATTGCGTGCACTGTTCGCCAGTGGTACTCTCCTTACCACTGGTGACCAGGAAATCATGTTCGCCAGTGCTATTTACCGCTGGCGAATGTGATTTCCAGGTTCGCCAGTGAGACCCCGGCGGCTATAGCCCTGTTCCTACTAGTGTAAACCCTAATGATAAACCTAAACCTAACCGTAACTTCGATCCAGCAAAAACCGTCAAAGATCTCTAAAGAAAGTATACATTGTGGATCTAAAAGTGATTTTTTCAAAAAATCATGACTAAAATATGTGGCACTCGTAGTTCAAATCAGACCCACTTCCAACGAAATCGGCAGGAACTTATCTGAATTGTTTGAAATACCTAAGTATGTTTTTATATCCAAACCTAGGGTTAAATGCACTTATAAGGTGGTCTACTATTTTCTATCTATTTGGATGTTCCTCTTTCGGTGAGCCGTTTTGGTAGCTGCTTCACAAAAAAAATCCTGTTTTGACACTAAAAAAATGAAAAATGGGTTTTTTATTCAACGAAAACCCTAAACCCCTTAGTCAATACTATTCTACAACCAAGATACACCAGTGTGTCAAATATTGCCGCATTCCGACATTTTTTGCTATGTTAAATGTCATACCTAGCTCATTTTAGTCGAAAACCATACATCTTTCTACCTCGTAGCTCATTCCTGTGAAGTTTTTTTTATTAAAACCCCATTTTTTGAATATATTCCCAATTTTTTAAAACTATCAAGGTTTTTGTGATGCAAAAGATGATATGGATGAAATATTTGAATTCCTCTTATTTTTCTAATCGATTTAGATATTTTATTTATCAAATTTCGATTTACGGATTTAAAGATATGAGATATTCTATATTAAATGTAGAAAGGAAAAAATAAATTAAAATTCATTTTACTGTTATTTATTCAAAAATATTATTACTTAATAATTGCTATTTATTCAAATAAATTTTCAAAATTTAAGTTGTAAAAGTAAATCGTGACCCAGGGGTTAATATGATTGATATGATAGTTATATTAGTAAGTTCTAATTTCTCATTTGGATACTAATTTGGATGGAACTCAGAAGTTAAGCGTGCTTGGGCTGGAGGATAGGTGACCGAATGGGAAGTTTGACCAGGGTAAATAGTTTGACTTGGGATTATGAGTGGAATTAGAGTTTAAGTGTGTTGCTAAGTAGGAAATTTCAGAACAGAAATAAAAATAGAATTAAAAAATATAGGTAAAAGTTAAAAAAAAATAATGAAAAAAAATGAGGAAAAAAATATGCCGACGGCATTTTTGGCTATGCCTACGGGCTGATACGTCGACGGCCATAAGCCGTCGGCGTAGACCTATCCCGACGGCAATTTGACCTACGCCGACGGCTTTTGGCCGTCGGCATATCCGCAGTTTCCTGTAGTGATTGGTGGGAATACAATAAAACGGAAAATCTAAAAAGATTAATGACTTAAAAGTCAACTTCTATTTGGATCACCAAGTAAAAAAATTGACCATCGATGTACCTAACATTGTCCTCCTTCTCTAATCGTTCATGTCTAATGTGCTTTGTCCTTGCTAGCATACTACCTGGAAGGCTGGAACTAGTAACGTAGAAAAAGAGGATAATGTTGTATTGTACACAGGGGTAATTTTAGTTTCTTGCTGAATTTTTTTTGTACATCTAATTACTTTAAAGTTGACTTTTACAGATAATAGAACTCTCATTGTTCTATGATTTCCAAGTGTCTATTATATCCTACAAAAGTATAGCATGAATTGTATCACCCCTCAAAACCAAGTGAAAAAGTCTTCATATTTAATTAGCAGTCTAAGCAAAATAATAAATCTACCATTAAAGTAAATATGTAAAAAAAACATTGTATTTCCGTTCATCGATTTCATACTTCTTAGCGTTGATAAGTTCAAACGTTCAATGGGTGACTGAGTATCCACTCTCATTACTTTCACTTTCTTGTTCCATATTTTTCCTCGTGTGGTCACATAAGACACCTTCATTTACACCATAGTGTTACTGCTTTTTACGCGATTTTAATAATGGTTGTTGGTTAATAATATACTTAAAAATAGATTAGTGAATTACTATACCACGTTCTTGTCGCGCCAGGGTCCATGACAGTGGCCGCATCGGGCGGCCAAGTCCTCTACCGCACTCAGGCCACACTGGTGCCCTCTCTGTCTCGAACCCGGTCACCTGCGCATCCCGCATGCTCCCCATAGCGCCCAGGGCTAGGGTGTCCCACAACTCCACGCAATTGACATGTACACAATCGTCCTGGTCGATGAGATCAATTGGAGAAACAAGGAAAGGTCACACCTGCGAGATAGGGAAATATGCAGTGATTTTATCATCAAAATAGCAATGCCATGTGTCCCTCACACAACTATTTTGGATGAATTTGCAATGGATGGCAAGTTCATGGGCTAGTTGACCCCAATTTGCAACTTGTTGTATGAGTTTGCGCATGTTGGACAACTTTATATATGTGTAGTGTTATTAGAGCTCACAAATAGATGCATCTACCTTAGTATATGAAAGAAAGGCGATTGAATGCATGCCAATAGAAATATAATGTGGGCCAGTCTGGTTTAGTGAAATGACGATTACGGATATGTTAATTTCAAGGTGAGTGTCGGAGGTGAAATCTTCGAAAGACTATTGTCATGATTTATCTACTAATAGACGTGAGTGCATAAGCCGGGCATATGTCTCGAACATTATTTTACTATGTGAGCGGACATCGTACAACCTAATTAAGATCGATACACACTACAAACTATTTGAAGATTTCACATCAAGGTTAATATAACACAAAGCGTAGGAATAACACGGGCAAAAGCTTAAATAATTTATGTGATATTTTAGTTTTTCAAACATGTGTTGTATTAATTATTGCCAAACATCAGGAAAATTAATAAACTACATAACCATTTTATCGAATTATCCATGCTAGCATACTTGCTTTGTAAATGCACGATATTTCCGGTCTCTAACATGATCACCTGCGCGTCCTGCGTTCTCCCCGCGCTGTCGTGGCTAGGGTGTGCCACGGATTCACGCAATTTCCATGTACGTCGACGAGGTCAATCGGAGAAATAGGGGAGGCCATGGCTATGATAGGGAAATAAACAAGGATTATTTAATCAAAATAACAATGCCATATGTCACTCACAAAACTATTTTGGATGAATTTGTACTGGATGGTAAGTTCTTGGGCTAGTTGCCCTCAATTTCGCAACTTGTTGCATGAGTTTGCACAGTGTTATTAGCTTTTTTGGAATAGATCCATCTACCTTAGTATGAAAGGAAGGCGGTTGGATGCCGCTAGAAATCTAATGTGGACCAGTCATGTTTAGTGAAATGACGATTATCGATAACTTAACTTTATATAATTTATGTGATATGGGGCGAAGCGTAATAAGTTTGGATAATTTGTGTGATACTTACTTTTTCAAACATGTGTTGTATTAATTATTATGAAGCTTCAAGCAAATTAATGAACCACATAACATTGTTTTGAATAAGTGATGCATAGCATAATTGTAACTGCGTTATATTTATGGTCTCTAACACGATCATTTGCATGTGCCGCATGCTCCCCACACCGCTGCAGGGCTAGGGTGTGCCACTGCTCCACGCAATTACCATGTACGCAACCGTCCTGGTCGGCGAGATCAATTAGAGAAACATGGAAGGCCATAGCTGGGATTGTGAAATATTCAAGGTTTTTTTTTGTCAAAATAGCAATTCCACGTGTCACTCATAGAACTATTTTGGCGAATTTGTACCGGATGGCAAGTTCTTGGGCCAATTGACCCCAAGTTATGTTGAAACATTCAGAACTTCATTTTAATTATAGTTTGTTGGTACATATCCATACTATTAGGAAATTTCTCTTTTTTTATACTCTCAAATCTCAAAATAATATTTGGGTGTTTATTAATATTAAATTTGGTTTACTAGCAAGGGAGTTATCATTCTTGGAGAATTGAAAGTGGAATTTTAAAATACGAGATCGATCTTTGGCTCACCTGTGGTTAGGACGATAATGCTCGCATGTCAATAGTGACAAGATGGGGGGGGCATCATATTTGAAATTTATGAAAGTTTGTCATTTTGGAAATCTTAACTTTTTTTAAGGATTAATTTTTTTCATTTTAATTTGAATTATTAAAGCCTCGTATTTTAAAATAAAAACATTGTGAAGTATAAAATTTATGAATGTTTTATATTTTTGAAAGTTTGAACTTACAAAAAAAATGAAAGTTTGAAGTTCAAATTTTCTTGAATTTCGCAATTCTAAAATTTGAGTTTTTTTAGAGTTTCAATCTAATGTTCAAATTTTCATGAAGTTTGCAGTTATGAAAGTTTGATTTTTTTGAAAATTTCAAATTCTAATAATATGGCATATTGAAGCTAGCGCCAAAGCACCGTGTGTCTAGCTACCAGGGTCACGTTGTATTTGACTAGCATGTGAACTTTAGTTCCGTCAGTTTCAGAGAGAAAAAAGGCGTATAATTTTTTCATGCGAAGTTAAATAATGTAACATTTTACCAAAATTCATACAAAAAGTTGTCGACAAGTCTAATACTATACATAGATATGATATGGAAATATATTTTATTATGTATCTAATGACATTGAGATTTACCGAAATTCATACAAAAATTACACGCATTATTTTTAGGATTTCACTACATTGGCTATCTTATGTCATTCATTATTACTGTTCGAACCATACATGCGTTTCTTTCCATCATTTTTGTAATACTGTGTTTCTTTCCATCCTCAAATAGCAACATTAATATATATGGATATATAAATGGTAGAGAATTAATGGATGCTTATCCAATTGCAATCTAGATGGCAGGAGTTAATCCATGTCATTAATGAGGCATAAGTATATGGAAATTTATAATGCGTCCAGGGGATATGTGTGTACAAGTAAGCATTTTAAAGTCCACGCACATTTTTGTGCTGGCCTATTTGTATTTTAAAAAAATCTTAATGAATACATACTAAAAATGGCACATTTTCTGTATTCTTCCAAGTAACGGTCATTTTTAGGATCCAGGATTGCCAATATATACACGAGCACGGGTTTGTTCAGATCATTGTTCTTGCCTCAGGTCAACCAAGAATCCAACTTAGCTAGCTCTCTCTATTGAAAACTCCAGCGACCGGCGACCACCGTACCAAGATATCCGGCGACTAGCTAGGTTGTCGGTCTCCTCACCCTGGTAAACAACTAAGCACACAGAGAAAGGTATATATCCTAAAGCCTAGCCTGGTAGCAATCTATCTATTTGGGAGTCGCTTGTGCTGGTCATTGCATGCTTGTGATTATTTTTTTATTTTATTTATATCGTTGAAGAGTTGTGTGATTTTTTTGGAGAGTTAACCATGGCACGTGGTTTTAGTTTCTCTGATGAAAATGAATCTAGCGAACATCACCATGTGTTGTTCAATATCTGGTACAAGATGCATCATAGATTGGAAATTAACAGAGCAGTTTTGATTCTAGATCTAGATTACACTACCGGAAATCTGTTCTTTGCCGTGCAGCCAAAACGCACGGCACAGGCTGTGCGGAACACGGCAAAGCCTTTGCCGTGCCGAACTGCACGGCAAAGACTACACGGCAAAGTTTGCGTCGGCAAAGAATCTTTGCCGTGCGCTTTTGCTAAAACACGACGGCAAAGGCTTTGCCGTGAGCCCTGTGCGCACTGCCCGGCACAAATTACTTTGCCATGTGCTCGTCACGGTTATGCACGGCATACCCTTAGCCTTTGCCGAGATGCCTTTATTTGCCGTGTGTTTTCGTTCCATTTTGCCGTGTCGTATTCTTTGCCGTGTGCTCGGGTTCTTCTGTGCTGTGCGTCGTTTATTTGCCGTGATCTTCCTATTTCCTGCACGGCAAAGTTTTCTTTGCCGTGTTCCGGGAATCTGCGGCACACGGCAGAGACTCGTCCGCACGGCAAATTCAAATTTTCCGGTAGTGTTAGCTGGCTTGTTGTCCCAAATATATTTGATTCATGACAGTTTTTTTCCTGCGCTCCATTTTAGGTCTTGGTATGTATCTCATGTAGAGTATTTGGGATTAGTATCAGAATTAAACATGGGGCATCTATCATCTATATATATATTTAAGGTTTAAGCTAGCATGTTTTGGCTCCTTAGATCTCAGTGCATATGCTTCTATCCAAATACCACATGTCATTAATCAACGAGTTAGCTAGACCACACACTCATATGTGGGAGATCTAGAAAATGTAGATCTATGAGTACCAATATTAGGTTAGAAAGATATGGGGCCGGCGTGATCTATGAGGATTTGTGTTCTTTAAGAAATATGGAAGATCTAAAATAATATGGTCTATATGTTGACAACGTGGGAGATCTAGAAGTATTTGATTTGAGTTGTAGAAGCGCTCCCATTTTGCACTAAGTAGTCTTGTGTGCTCATAATTGACAAAGTAGTGATGTGTATGAAATCCATTCTATATATTTCTTAAACCAAATACCTAAGATCAGATCATCCATTCAATACACGGTCTCTCAAGGAAAAAAACAATTAGAGTTCATAAGTAGCGCATGATACTATTGATCATTTTCAAAATTTCATCACTTTAAATCCTAATAACATAATTAAACTATTTTATGTCCTTTTGTTCATGTAGTACTTCATTTGAACTCCTATTTTTACTGGAGTTTTGACATGATTCAGATTATGGCGAAAGATCGACGACCTTATATTGTACTACTTGTATTGTACTTCCAAATTTTAAATTTTATGTACAGCTGGATCAACGTCGTACAAAACCATAAAATTGTGTCCGAAGTGCGGACATCTGGGTTGGTAAAATACAAACTTCCCCAACCTTGCTCTCGTACTCTCACAGTAGATCATCTTCTGTCTCTATGCATTTGTTTTAGCTTACCCAATTTGTTCAGATATTTACTGTACTATTTGCTTGCATAGTTAAATTTCTTGTTTATATATGCCAATTTTCATGGGAATTATATCCCACATCCGCATTAGAGTAACTATGTATATGCACTTCTCTAATTGCGTGTGTGTATTATCGATCACGCACCAATGGCGTCATGTATTTGATCCGCTGTGTCGAAGTAATCATGGCTTGCCTGATTGTCTTGTTCGAGAGCAGCTGCTGATCAATGGAGTGCAAGGGCGTGAACGGCCAGTCCCACAAGCCCAAGGTCGTCTTCGTGCTGGGTGCCACGGCCACGGGGAAGTCCAAGCTCGCCATCGCCCTCGCCCACCGCTTCGACGGCGAAGTCATCAACTCTGACAAGATCCAGGTGTACGACGGCGTCCCAATACTCACCAACAAGGTCACTGAGGAGGAATGCGCCGGCGTGCGTCACCACCTCCTCGGCGGCGTACACCCTGATGCCGACTTCACAGTGGAGGACTTCCGCCGCGAGGCGTCCGCAGCCATCGCCCGCGTCATCTCCGTGGGCCGCCTCCCCGTCGTGGCAGGCGGGTCCAACACTTACATAGAGGCGCTGGTGGAAGGCGACGGCGCGGTGTTCCGCGCGTCCCACGACTGCCTCTTCATCTGGGTGGACGCCGCGCCGGAGAACCTGAAATGGTACACGGCGCTGCGCGTGGACAACATGGTGGAGCGCGGGCTGGTGGCCGAGGCGCGCGCCGTGTTTAACGCCGGTAATGAGGACTACACCCGCGGCGTGCGCCGCGCCATCGGGCTTCCCGAGATGCACGAGTACCTGCTGCTACTGGAATTGGATGAGCTCGAGGGCACTGTGGGAGAAGCAGAGCTGGCGGAGATGCTCGATCGGGCTGTGCGCGAAATCAAGGCGAACACTTTTGGTCTAGTGCTGGCGCAGCAGGCCAAGATCCAGCGCCTGAGCACCATGGAAGGCTGGGACGTGCGCCGCGTCGACGCCACCGTCGTGTTCGCGTCCATGGCGGAGGGCCTCGGAAAGGAGGCCTGGGAGTCGGTCGTGTGGGAGCCATCCGAGGAGATGGTGAACCGCTTCCTGGAGACCCCTGCTCTCATGATCCATGATGCAGCTGCCACCCAGCTGCCAACTGACCTGGAACTGGAGGAGGAGATGGCCTGGACTTTCATCGACCGCGACCTCGTCCTAGCCCTGCCAGCAGTGCACGAAGACGAGGATTTCATGGAGTTCATCCCCGACCGCGACGTCGTCCTGGCCCTGGCAGCAGTGCACGGCGACGAGGATTTCATGGAGTTCGTCCCCGACCGCGATGTCGTCCTGGCACTGCCAGCAGTGCACGATGACGAGGATTTCATGGAGTTCGTCCCCGACCGCGACGTCGTCCTGGCCCTCCCAGCAGTGCACGAGGACGAGGAGATCGACAACGGACCTGCAGCCAGCGTTATCAATGGCACCGACGTCGTGGAGGGCAAGGAACCTGCGGGCGGTGAGGTCGACGGTGATGGAGGCAATGCCGGCGTCGCTGAGGCGGCTCTCGATGCAGCTGGAGCGGTGTCGGGCTCGGGCACAGTCTAAGCGACGTGCATATGCATAACTTCGGCTTTCGGTGGTGCTTTTTTTTTTTTTGATAAAGGGATTTTATTACTTAAAAAGTATTAAGCATTACACCCGGCCTCTGCATAACTGAGATGCACACAGCCCAAAACCGTCCAACATGTCCAAAGCAACAGAAATAAAAGAGCGGATTACATATCATCTTGAGAAATTGTAAGACCGCCCAAGGAAACTAAGAGCTGATCCGCAGGCTATGCGACCATCCATGCCGGGAGAAAAGCTCCCTGGCTGCCGCCTCCAAACGCGACGATACCTTCAAGAACAAATCCCGGTGCTCCACACGCTGAAGGACCGACCATAATCGGAGAGTAGCTGTGCAACGGTAGATAACCTGCAGAATAGAGGAATTTTTGTCATTAAAAACCTTGTCATTTCTACACAGCCAAAGCGACCAAATAACGGCAATCGCTCCCACCCTAATAAGTAATTTAAACCTAGGATCGACCCCGTTTAGCCAGTTGCCAAAAATATTTGCAACGCTCCGCGGGGGATATAAGGTAGAACCTATTTGGACAGCTGACCATATAGACCGAGCAAACTCACAACGGAAGAAAAGGTGTTTAATGGACTCATCATGAGTACAGAAGACACACTTTTTACTCCCATGCCAGTTGCGCTTGGCAAGGTTGTCTTTTGTAAGAATAACTCCCCGACGAAGATACCACGCAAACACCTTTGTTTTGAGAGGTATCATCATCTTCCAAATTTTCTTATTAGGATCAACCGGAACATCAGATTGGATAAGAACTCTATACATGGAAGCAACCGAGAAAATACCATTCTTAGTTGGAATCCAACGAAGTTCATCAGGGCCTCCCTGGAGTTGAACAGAGTCCAACCGAAGCAACAAAGCATTCCAAGCTGCTCCTCGAGGCCCTAATAGCGTTCTCCTAAACGATACATTAGGTGGGGATGTACCCATCACCTTAGCCAATGTATCGCCTTTGTAACGCACCACATTATATAGAGCCGGATACTGTTCACGAAGAGTAGTTTGGCCAAGCCATATATCTTCCCAGAACCTAATCTCCGATCCATTCTTAATGGAGAATGAAGCATGTGGAAAGAAATACTTTTTTGTGGCCATGAGACCAGCCCAAAAGTGTGAATCTCCAGGTTTCCAAACAACCTGGGATACAGCTTTTTCCCCCACATATTTCCTTCTTACAAGAGTCTGCCAAATTCCTTCTTCCGAAAGAAGTTTGAATAACCATTTACCAAGTAGTGCTTTATTCTTGACCTCGAGGTCATGAACTCCGAGCCCACCTTGGTCTTTTGGCCGGCAAACCACACTCCATTTAGTCAGTCGATACTTCTTCTTCTCACTATCCCCTTGCCAAAAGAATCTTGAGCGGAAATAATCCAATCTTTTCAAGACCCCTTTAGGCAATTGGAAGAAGGAAATCATATACAGCACCATGTTTGTCAGTACTGAATTAATGAGAACCAATCTTCCTCCGAGGGATAGGAGTTTACCTTTCCAACTATTTAAACGAAACTGGAATCTTTCCTCCACCAATTTCCATTCAACATTTGTGAGTCTCCGATAATGAATCGGGATCCCCAAATAGTTGATAGGGAATTGGCCCTGTGCACACCCAAAAAGCTCGGCATACACAGAAGCTTCATCCTGGGCCTCGCCAAAACAAAACAATTCACTTTTATGGAAGTTTATCTTTAGACCCGATAATCGCTCGAATGCCGATAGAATTAACTTTAGGTTCCGAGCTTTTTCGATGTCATGATCCATAAAAAGGATTGTATCATCGGCATATTGAAGGATCGATAATCCACCATCGACCAGATGGGGAATCACACCTTCAATTTGACCCTCAGACTTAGCACGCTCGATCAAGATGGCCAACATATCCGCCACTATATTAAATAGTATTGGCGACAGAGGGTCTCCTTGTCTAAGACCCTTTTTCGTTTGGAAGTATCTACCAGTGTCATCATTGACTTTGATGGCCACACTTCCACCCGAAACAAAGGAATCAATAAGCGCACGCCATTCAGAAGAAAAACCTTTCATTCTGAGCGTCTGTTGAAGGAAAGACCAATTAACTTTATCATAAGCTTTTTCGAAATCAATTTTTAAAATTACCCCATTCAGTTTCTTCCTGTGCAATTCATGGACCGTTTCATGCAAGATTGCAACCCCATCGAGGATATTGCGGCCTTGCATAAAGGCAGTCTGAGAAGGCCGGACCACATGGTCCGCCACACTGCTCAGCCGAATCGTTGCAACTTTAGTGAATATTTTGAAACTTACATTAAGAAGGCAGATAGGTCTATACTGTTGAATCCTTTCTGCCTCATTAATCTTAGGTAGCAAAATAATCTCACCAAAATTCAGACGAAATAACTCCAGCTGACCAGCGTGTAAGGAAGCAAACATATTAAGCAAATCAGACTTGATTACATCCCAGAAATTCTGATAGAACTCTGCTGGGAAACCATCCGGTCCAGGTGCTTTATTGTGTTCCATTTGGAAAACAGCCATACGCACTTCTTCCTCTGAATAGGGTTTAGTGAGCAGGTTATTCTCTTCAACAGAAACCTGGGGAATATCACCTGTTCTAGACTCATCCAGAGTGAAGTTCCCTTCCTCTGGAGCTCCGAACAACCCCTTATAATAATTAGTAATGTACGTCTTTAGTTGCTCCTGGCCCTCAATCGTTCCTTCATCCTGCACTAGGGTATGAATGCGCTTTTTCCTATGTCTGCCATTGGCAATACTGTGGAAATAGCGCGTATTCGAGTCCCCTTGAAGGAGGAATTTTGATTTAGAACGTTGATACCATTTCAACTCTTCCTCACGCAGAAGTTTGGCTATTTCCGCATTGGATTGGCTTTTCAGCTCAATTTCCTGTGGGGATAATAAGCGCACCTCTGCCAAAGCCTCCAAATCATCAATAATGGAGGAAAGACGTATCTTTTCTTTTTTAAGTAAACCAGTAGTATGGCGTGCCCACCCTACAAGATGAGTGCGCATAGCCCGCATCTTGTTATTCCATATCTGGATCGGAGAGGCACCCGCGACTGGTCTGTCCCAAATCCTTTTAACCATGTCATGGAAACCCTCCCTCAGCAGCCAACCAAGTTCAAACTTGAACCGTGGTTTGGTTGGAGGAACAACCATACCGGTGGACAAAAGAATAGGAGCATGATCCGACAGACCCTCAATACGCTCTAGAGCCCGTACTGAAACCAATGGGAACTTGGATTCCCAATCGGCGTCCATCAGCACGCGATCCAGTTTTTCGTATGTGGGTTCAGGCAGGGAATTAGCCCAAGTGAACTGTCTCCCAACCATTGAAATCTCTCTTAAATCCAAGCTGTCAATGACCGCATTGAACAAAAGAGGCCAACGATTGTCAAAACGTCCCCTACTTTTCTCGAACGGAAAACGAAGCAAATTAAAATCCCCACCTATGATAATTGGATGCGGATTGTCTTTTGCCAAGTTTACCAATTCACGAAGAAAATCGGACTTATGCTCTACCTGGGCGGGCCCATACACAGCAACAAGACTCCAAATGAAGTTGTCCGCCTTATTCCGGATGTGCATTTTAATGTGAAAATCACTATCCGAAACAGCCAACACCTCCATGGTATCAGTCCTGACGCCTAGTAAGATGCCCCCCGAACGGCCCCGCGGGGGTCGAGAGTACCAAGCAAAATCCACACCACCTGAAAGGCGGTCCAATAGACCTTGCGAGAACTCCCGCCGACCCGTCTCCGAGATAGCTAAGAAATCCAAATTATGATCCCGAATACATCCAGCGAAGTGCAAGTGTTTAGCCAAGTCACCAAGACCTCTGCTATTTGCAAACATGCCATTCTGTAGTTACTCAACTGGTGCTTAGACTGACAGATGCATGCGAGATGGCCGGGGTGATGCAAGTGCAATGAGCTTAAGCTAGCATTACTATTTAATTTATGGTGTATCTCTGGTTTCTGAATAATCATGAAAGACTCGTATGGATTTAAAGGCACATGTGTCTCAAACTGTCTATATTTTTTTCGAAACGGGGAGTGCATCGAAGAGATAATACGGCTTTTATTTTATTTCTTTGAAGAACCTACAAATAGAAGCCATCAAACAATAGAGAGAACGAGGCCTTATGCCCCGGCCACAGCCATCGCCGGCTCCAGAGATAACGTCTTGTGCACCCGCTTCGGAAGTCGCCTCCACCATCTTCCGATGATCCATCCTCATAGCGTAGATCGATGTGAAGACCCTCGCGTTCGCACAGCCATCGGCGCCACCACGGTGTCAGACAACACCACTGCAATGTGCGCGCGTTCATCTACGCATGGGCGTTCGCCGTTGGGGATGCCCTTATTGATGGGGTCGCAGCATGGAAAACAAAAATTTTCTACGCGGCAAAGCGGAATAAACCCCAAGGATCTAGATCTACGAGATGAAGATAGCGAAGATGAGATCCAATCTCTTACCCTCGAAGATCAACAAACGTGTTTTGTCGGTGCAGGGGTTGGCTAGTCGATCCCCGCAACTAGACTCGTCTAGTCGCGAGGAGATGTATTATCCTCGAGATCCAATCCGGTGAAGTGCAGCAACGGGCAGCACCTCCGCGGCGTCCACACGTACGGCTCGATGAAGACGTCGACTCCTTGATCCCGCAAGCGAGACGACGTGGCCTTGATGATCTCAGCAGCACGACGGTAGTGCCGGTGACGATGACGATCTCCGCGAGCAGGGCTTCGCCAAGCCAAGCAAGAGGAGAGGGAGAGGAGGAGGTGGCGCAGCCCCTAGGGCAAGGGGGTGCGGCTAGGTGTGGAGGTTGGACGGCGGCAGCCCTCCGGGAGAGGAGGGGTGCGGCTAGGGCTAGATGGGAGAGAGGGGTGCGGCTGGGGGGTGGTGCGGCAGCCTCCAAGGGGGTGTGTTGCGCCCCCCCCCCCTCCCCTCCTTTATATAGGTGGCGGCTAGGTCAAGGGGAGGGGGCCGGCCGGCCCCTCCTTGCTTGCCCCCCAAGTTGGAGTCCAACAAGGACTCCTTCTTGGGCCCCTTTCCTAAAGGGGTGGGAGCCCACCTCCTAGTCCAACTAGGAGTGGGACTCCCCTCCTTGTGCCGCACCCCTTCATGGGCCTAGGTGGTGCGCCCCACCAAGTGGTGGCAGCACCCCTTTGCACCATGTGGGCCCCATACAAATTATGCGATCCCACTTCTAGACCCTTCTAGAACATTCCGGAACCTTCCGGTACCCTTTAAATAATTTCCGGAACTTTTCCGAAACCTCCGGAAACCACTTTCCATATATGAATCTTATTCTCCGGACTCCTCCGGAACTCCTCGTGACGTCCGGGATCCCATCCGAGACTCCGAATCACCATTCGTTCACTTCATCATTTAATTCATCGCAAAACCTAATTTCATCGGAACGTTAAGTGTGTGACCCTACGGGTTCGAGAATGCATAGACATGATCATATCAATAATTAATAGCGGGACCGGGATGTCCATATTAATTCCTATACACTCAACGAAAACCTTTTCTCGATTGAACCACGATGCCGGAGATTCAATTAATCTCATATACGATTCCCTTTGTCTCACGATATTTTACTTGCCCGAGATATAATCGTTGACATCCCCATGTCTAGTTTAATCTCGTTACCGGCAAGTTCTCTTTACTCGTCCATAATATAGGATCCCGGTGATTACAACTTAATCACATGTCTGCAGACTCTTGATGCTATATTACCGAGAAGGCCTGGAGATATCTTCTCCGTCACATGGAGGGACAAATTCCACTCTCGATTCATATCACCCAACAACTCACCATCGGAGATACCTGAAAGTCACCTTTATAATCACCCAGTTACGAAGTGACGTTTGATGTCCACAAAGTATTCTTCCAGTGAACGGGAGTGATATAATCTCATGGTCTAAGGAAACTATATTTGGCATATTAAAAGTGTTGACAACAAAACTTTTGTGACACGATTAATTGCAACTCTTTATTTGGGTCATGTCCATCACACCATTACTCCTAATGATATGACTCCGTTATCAAGTGACTATAACAAGTCCATAGTTAGGAAACTCTAACTATCTCTTGATCAACGAACTAGTCCTGTAGAGGCTCACTAGGGACACCGGGTGTTTATATTCCACACATGTATTATGTTTCCATTTAATACAATTATAGCATGGATAATAAACTATTATCATAAACTTGAATATGCTTAATAAACCATTTATTATTGCCTCTAGGGCATATTCCCAACAGTCTCCCACTTGCACTAGAGTCAATAATCTAGTTTACATTTCCGCGATCCAACACCCATGGAGTCTCACTCATGAAGTCTCAGTGCTGATCATGTTTGCTTGTGGAAGAGGTTCCGTCCGTACTCTGTACCTTTACAGTTCTTTATGTCCTTTGCAAAATTGTAACTGTCACCTAATTTGACATTACTTTACCATCACATGATAAACTTCTTATCATCCCATGATAAAACCATTATCATATAATGTATATAATATGTTTGGTTATAGAGTGAGGTACTCATATCCTTTCATGCCTATATGTATGTTCAGTCAAAAAGGACTTTCCCACAACATATGCATCTGGAACTCACTCAATCTTGAAACAACTTTCTCAAACCAAAATATTATATCTTATTTCAATCCTTGAATTAATCATATACTCCTATGCGTTGTAGACTTAACAAATCAACAGTGAGCCTTGTCACTTTGATATTTCCGATCATGCTTTCGCTGTGCTACTCTGATATTAAGAGATCCCTAATTTAGTCTGGCTTTATGACTTCAACCAAGTCCACCATTTTCTAAATTTATCTCAATCTCATGAAAAATGACTCCTCATTCAACATGTTCTTACAATTAAGAACTTGGGTCACATATCGTCACATACAAACATATGGTTCTTATATGTTGAGATCTATGAACATTCATATTGAATTCCAACATATCCTCCAACCATCAATTTTGTACTGAGTTCTCCAACTCAATGCTTCACCTATATGCCACAATGAGATGAACCATTCTTCTCTTGTTTCATTTTTGAACTCCTTCAAAACTTGTGTAGGTAAAACACCCTGACTTTGATATTTATCAAACTTATCTATCCTCCATAGATACATTCATCTACATGAACATTTGACGTTCAAACTAACTTCATAAGTTATGCATTGGTCCATGACAACATTTACACATTTATGAAAATCTCCATTTCATTCAAACACTATGTTGTAAACTCCACTCAAATATACCTCATACACATATTAAATTGTGAAGCCACTTTGACTCCCACTCAGAATATGTTATCTTTATATTTGACCATGATTTAACTAGCTCCCACTCAAACATATGTCACCACATATTTTGATTATGGAAATTAATTTCTGCTCTAACTTAATATATGTCACCACATATCTTAATTAGATCCTCACTCAGTTTCTTATGCACTTTCTCGACACTTTGGACTCCTCCAAAACTCTTAACTCTTAAGATTCGAGAACTCATATACGAAAACACCAGCACTTTGCCAGTTCTAAGTTTTATTTATTCACGCAAACTCTTTGCCAAATAAATATGTGAAACATTCTTTTCACAAAATCAAGTAACAATTACTTTATGATTTAAACTTGAAGTAGAAATGACTCTTAGTCACTTTCGTATTTAAATTTTCTATTTCTTCTTTGTAGTTTTGTAGGTATGTCTTGTTTATCAAAAACACGACAAGTAAATCATGAATATTATTTTGCAACTTTTGTCAAAATTCATATTCTTGAAACCTACTTCTCTTTAGACAAGCTAAACCAAAATTCAATGATCACCATCATCAAAACCTTTTATGTGTCAAGTTTTAAACCAACATAGCACTTTTCATATGTGCCACTTGATACATAAACATGCAAGGTTAAGCTTTCTAAACTTTATTCCAACAAATCTTTTATCCATGAAACCATTTCACGATAAAACCACTAAAATACATAACACAACCAAACACATTGGTTTGTTCCTTTTAGTCTCACATTGTGGAATCTCTATTCATAATCTCATATGAACACTTTACAAAACTTTATTTGCTATGGCTTTTAATTATCTCATAATTATTGAAACCACTATTTCACATAACTCATATGCGAAATGCAAATCATTAAATAGATCCTTTATTTAAAACAGGAGTGTTTATCAAAATAAATCTAAATGATACTAATGAAACCTTAAAACCAAAGACCCTTTGTTTATGACCACATGATATCAAATATAATGTGATTACAATTCTTTAGGTTTTATCAAAACACCTTTTGAATAATATCTAAATATTGTAATTTGTGATAACACTTGTCACAAGTCACCATACTAAACAATAACTCAAATATTTTGTCTCTTTGATCAAATCGAAAAGACTCAATTATCTTGTTAATCTAATATCCTTTACTTCCAAAATCTCATCATGACATGAATAAATACTCCTATTTACTCATCCATGATAAAACAATGATGTCTTTTATTTACTGAAATATACAATCAACACTTGTGTTTATTTTCAGCAACCCATGGCATTTTCAGAAAATGGCATTTTTTAATCACACTGCTTAGTGATGCGCATCAAGATGCTTTTCAGCACTAATAGTATAATTAAAACAAATCTCATCATTAAGTATTGGATATTTTAGTATGTGTTTATTTTATAAGTGTTTAACTAATTATCGTTTAAATCTAGCAAAGGACAATAATCTCATAATCGAAACGTGATCTCCAAAAAGGATTACTCATGAAAATAGAACAACCACTTGTCTTTAACATGAATGACCGTCTCACAACCGAGACACACTAATTTAAGATCACACTTAATTCGATTACAAAACTCATTCAAATCCTCTAATTTAAAACGATAAATGTAGAAGTAGAACATCGCCAGCATCAACTCCTTGATTTCCTTTTTCCCGCGAAATCCACTCAGTCCCTCCATGCACTTCTCAAACGGCAGGCCCTGTTTTCATAAAACAGCACAAGTATCAAATACTTAGCTCACCATAAGTGTAAATGGGACATTTAAACATTTATAACTAGTATATCAAAATATACCTTCTGCGTTGACTACCTCTCCTGCTATGGGTTTCCACTTTAACTTGACGCAGCTGGGAAATAAACTCACAGAAAGTGATCGAATCCCTTCCCATGACATACTCCCTAACATAATCCTTATAGCTGGGGGGAAGCGAGCGCAGCACCCCATCTATTGCCATCTCGTCAGTTATTTCATGGTTCCAAACATCCACCATAGTATAATACAGCCGATGCATCTTACTTAGGTGCTGTTCCAAGCAAGTGTTTTCTTCCATCTTAGTGAAAGAAATTCATCCAGGCATTCAAACCTTGCAACTCTAAACTGTGCTATGAACCTTTGTTTCAGCTCATCGACAATCTCCATTGCGCTCAAGTTCCCAAATTGCCTACCAAGGTTAGAATCCATGAAGGTGCATATCAGCCACTCGACTCTCAAGTAGGTGGTCTTTTGATCGTACCACTCCATATACCCTTCGTAGTCAACAGTAACATCAGGGCGTTTCTCTAAAGCTTCATCTATCATGTAGAGCTCATCATGGCGAAAAGGGCTTCTCTCAGACGCATGTACCACTCAGCAAAGTTTGACCCATCGAGACGCAGCTCCTCAGCTAGAAACATACTACTGTAGTCTCCCATGATCTACAAGGATTTTGCAAAGACATCTTTAGGACACTTGTTTATGATAATTTTAGTTCAAATTAATCAAATTAACGAACTCCCACTAAACTCAACATCTCTCCGGTTGATTAGTGACACACGATCCAAAATCCACTACACCACCACCGATCATCACGGAGATGATGTAGTTTCAATGGTGAACAACTCAGTGTTGATCATATCATTCATATGACTCGTGTTTAACCTTTCGGTTCCGTGTTACCGAGGCCATGTCTGTACATGCTAGGCTCGTCAAGACAACCGTAGTATTTCTGCTTGTGCAAACTGGCTTGCACCCGTTGTATGTGAACGTTGAATCTATCACACCGATCATCACGTGATGCTTCGAAACGACAAACTTTCGCAACGGCGCATACTAGGGGAGAACACTTAATTATCTTGATATTAACTTGAGAGATCACCTTATCATGCTACCGTCGCGATCACATCTAAGCATAACAATAAGGTGCATAAAAGGGATTAACATCACATGCAATTCATAATTGTGATATGATATGGCCTTTCTTCATATGCTCTTAGATCTCCATCTTCAAAGCACCGGCAAGATCTCCATCTCCGGCATGATCTCCATCATCTTGGCGCCATCACCATGGTTGTCCACCAACTATTGCAACTACAACTAATGCTACTCTTAGCATAAAGTAAAGCAATTCATGGTGATTCATTGACCCGCAGGTCACATAAAATAATAGACACCATATGGCTCCTGCCGGTTGCCGTACTCGTCGACATGCAAGTCGCGAAATATTACAAACATGATCATTGCATACATTATCACAATCACATTGGCCATATCACATCACTTGACCCCCTCTGCAAAAACAAGTTAGACGCCTCTACTTTGTTTATGCAATTTTACGTGGCTTGGGTCAACGAGATAGAACCGTTCCAATCTACGCAAAAACCACAACGGTGATATAATAGTTGCTTATTTACTCATCCTTTTGAAAGGCCTTCCATTGAAAATTGCATCCTCACTAAAGCAAGAGAAACAGACAGCCCGCCAGCCACTTATGCAAAACAAGTTGCATGTCAGTCGTGAACCGGTCTCTCGTGCGGTGGACGAGTAAGGTTGGTCCGGGCCGCTTCAATCTCACATACCGCAAAGATGCAAATGCACGCGAGAAGGTAGCAACATAAATATCAACGCCCACAAACTCCTGTGTTCTAAATCGCATCACACCTACGAAGATCTAGGCTCTGATACCACTGATGGGGTCGCAGCATGGAAAACAAAAATTTTCTTACGCGGCAAAGCGGAAATTAAACCCCAAGGATCTAGATCTACGAGATGAAAGATAGCGAAGATGAGATCCAATCTCTTACCCTCGAAGATCAACAAACGCGTTTGTCGGTGCAGGGGTTGGCTAGTCGATCCCCGCAACTAGACTCGTCTAGTCGCGAGGAGATGGTATTATCCTCGAGATCCAATCGGTGAAGTGCAGCAACGGGCAGCACCTCCGCGGCGTCCACACGTACGGCTCGATGAAGACGTCGACTCCTTGATCCCGCAAGCGAGACGACGTGGCCTTGATGATCTCAGCAGCACGACGGTAGTGCCGGTGACGATGACGATCTCCGCGAGCAGGGCTTCGCCAAGCCAAGCAAGAGGAGAGGGAGAGGAGGAGGTGGCGCAGCCCCTAGGGCAAGGGGGTGCGGCTAGGTGTGGAGGGTTGGGACGGCGGCAGCCCTCCGGGAGAAGAGGGGTGCGGCTAGGGCTAGATGGGAGAGAGGGGTGCGGCTAGGGGGTGTGCGGGCGGCAGCCTCCAAGGGGGTGTGTTGCGCCCCCCACCCCCCTCCCCTCCTTTATATAGGTGGCGGCTAGGTCAGGGGAGGGGGCCGGCGGCCCCTCCTTGCTTGCCCCCCAAGTTGGAGTCCAACAAGGACTCCTTCTTGGGCCCCTTTCCTAAAGGGGTGGGAGCCCACCTCCTAGTCCAACTAGGAGTGGGACTCCCCTCCTTGTGCCGCACCCCCATGGGCTTAGGTGGTGCGCCCCACCAAGTGGTGGCAGCACCCCTTTGCACCATGTGGGCCCCATACAAATATGCGGTCCCACTTCTAGACCTTCTAGAACATTCCGGAACCTTCCGGTACCCTTTAAATAATTTCCGGAACTTTTCCGAAACCTCCGGAAACCACTTTCCATATATGAATCTTATTCTCCGGACTCCTCCGGAACTCCTCGTGATGTCCGGGATCCCATCCGAGACTCCGAATCACCATTCGTTCACTTCATCATTTAATTCATCGCAAAACCTAATTTCATCGGAACGTTAAGTGTGTGACCCTACGGGTTCGAGAATGCATAGACATGATCATATCAATAATTAATAGCGGGACCGGGATGTCCATATTAATTCCTATACACTCAACGAAAACCTTTTCTCGATTGAACCACGATGCCGGAGATTCAATTAATCTCATATACGATTCCCTTTGTCTCACGATATTTTACTTGCCCGAGATATAATCGTTGACATCCCCATGTCTAGTTTAATCTCGTTACCGGCAAGTTCTCTTTACTCGTCCATAATATAGGATCCCGGTGATTACAACTTAATCACATGTCTGCAGACTCTTGATGCTATATTACNTTGATGGGGTCGCAGCATGGAAAACAAAAATTTTCTACGCGGCAAAGCGGAATAAACCCCAAGGATCTAGATCTACGAGATGAAGATAGCGAAGATGAGATCCAATCTCTTACCCTCGAAGATCAACAAACGCGTTTTGTCGGTGCAGGGGTTGGCTAGTCGATCCCCGCAACTAGACTCGTCTAGTCGCGAGGAGATGTATTATCCTCGAGATCCAATCCGGTGAAGTGCAGCAACGGGCAGCACCTCCGCGGCGTCCACACGTACAGCTCGATGAAGACGTCGACTCCTTGATCCCGCAAGCGAGACGACGTGGCCTTGATGATCTCAGCAGCACGACGGTAGTGCCGGTGACGATGACGATCTCCGCGAGCAGGGCTTCGCCAAGCCAAGCAAGAGGAGAGGGAGAGGACAAGGCGGCGCAGCCCCTAGGGCAAGGGGTGGTGCGCTAGGTGTGGAGGTGGATGGCGGCAGCCCTCGGGAGAGGAGGGGTGCGGCTAGGGTAGATGGGAGAGAGGGGGTGCGGCTAGGGGGGGTGCGGCAGCCTCCAAGGGTTGGTGCGCCCCCCCCCCCCTCCTTATATAGGTGGCGGCTAGGTCAAGGGGGGGGCCGGCCGGCCCCCCTTGTCTTGCCCCCAAGTTGGAGTCCAACAAGGACTCCTCCTTGGGCCCTTTCTTAAAGGGTGGGAGCCCACCTCCTAGTCCAACTAGGAGTGGGACTCCCCTCCTTGTGCCGCACGCCCATATGGGCCTAGGTGGTGCGCCCCACCAAGTGGTGGCAGCACCCCTTTGCACCATTGGGCCCCATACAAAATATGCGGTCCCACTTCTAGACCCTTCTAGAACATTCCGGAACCTTCCGGTACCCTTTAAATAATTTCCGGAACTTTTCTGAAACCTCCGGAAACCACTTTCCATATATGAATCTTATTCTCCGGACTCCTCCGGAACTCCTCGTGATGTCCGGGATCCCATCCGAGACTCCGAATCACCATTCGTCACTTCATCATTAATTCATCGCAAAACCTAATTTCATCGGAACGTTAAGTGTGTGACCCTAACGGGTTCGAGAATGCATAGACATGATCATATCAATAATTAATAGCGGGACCGGGATGTCCATATTAATTCCTATACACTCAACGAAAACCTTTTCTCGATTGAACCACGATGCCGGAGATTCAATTAATCTCATATACGATTCCCTTTGTCTCACGATATTTTACTTGCCCGAGATATAATCGTTGACATCCCCATGTTCTAGTTTAATCTCGTTACCGGCAAGTTCTCTTACTCGTCCATAATATAGGATCCCGGTGATTACAACCTAATCACATGTCTGCAGACTTTTGATGCTATATTACCGAGAAGGCCTGGAGATATCTTCTCCGTCACAAGGAGGGACAAATTCCACTCTTGATTCATATCACCCAACAACCCACCATCGGAGATACCTGAAAGCCACCTTTATAATCACCCAGTTACGAAGTGACGTTTGATGTCCACAAAGTATTCCTCCGTGAACGGGAGTGATATAATCTCATGGTCTAAGGAAACTATATTTGGCATATTAAAAGTGTTGACAACAAAACTTTTGTGACACGATTAATTGCAACTCTTTATTTGGGTCATGTCCATCACAACCATTACTCCTAATGATATGACTCCGTTATCAAGTGACTATAACAAGTCCATAGTTAGGAAACTCTAACTATCTCTTGATCAACGAACTAGTCCTGTAGAGGCTTACTAGGGACTCCGGGTGTTTATATTCCACACATGTATTATGTTTCCATTTAATACAATTATAGCATGGATAATAAACTATTATCATAAACTTGAATATGCTTAATAAACCATTTTATTATTGCCTCTAGGGCATATTCCCAACAGTCTCCCACTTGCACTAGAGTCAATAATCTAGTTTACATTTCCTCGATCCAACACCCATGGAGTCTCACTCATGAAGTCTCAGTGCTGATCATGTTTGCTTGTGGAAGAGGTTCTGTCCGTGCTCTGTACTTTACAGCTCTTTATGTCCTTTGCAAAATTGTAACTGTCACCTAATTTGAACATTACTTTATCATCACATGATAAACTTCCTATCATCCCATGATAAAACCATTATCATATAATGCATATAATATGTTTGGTTATAGAGTGAGATAATCATATCCTTTCATGCCCATATGTATGATTAGTCAATTGGACTTTCTCATAACACATGCATCTGGAACTCACTCAATCTTGAAACAACTTTCTCAAACCAAAATATTATATCTTATTTCAATCCTTGAATTAATCATATACTCCTATATGTTGTTGACTTAACAAATCAACAGTGAGCCTTGTCACTTTGATATTTCCGATCATGCTTTCGCTTTGCTACTCCGATATTAAGATATCCCTAATTTAGTCTGGCTTTATGACTTCAACCAAGTCCACCATTTTCTAAATTTATCTCAATCTCATGAAAAATGACTCCTCATTCAACATGTTCTTACAATTAAGAACTTTGGGCCACATATCGTCATATACAAACATATGGTTCTTATATGTTGAGATCTATGAACAATTCATATTGAATTCCAACATATCCTCTAACCATCAATTTTGTACTGAGTTCTCCAACTCAATGCTTCACCTATATATCACAATGAGATGAACCATTCTTCTCTGTTTCATTTTGAACTCTTTCAAAATATCTAGGTTAAACATCTGACTTTAATGTTTATCAAACTTATCTATCCTCCATAGATACATTCATCTACATGAATATTTGACATTCAAACTAACTTCATAAGTTATGCATTGGTCCATGACAACGTTTACAACATTTATGAAATCTCCATTTCACTCAAACACTATGTTGTAAACTCCCACTCAAATATACACCATACACATATTAAATTGTGAAGCCACTTTGGCTCCCACTCAGAAATATGTCATCTTTATATTTGACCATGATTAACTAGCTCCCACTCAAACATATGTCACCACATATTTTGATTATGGAAATTAATTTCTGCTCTAACTTAATATATGTCACCACATATCTTAATTAGATCTCACTCAGTTTCTTATGCACTTTCTTGACACTTTGGACTCCTCCAAAACCTCTTAACTCTTAAGATTCGAGAACTCATATACGAAACACCAGCACTTTGCCAGCTCTAAGTTTTATTTATTCCACGCAAACTCTTTTGCAAAATAAATATGTGAAACATTCTTTTCACAAAATCAAGTAACAATTACTTTATGATTTAAACTTAAAGTAGAATGACTCTTAGTCACTTTCGTATTTAAAGTTACTATTTCTTCTTTTGTAGTTTTGTAGGTATGTCTTGTTTCTCAAACACGACAAGTAAATCATGAATATTATTTTGCAACTTTTGACAAAATTCATATTCTTGAACCCTACATCTCTTTAGACAAGCTAAACCAAAAATTCAATGATCACCATCATTAAAAACTTTATGTGTCAAGCCTTAACCAACACAGCACTTTACATATGTGCCACTTGATACATAAACATGCAAGGTTTAATCTTTCTAAACTTATTCCAACAAATCTTTTATCCATGAAACTATTTCACGATAAAACCACTAAAATACACAACACAACCAAACACATTGGTTTGTTCCTTTTAGTCTCACATTGTGGAATCTCTATTCATAATCTCATATGAACATTCTACAAAACTTTATTTGCCTTGGTTTTAATTATCTCATAATTATTGAAACCACTATTTCACATAACTCATATGCGAAACGCAAATCATTAAATAGATCCTTTATTTAAAACAGGAGTGTTATCAAAATAAATCTAAATGATACTAATGAAACCTTAAAACCTAAGACCCTTCTTCATGACCACATAATATCAAATATAATGTGACTACAATACTTTAGGTTTATCAAAACACTTTTGAATAATCTCTAAAACATTGTAATTTGTGATAACACTTGTCACAAGTCATCATACTAAACAATAACTCAAATATTTTGTCTCTTTTGATCAAATCGAAAAGACTCAATTATCTTGTTAACTTAATATCCTCTACTTCCAAAATCTCATCATGACATGAATAAATACTCCTATTCACTCATCCATGATAAAACAATGATGTCTTTTATTTACTGAAAAATACAACCAACACTTGTGTTTATTTTCAGCAACTCATGGCATTTTCAGAAAATGGCATTTTTAATCACACTACTTAGTGATGCGCATCAAGATGCTCTTCAGCACTAATAGTACAATTAAAACAATTCTCATCATTAAGTATTGGATATTTTAGTATGTCTTTATTTTATAAGTGTTTAACTAATTATCGTTTAAATCTAGCAAAGGACAATAATCTCATAATCGAAACGTGATCTCCAAAAAGGATTACTCATGAAAGTAGAACAACCACTTGTCTTTAACATGAATGACCGTCTCACAAACCGAGACACACTAATTTAAGATCACACTTAATTCGATTACAAAACTCATTCAAATCCTCTAATTTAAAACGATAAATGTAGAAGTAGAATATCGCCAGCATCAACTCCTTGATTGCCATCTCCCGCGAAATCCACTCAGTCCCTCCATGCACTTCTCATACGGCAGGCCCTGTTTTCATAAAACAGCACAAGTATCAAATACTTAGCTCACCATAAGTGTAAATGGGACATTTAAACATTTATAACTAGTATATCAAAATATACCTTCTGCGTTGGCTTCTCCGCCTGCTACGGGATTCCTTTCGATCTGACGAAGTCGAGACATCAGTTCCGGATAAGTGATCGAATCCCTTTCCTTTACATAGTCTCTGACACAATTCTTGAATTTGGGATGAAGCGAATGCAACAACCCATCTATCGCGAATTCGTCACTCATCTCCATATCCCAAGCATCCATCAGAGTGTGATATATCCTATACATTTTCTTCAGATGATCCTCTAAGCGATCATTTTCTTCCATCTTAGTTGAAAGAAACACACCCAGACCTTCAAACCTTGCAATTCTTACTTGTGCTATGAACATTTCCTTTAGCTTAGTGACAGTCTCAATGGCACTCAAGTTCTTGAATTGTTTGGATAGGTCTGAATTCATGAAGACACTCATCAACCAATTGACTTGAATGTGAGTCTTACTCCGGCTAAGCCAATCCATACGCTTGTTGTAACTCGCAGAAGCATCGGGTTTTTCTTCTAAGGGTTCATGTAACACGTAGAGCTGATCATTGGTTGATAGGACTTCTCTAAGACGTTCGTACCACTCGATGAAGTTTGACCCATCAAGACGCAGCTCCTCAGCAAGAAACATACTACTGTAGTCGGCCATGATCTACAAGGATTTTGCAAAGACATCTTTAGGACACTTGTTTATGATAATTTTAGTTCAATTAATCAAATTAACGAACTCCCACTAAACTCAACATCTCTCCGGTTGATTAGTGACACACGATCCAAATCCACTACACCACCACCGATCATCACGTGAGATGATGTAGTTTCAATGGTGAACAACTCAGTGTTGATCATATCATTTATATGACTCGTGCTTAACCTTTCGGTTCCGTGTTCCCGAGGCCATGTCTGTACATGCTAGGCTCGTCAAGACAACCGTAGTATTTCTGCTTGTGCAAACTGGCTTGCACCCGTTGTATGTGAACGTTGAATCTATCACACCCGATCATCACGTGATGCTTCGAAACGACGAACTTTCGCAACGGCGCATACTAGGGGAGAACACTTAATTATCTTGATATTAACATGAGAGATCACCTTATCATGCTACCGTCGCGATCACATCTAAGCATAACAATAAGGTGCATAAAAGGGATTAACGTCACATGCAATTCATAATTGTGATATGATATGGCCTTTCTTCATATGCTCTTAGATCTCCATCTTCAAAGCACCGGCAAGATCTCCATCTCCGGCATGATCTCCATCATCTTGGCGCCATCACCATGGTTGTCCACCAACTATTGCAACTACAACTAATGCTACTCTTAGCAATAAAGCAAAGCAAATACATGGTGATTTCATTGACACGCAGGTCACATAAAATAATAGACAACCATATGGCTCCTGCCGGTTGCCGTACTCGTCGACATGCAAGTCGCGAAATATTACAAACATGATCATTGCATACATTATCACAAATCACATTGGCCATATCACATCACTTGACCCCCTCTGCAAAAACAAGTTAGACGCCTCTACTTTGTTTATGCAAATTTTACGTGGCTTGGGTCAACGAGATAGAACCGTTCTAATCTACGCAAAAACCACAACGGTGATATAATAGTTTCTTATTTACTCATCCTTTTGAAAGGCCTTCCATTGAAAATTGCATCCTCACTAAAGTAAGAGAAACAGACACCCGCCAGCCACTTATGCAAAACAAGTTGCATGTCAGTCGTGGAACCGGTCTCTCGTGCGTGGACGAGTAAGGTTGGTCCGGGCCGCTTCAATCTCACAATACCGCAAAGATGCAAAGTGCACGCGAGAAGGTAGCAACATAAAATATCAACGCCCACAACTCCTTGTGTTCTAATCGCATCAACACCTACGAATAGATCTAGGCTCTGATACCACTGATGGGGTCGCAGCATGGAAAACAAAAAATTTCTACGCGGCAAAGCGGAATAAACCCCAAGGATCTAGATCTACGAGATGAAGATAGCGAAGATGAGATCCAATCTCTTACCCTTGAAGATCAACAAACGTGTTTTGTCGGTGCAGGGGTTGGCTAGTCGATCCCCGCAACTAGACTCGTCTAGTCGCGAGGAGATGTATTATCCTCGAGATCCAATCCGGTGAAGTGCAGCAACGGGCAGCACCTCCGCGGCGTCCACACGTACAGCTCGATGAAGACGTCGACTCCTTGATCCCGCAAGCGAGAAGACGTGGCCTTGATGATCTCAGCAGCACGACGGTAGTGCCGGTGACGATGACGATCTCCGCGAGCAGGGCTTCGCCAAGCCAAGCAAGAGGAGAGGGAGAGGACAAGGCGGCGCAGCCCCTAGGGCTAGGGGGTGCGGCTAGGTGTGGAGGTTGGATGGCGGCAGCCCTCCGGGAGAGAAGGGGTGCGGCTAGGGCTAGATGGGAGAGAGGGGGGTGCGGCTAGGGGGGTGGTGCGGCAGCCTCCAAGGGTTGTGGTGCGCCCCCCCTACCCCTCCTTATATAGGTGGCGGCTAGGGCAAGGGCAGGGCCGGCCGGCCCCCCCTTTGTCTTGCCCCCCAAGTTGGAGTCCAACAAGGACTCCTCCTTGGGCCCCTTTCTTAAAGGGGTGGGAGCCCACCTCCTAGTCCAACTAGGAGTGGGACTCCCCTCCTTGTGCCGCACCCCCATATGGGCCTAGGTGGTGCGCCCCACCAAGTGGTGGCAGCACCCCTTTGCACCATGTGGGCCCCATACAAAATATGCGGTCCCACTTCTAGACCCTTCTAGAACATTCCGGAACCTTCCGGTACCCTTTAAATAATTTCCGGAACTTTTCCGAAACCTCCGGAAACCACTTTCCATATATGAATCTTATTCTCCGGACTCCTCCGGAACTCCTCGTGATGTCCGGGATCCCATCCGAGACTCCGAATCACCATTCGTTCACTTCATCATTTAATTCATCGCAAAACCTAATTTCATCGGAACGTTAAGTGTGTGACCCTACGGGTTCGAGAATGCATAGACATGATCATATCAATAATTAATAGCGGGACCGGGATGTCCATATTAATTCCTATACACTCAACGAAAACCTTTTCTCGATTGAACCACGATGCCGGAGATTCAATTAATCTCATATACGATTCCCTTTGTCTCACGATATTTTACTTGCCCGAGATATAATCGTTGACATCCCCATGTCTAGTTTAATCTCGTTACCGGCAAGTTCTCTTTACTCGTCCATAATATAGGATCCCGGTGATTACAACCTAATCACATGTCTGCAGACTTTTGATGCTATATTACCGAGAAGGCCTGGAGATATCTTCTCCGTCACAAGGAGGGACAAATTCCACTCTTGATTCATATCACCCAACAACCCACCATCGGAGATACCCGAAAGCCACCTTTATAATCACCCAGTTACGAAGTGACGTTTGATGTCCACAAAGTATTCCTCCGGTGAACGGGAGTGATATAATCTCATGGTCTAAGGAAACTATATTTGGCATATTAAAAGTGTTGACAACAAAACTTTTGTGACACGATTAATTGCAACTCTTTATTTGGGTCATGTCCATCACACCATTACTCCTAATGATATGACTCCGTTATCAAGTGACTATAACAAGTCCATAGTTAGGAAACTCTAACTATCTCTTGATCAACGAACTAGTCCTGTAGAGGCTTACTAGGGACTCCGGGTGTTTATATTCCACACATGTATTATGTTTCCATTTAATACAATTATAGCATGGATAATAAACTATTATCATAAACTTGAATATGCTTAATAAACCATTTTATTATTGCCTCTAGCGCATATTCCCAACAATAATCTAGGACGGAGGGAGTAGCTATTCTAGCTACTCCCTCCGATACAGTTTGCTAGGCGCACTTTAAAAATCATGCAATTCCAAAACTCTTCCTCACATTTTAGGCGTATTAGCATTAAATGCTATTTGTGAACCAATCAAAAAGAATGGAGAGAGTTGATTACGAGATGGAGAGCCAATGAAATATCACCTAGGTCCTAGAGAATTCTCGCGTGCCTTCCAAACCGTACCGGAGGGAGTAATCGGTGTGCCTTCCAGTTAGCTTCACGCCGTTCATGGTACAACTCAACACACTGAAACTGATTGCGCCTTGCTTCTATGTCTTTCAACACCATGCAGTATCGACCTTGACTGCCTCCTTCATTTATTTCTTTAACCACCCTCAGGCAGTCTGAGGCCACATGCAGCCTGGAGATCTGCACATCTTCAGTCAACGAAAGTGCTTCCATACACGCATAAGCCTCCAAGGTAGCAGGATCAGTCATAACATCAAAAACAATCGCCGAGGCTCCGCGGAATACACCGCGATCATCCCTTAGAAGCACTGCTACTGCTCCCTTGTTTTGAGACTTTGCCACAGCCACATCGGTATTGGCCTTAACCATTCCTTCTCGTGGAGGAAGTCACTTCCTAATATCAGGCACCCGGGACAGCATTTTTGCTGCAGGTTTACTCACTGCCATCTGAAGTTCGTTTATGTACTTCTGAATAAAACTATGTGTTGAAATTGGACTCTGGAATTCCTCCTCATGAATCGCCTTTCGCCTAGCCCACCAGGTCGCCCAAAGAGTCATTAGGATGGCAATAAACTCCTCTTGATTCAACATATTACTCAAAGAGAAAAGCCACATCTTAGGATCAGGGGTTTCATCCCCGACCAAAGGGAGGACTAGATCATCTTCTCTCAAAGCCCATACTGCCTTTGCCATATTACAGTCAAGCAGAGAATGTCTCCACGAGTCACTTGCTGCACCACATAAAGGGCATGACGCCATTATCGTCATATGTCGGCGTGCTCGCTCCTGTCCTGTCAGCAGCGACGACTTTGCCAGCCTCCAAGCAAACACGCGCAGATTGGACGGGACTTTTACTTTCCACATATTTTTCCAGTTACATTCCTCCGTTTCGGTGTTAGATAACTCTGATCTCCCCTCTAGCCACATCTCTCGGCGTCTCTTTGTGTCAATGATCATTTTATGAGCAGAGCGGACCGAGAATACTCCGTTCTTTTCATAATGCCATGACCAAAAATCATCATGATGTACAAAGCTGATGGGAATTTGTTTCACAGCGTCGGCATCCATCGGAAGCAAATGCTCTTCAATTTTTTGCATGTTCCATGTGCGTGTTACAGGACAAATGAGTTCAGAGACCATACTAGGTGGATCATTTGACCGAGGACAGATTAGCCTTAACTGAAAATCCCTCGGGATCCAGTTAGTATCCCACAATTTAGTAGTTGTGCCATTACCTATGCGGCGAATAAGACCTTGTTTCAGCATATCTCTCCCATCGCAAAGGGACCTCCAAATCAACGACGGATTTGATCCAACTGAGGCCACCAATATGTCAGATTCAGGGTAATATACATCCTTCAATATTCGGGCGCTTAGAGTGTCCAGTTCATTCAGAATTCGCCAGACCTGCCTAGCCAAGAGTGCCAAGTTAAAAACTTCTATATCTCTGAAACCTAGTCCCCCCCCCTTGTACTTTGGCATGGTCATAGAGTCCCACGCCACCCAGGCCGTCTTTCTCTCCCCTTTCTTACTTCCCCACCAAAATTTTCTTACCATGGAGGTGATGTGGTGACATAAGCCCCTCGGAAGCTTAAAAACAACCATGGAATATGTTGATATTGCCTGAATTATAGATTTAATGAGTATCTCTTTTCCTCCTGCCGACAACAATTGTTCCATCCATCCTTGGAGGCGTTTCCAGATTCTGTCTTTGAGATAACCGAAGGCTCCATTTTTTGATCGTCCCACATCCGAAGGAAGTCCCAGATATTTGTCATTTAGCGTTTTTGCCTGAACTTCCAAAATAGCTTTGATGCCATCTCGTATATTCTGATGACATCCTTTACCAAAAAAGACAGCAGATTTGTCATGATTTACCCGCTGTCCGGATGCATTACAATAGTCATTTATAACATCTCTAAGCTTTGCTGCTTCCTCCAAAGATGCCATGCAGAAAATGATACAATCATCTGCAAATAAATGGTGATTCACCTTTGGCGCCATTGCTGCAATTTTAATCCCTTCCAAATTTGCATTGCTCATAGCCTGCTTCAATAAACATGATAATCCTTCCGCTGCAAGTAAGAATAGGTAAGGGGAGATGGGATCCCCTTGCCTTATACCCCTACTTCGTTTAAATTCACTTGTTACTCCTCCATTAAACAGGACAGAAAAGGAAACCGTGCGAACACCTCGCATCACCGCCTCGACAAAAACAGGGGAGAACCCCAACTTTATCATTATTGCATTCAAATATTCCCATTCTAGCCGATCATAGGCCTTCTTCATATCCAGTTTCAGTGCGGCGTGACTATTCTTCTTGCTCCTGTTGTGCTTCATGAAGTAAAGACATTCATAGGCAGTGATCACATTATCGGTAATTAGGCGACCCGGCACAAAGGCAATTGCTCTTCAGAAACTATCTCAGGGAGAATCTGTTTCAACCGGTTAGCGAGTACTTTGGATGCAATTTTGAACACTACATTGCACAAGCTAATTGGACGGTATTGAGATAGAGATGTAGGGTTTTTTACCTTGGGAATCATAACGATGAACGTCCTGTTAATATCCTCTGAGGAGTCCTCTCCATTCAGTAGCCAAATAACAATATTTGTTACCTCCTCACCACAAATATGCCAATGCTTCTGAAAGAAATGTGCCAAGAAACCATCTGGTCCCGGTGCCTTTGTCGGGAATATTTGAAATAAAGCTGTTTTTACCTCCCGCTCGGTATGTTGCGCAATCAGCTTCTCATTCATCTCATTTGTCACTTTACAAGGTACTTGTGACAAAACCTCCTCGATGAATAACGAGGTCTGCTTCGGTACATCCCCCCTCCCCCAAACTTAAAAGGGTAATTAAGTCTAATTAGTTAATTATCCGATTTAATTAGACAGGCAATACCTAGATCTAGATCTAATCCCGTATACCCACGTACCGCATACGACGATGGTGTACATCCTCCAGATCGCAGCAAAAACAACATAGGTAACCTTCCAAGCCTCACGAGTTTGGCCGGTCGACGGCGCGACGAGCAGCTGAGCTGACCCGGTGCCAGGCACGGGCCAAGACCTTACATGCAAACAAACTAGCTAAGCAAACATTTGGATGGATAGCCGCCGCGTGCGCTAGCTCAGGCCCGGTGCGCTGCTAGCTGCTGGCTGTGCATGCGGGCAGAAACACCGGAGGTGGCCGGCTGCTAGGATGAGGCGTGCTGGGTCGCTGCTGTTGTCGTCTTCGCACGGAAAGCAGGGGGACGCGCAACCGCTCGCCGTCGCCCGTTCCAGTCCGCGCCGCTCGCCGGAGGGACGGAGAGGCACCATGAGCGGTGGGCGACGAGTACGGAGGCAACCAGGTGCAGTGGGCCATGAAGACGAGGCTACTAAGACCATACCGATTCGATTCGTATAAATACAACCGGACTACTGTATACTGTAACATAATTATTTGTTAATAATGATTTAATACTTCATTAATGACCATCATGCCCTTCGTTACGAAGGGGGATGGTGCGATCTCAGCCGTTATTGTGTTTGAGTTTGGAAAGGTTGTGTTTGAGTTTGAAAAGGGGGTTTGTACCGAAGCAGAAGTGATAAAGATCCTCATAGAATTTTAGCGTGTCAGCCTCAAGTACATGTGGATCCTCATAAACCGTTCCATCATCACGGGCTAGCCGCTGGATCCAATTCTTTCTTTTCCTTATACTTGCTTTCTGGTGAAAAAAACGAGTATTCTGATCACCCTCGGCAAGCCATTGCACTCTTGCCCTTTGCTTCCACACGATCTCCTCTCGATAACTTAATTCAACAATTCGTTGTTCAATATTCTTCTCCTCATATGACGGGGCTGCTCTTGTAGGGTCAACTCGAAGGTTTTGTAGCCGTTTCCTAAGATCACGTAGTTCCGTTCTCACAGCACCAAAAGTTTGTCTGATCATGTCGTTCCACATCACCTCATAACGGAAGGGCTTCTCAATAGCTATTCTCCTATTTCCTGCCTCCATCTCATTTACAAGTAGTATGGGAGAGTGATCTGATTTCACTGCATGTAGATGGCGCACTGATGCATGAGGAAACCTTGCACACCAATCACTTGAGGCCAAAGTCCTGTCTAGTCTCACCCTGCAGTACCCATTGTTTTGTATCTTCCTCTTAAAGGTCCAATCGAGCCCAATATAACCAAGATCACATAGATGGCATGCATCAACAACTTCACGAAACAAATTTATTTGTGCCATATCTCGCTCATTTGGTCCCATATGTTCCTCCCTCCTCAGCACCTCATTAAAGTCCCCAATACAAAACCACGGTAAGTCACAATCAGCTTTTAAATAACGCATCATATCCCACGTTTTGTATCTCAAGCTACGATTTGCCTCCCCATACAAGCAAGTGCGTCGCCATTTGTCCTTTCCCGTCTCCTCTACCTCCATATCAATATGATATTTAGAAAAATTCCTCAAATTCAATGGGATCATGTCCTTCCAATAAATGCAAAGACCTCCACTTTTGCCAGTGCTTGCCACGGCATAGGCATGATCGAAGCCCAATGTGACTGCTAAACCCTCCACCCTAGCCTTTGCGATTTGTGTCTCAGCAACACACAAGATCGCCGGCGAACTTTCGCGCACAAGGTCGCGCAATTCGTGAACTGTCGCAGGGTCGCCCAACCCACGACAGTTGCAGAAGTATGTACTCATTGCGACCGATGGTGGTCCTCCACGAAGGAGGCCACCGATGAATCATTATTTTTTATTGCCTTGCTGTTGTTCACTACTTTCTTCGACCTCTTCTTCAGGCCCGGCTTAGGCCCTAGGCGACCTTGTGCAGTGCACTACAAGGGCCCATGGTGGGGGCGGGGGGGGGGGGGGGGATACCTACATATGTATGTATATGTATTAGTAAGCTGAAAAAAATATAAAGGCCCAAGCGCAGCAGGCCAGCAGCCCATAAGGGGAGAGGAAAAGACAGTACGCAGGCACGCACCTAGTTAGTCGATCAATCGATCAGTCCATCCGCTGGCTAGCTTTTCTCGCCTCGGCGACTCGCCTGTTCGTGTTCTCCGCTTGCCGCCTGCCGCCGCGCTGGAGAAAATCGGACTGCCGGCGACGGCCCGCACCTGTTCGGCAACGGCGAACATCCTCCACCGTCAGGTACGTCCGTCAGTCCGTGCAATCTCCGCTCTGCTAGTCTGCTGTCGGTGGCTAGATATTGCCCTAGTCTAGTTCTAGCTGATCTGATCCTAAATTGCGATTTAGGTGTTACAATGCCGCCGAAACATAAATCTGGTGCTGAGAAAAGGAAGAGGAGAAAACGAGAGAAAGAACTTATTGAGTCACAAAAAGGTGCTTTAAATAGGTATTTTCCAGGAGGTGGTACTAGTGGCGTTGAAAAACAAAGACAAGAAGAGGAAATTTTTTAATATTTTACATCATGTGCATAGATATATAGTAAATCTAGGGGCCAATTTTTGAAACTGCACTAGGCCCCGAAAAATATAGAGCCGGCTTCTTTCCTCTTGGAGGAACGTACCCTGGGGGTGACACATCCTTCGCATCTTCCGCCGCGGCCTGCTCGCCACCAGCATGCTCCTTGCCCGCCTCAACCTTGACGATGGCCGCCACCAGCACCAAGGGTTCTTCGCTCTTGTCTCCAGTGATGACGATGGGGGAGTTGTTGTGTGTCTGAGGTAGAATTATCCCTGGATCCGGCGGCTCATCATCAACTCGTAACAGCGGCAGACCAAAACTGAGCATATCGTCACCAAGCGGAGTCCTCACAGGATTTTTTACATCACAACCTAACTCAGATTTTGCAGAATTGAACTCCGTACCTAGGAAGCCTATGATCTTCGCTACCATGTGCTGAGTATCGCTCACTGTAATAATCAAACCACCCGCTGTAGTCCAAGGTGTTGATTCCACTGTACCTAATCTGCATTCATCATTGCTGATTACCTCAATTTCAGTCTGAGACACCACGAACAGAACCTCCTCCGAAAACACCATCTGTCGCACATCCGGCTGCTCCTCTAGTTGGGGAGGCGAGATCGCCGGCCGATCCGACCCCTCTCCTCCTGTCAGATACGGTGACTTGTTAGGAAGATCCAACGGTCCAGATGAAGTCCTGTGTTGTTGCGTTATTACTATTCTACCCCTGTAATACCAGAAACCTGGCTTATAAGCCCACCCCGTGGGGAACGAGTTATCGATGGAATGAAATGCTATGAAGCAAACCCTAGTTCTAGTTATCTGTTCTTACATTTCTTAGCCAAATCCTGACTAGCAGGTCTCCAATCGGGAGTTTCTGTCGATTTCGACTAGCGGGATCTGACAAAATGGTATCAGAGCAGTGAATCCTCGGATCGATTTTTTTTTTGATTCGTAGCGATTTCCCCACCCTCCTCTCCAAATCCCCTTTCCCCATCCCCACCGAGCCAGCCACAGACCCATCGACCAACTCCCTCCCGAGCTCCTCCCAAGAAGGCGCCGCATCCCATCGGGAGCATCCTCCTCCGCCTCCGTCCCCACTGTCCAAGAAGGCGCCGCTCCGAGCGCCGCCCAAGCTCACCGACCCCCGACTCGCCTCCGTCCTCTGCTCCGGTCCAGGCCCGAGCGCCGTTCCGCCCCGGGCCACACCAGCTCCGCCCGGCACCAGCTCCGCCCCGGCAAGGTCGCCGTCCTCCCTGGCCGTGCGTTTCCCCTGCCCCTGCTTCCTCACCGCGCGTGGTCGCCTCATCCTCGTCCCCAAACACCGCGGGCCCCTCCGCCGTCCTACTCTGCCCTCCCCTGTCCCGTCGACGTCGGGCCGACGACAACCAGCACGCGTGCATCTACGACCTCATCCGCACCCCTGCTGTCGCCATCCTCCTCGGGACCTGCCGGTGAGTCTGCTCTGCATCCACGGACGCACAGGATGGGCAAATCCAAGCACAATGACCCGGCGGACGCACAAGAACTCGCCGCTCTCAAGCTCGACATGGAGCACCTCAGCACCAGGACGGAAGAAATCGGATCCAAAGTTGATGGAGTGGAAGAAAAGGTAACAGCTTTATCGGCACAATTCTCTCGATTGGAATCTCTATTGCTTGTCGATCGAGAACGTGCACTCGAGAAACAGAAAGCAGTCGAAGTTGAGCAACAGCAACCTAACGATCCAGGAAAAGCAGCAGCGGCAGACCAATTGCAACAACAAGCAGCGGCTGCAGAGAAATTGAAGCAGCAAGAACAAGCTACAGCTGCCGAGAATTTGCAACAGCAGCAATTCGATCAGGAGCATGGTAGTGGTCACTCTCGTCCCATACACCTTCCACAGCATGCTAACTACAACCCTACTCACCACCACAATTTCAACCAAAACTACCAGCCATATACCCAGCAAAACCCACCCTTTACCCATCCCATGCCAACTTACCCAGAACCATACAATCCATACTATCCACAGCCACCTTACACTCAATACCCAAACCCAAACCCCTCCTACTACCACCCACCCATTCCTGAACACAACTACAACCCAAATCCGAATACAAACCAATTCCTTCTCAGCTACAACACCCAACCACAACCTCCACCACAATACCAATACCCAAACCAAGAAAACCAGGATGCTCGTGGCCACCAATACAACAACCATAGAGACAGGCAGCATGAGCACAATCGTGAAAGGCAGCACGGACATCATGTGGAAGCAAGAGGCAGAAACAATGGCGATGACCGTGAACGGGAAAGAGGTCAGTACCAAAGGGGCGACAGGCAGAATGGCTTCGACAGAGATGCTCAGTTCTACAGGTCAATAGCTAAAGCCCCCAAAATGGATTTTCCCAGGTTTGATGGCAGCTCTCCTGAGGAATGGTTGCGGACTACACAAAAATATTTCGATATGGTGTATGTCCCAGAAGATGAAAAATTCAACTATGCACAGATGTATATCACTGGCCGTGCAGACACTTGGCTGCGAAATTCTGGAGTCTTGAAGGAAAATTTAACCTGGAAGCAATTCTGTGCAGCTCTAGTCACCCGGTTTGCCTCTGCTAGTTCCTACGATGTTGTAGAAGATTTCAATAACATCAAACAAGGTGCCAGTACAGTGGATGAATACACTGATCGCTTTGAATCAAAAATGGCAGACTACCGGAAGGAAAATCCGGAGGTCAAGGATTCTTACTATATCAAATGCTACATCAATGGTTTACATGCGGAGATAAAACACCAGCTAAGATCATTTGAGCCAAAAACCCTGTATCAAGCATTTGATCATGCCAGAAATATGGAAAGAAGTGTCAATGCTACTGCTCAACAATACAAGAGATTGTTTTCTACTGGTCAATATCAAAACAGCAACTACAGCAGCCCCAGCTTCACCACACCCAAAGATCAACCAGACACAAATATTCAGAGACAGGAGCCTGCTACAACTACCATGAAACCAGAAACAAAGCCAAAAGAACCCAACTCTTGCAAGTATTGTGGCCAGCGCTGGTTCTTCGGACATCGCTGTCAACAATACAAGCGCCTGAACTTGATGGCAGCTGAAGGAGGTTATGAAAGTGCAAAGGAGAATCTGCAAGAACCAGAACCTCGGGAGGAAGACCAGCTGCAACAGCAAGATAAAACCTGATCAAAACACTTGAGGACAAGTGCCATTCCAGAGGAGGGCAATGTCAGATACGGTGACTTGTTAGGAAGATCCAACGGTCCAGATGAAGTCCTGTGTTGTTGCGTTATTACTATTCTACCCCTGTAATACCAGAAACCTGGCTTATAAGCCCACCCCGTGGGGAACGAGTTATCGATGGAATGAAATGCTATGAAGCAAACCCTAGTTCTAGTTATCTGTTCTTACATTTCTTAGCCAAATCCTGACTAGCAGGTCTCCAATCGGGAGTTTCTGTCGATTTCGACTAGCGGGATCTGACAATCCTTCAGGTCAAGATCGTCCTTATCCCCTCCTAAATCCAGCCCCAAGAAGTTACTGGCCTTCATACGCATCAAATCCAGACACTTTCGCTGATTGCTTGATTTCCGGAGAATCCCCAGAGCGCGAGCTCTGAAATTGCTCCACTCGGACAAACAGAGCTCGCCGCACTCGATCCGCTCCCCCCGAGGAGTCACGGCCACCTCGGTGGCCGGAGCCGTCACCATCCTACGCGCTATCTCGCCGCTGCCATGACGGAATCGGAAACGAAACGACTCTCGCTGGACCAGCTCTTCCAGGGAGAAATTAGCACAATACTACCTATTTTTGCAGCAAAATTTACCGATTGATACAACTTGATGTCTCAATCTCATTTTCATACAACATTTGACGCAAGTTTTCTCAGAAAACCCAAATTGCCTTCTGATGCGAAATTGACATCATTTCTGACAGGGGAGGCCCACATGTAAGTTGACGTGGCAACTAGGCCCCACTTGTCAGTCCACTAAATAACCAAAATATCTATAAAAGGGGAAAAATCTGAGAACAAAATTATTTGGTGAGGTGGACTGTGGGCACCAATTGTCAGCCTAATAAAAAATAAAAAATATCTAAAAGACTGCATAGACTCCTCCTGCACGTCCACACCGCACGGCGGCGCCCGACTCCCCGACACAGGCGAATGTGCCGGCGCCAGTGGGGCAAGGACGGCCGGGAAGTGGATCCTCTTCTGCACTGAGCCGTAAGACAGTTGCGACGTCCATGGCTCGTGTGGCCCGTTCGGGTTGTGCAGGGCGGTCAGGGCGCGACGGCGGCCAAGAGTGCGACGGCCCGGCCGGGCACGCGAACGCGGCTAGGCACGCCCGGGCCGGGCGCGCGGCAGCCACGAGCGTGACGGCAGCCCGGCCAGCACACGATGGCGGCCAGCCACGCGGGGGCCGGGCGCGCGAACGCGGATAGGCATGCGCAGGCCGGGGACGCGACAGCCACTAGCGCGACGGCGCCGGAAGCGCGGCAGCCCGACCAGCACGCGATGGCGGCCAACAACGCGGGGGCCGGGCGCTCGGTGGCCAGGAGCGCGATGGCCGACCAGGACCGCGATGCCCCGGCTGGGCGCGCAGGCGCGCGAACGCGGCTAGGCACGCGGCGGCCACAAGCACGACGGCGCCGGATGCGCGGCAACCCGGCGAGCACGCGACGGCAGCCAGCCACGCGGGGGCCGGGCGCGGTGGCCAGGAGCGCGACGGCCGGCCAGGAGCGGGGGGTAGACAGGCACGCAGCGGCCTCGTTGACTTCTTTTTTCATTTTCCTTTTCCTTTTTCTTTTTTATTATTTTCTCTGTTTTTTATTTTTTTATTGGACAGAGAAGTGGGACCCACTGTCAGATTAAGTGTTAATTCTCTCGACAGGTGGGACCAGGATGTCAGACGGCTGTCAATTTCGCATCAGAAGGCAATTTGGGTTTTCTGAGAAAACTTGCATCAAATGTTGTATGAAAATGAGATTGAGACATCAAGTTGTATCAATCGGTAAATTTTGCTGTAAAACAGGTAGTATTGTGCTAATTTCTCTCTTCCAGGCGACGGTGCTGCGCCAAGCCAGCTGGGCTTTTCCAAACACTGGGCCACTAGGCGGAGCAGGTCTTATCGGCCTGCCCGCCAACACGCCTCCAGGTTGGCCGACGGACTGCATGGACCGCCTCTTTCCGGCCTGCTAGCGGTGGAACCAAGCCCATCTGGCAGAGTTTCTTCCGGCCCTCTCGGCCTGCTTGGGCTGTCCACCATCCACCCTCAGAAAAAAAACGTCAACTAACCATATCCATTCGGCAGTTTTGTATTTCATGGTGTTTTGTACCTCGTGATTTTAATACTTAGGTTTTAGTGTATTTGTAATTTGATTTTTTTTGTATTTCGTTCTTCATGATTTCTCATATTTCTAGTTTCAGTGTATTTGTACTTCAATTTTTTGTATTCCGTACATCTAGAGATTCGTATTTCATGGCTTTTTGTACTTCACGATTTTTGCATTTTCAGATTATTATACTTTTAGATTTTTCTACTTAGGAAACTTTTTGTATGTACGTGCTGCAGTCTGCATACGTCCCCACGGCGAGAAACACATCGTATTCAAAGTACAAAATCAATAACCAGTTGGAAAAAATTGCGTGGGAGCTCATATAGTCATATATACGCCGACACGTGTCGGAGCCACAGCCCCCGCACACTCGGCTCGTGCATAGTTCGCTACGCGGGAGACCTTTGTTGAAAGTAGAATCGAGAGCAACGAGAAAGACAACAAATGATTCGACTGTGTGTTTTATTGATCATCAACATGGGGGTATTTATACATGAGGTCCCGACTGTTCAGGATGTCGGTTTACAAGGAGAGGTGCCTGTTGGGGATGTCGGTTTGTGTAGAGGCGCCTGTTCGGAGTGAACAGGCGTCCGTATGGCTTTGGGCACTAGTAACTGCCTGCCGCAGTTAGATTTAATTCTAACACTCCCCCTTGCACAAAGCTACGTCTTCTATGTCTTGTATCCTTGTATAATCTTGATAATATTCCATGTAATCTTGATGATCTTTGAAGTTGATAATATCTCCCCCAAAACCCTGTGGGAAAAATATGAGGAGAGTATTGTGTATGATATGTTGCTAAAAATCCTTTAACCCCGGTGGGAAAATAAGGAGAAAATGATGCAACATATGATGGTTATTGTCTCTTTGATAACTCATATGGGAAAACCTAAAAAAGGGAAAAACCCATAGCGAGTTTAGAGAACAATAAATATGCCTTGTATACTTCCTTTAAAAACCCCGGTGGGGAAAACAGGAAGTATGACATATGATGTTTGAAGTTCTCCCCCAAAAACCCTTTGGGAAAAATGTGAGGAGAATTGTATTAGATATGTTGTTAAAACTCCTTTAAAACCCAGTGGGAAAAGTAAGGAGAAAATGGTACAACATATAATGATTATTGTCTCTGTTAACTCAATATGAATGAAATCCATAGAGTTTAGAGGACAATAATGATGAGTAGTGTAGGATATGTTGGTAAAACTCCTTCAAACCCTATGGGAAAAATAAGGAGAAAATGATCCAACATATAATGATTATTGCCTCCGTTAACTCGATATGAAGTGTATCCATAGAATTTAGAGGGCAATAAATATGTCGTGTATACTTCCCTAAAAAAACCCGGTGGGGAAAACAGAAAGTATGACATAAAACCTTAATGAGAACCTGAAAAGTAAACTCATAAAGGGAAAAGGAGTGTAATATGATGCTTTGAACATGAATAGTTCAGGAAGATACTCCCCCTGACACTTGCATATCTCTAAGTCGTCGAATACCAATTCCATGAATATATTTAAGGAATATTGAAGTTGGTAGAGACTTCATGAACAAACCAGCAAGGTTTTCACATGATTTGGATTTGCAAGATGTTTATCCATTGACTCTTGTGGAGTTCATAGGGATAAAATAATTGAGAGGCAATATGCTTAGTGATATTGCTCTTAGTGTATCATGTTTGCATCCATGCAACACAAGCCGCATTATCTTCGCAGATAATGGTAGGTGATTCGATAGAACCAATTCCACATGACTAATGTATGCGGTTTGTCATTCCGTGAAGCCACATTTGTTAACATGAAGCATTGCATCTTAGAATGATCGTGGTAGTATAGTCACCAGAGTCTATTTGAAGACATCAATGGAGTGACAACTCTACCATGTATGTACACATTGTAGGATCATGTAAGTAGCCAATGCCAGTCTCTAAATTGGAGTTCAGATTTCTCTGAAATTGATATAATATGTCAAGATATTTGGTGCCTTGGGGATATCGAAAGATATTCTTGATCCCCTAACCAATTATGTTGGTAGGTCCAATGGCATTGGAATATGGAACATTATGTGACAACATCTCTTATCCATCTTCCCAGAGATCTTTCTCTACGTCTAGAGATCGAACAATCCTTAGGAGATGGACATGAATTTTCTATATCAAGTTTCTCCAATTTCTGGATATAGGCATCTTGGTGTACCATAATACTTGAGTGAAGGTGCTCGAGTTGTAGTCTCAAGCAACATTTGGATTTATCCAAATTCTTCATCTCAAATCCGTCTTTCAGATGATCACGTGGTTCGTCGTTGTAGGAGTTATCCTTATGTATGACAAACACACATGGGTGGTCATCATGTAGGAGTAATCCTTTTTGAAAGGACACGGATGTCGCCTAGAGGGGGGGGGGGTGAATAGGCGATTTAAAATTATTACGGTTAAGGCTTGAATAAATGCGGAATAAAACTAACGTTTAATTTATCAAGCCAAAACCTAAACTAGCTAGGTTCACCTATGTGCACCAACAACTTATGCTAAGCAATATGATCAACTAGGTGATAGCAAGATATATGACTTTAAGCTCGATGTCTATCACAAAGTAAATAGCATAAGTAAGAAGCTCGGGATAGAAATACCGAGGCACTTGGAGACGATGATTTATCCCGAAGTTCACTTCCCAATGGAAGCTAGTCTCCGTTGGAGCGGCGCGGTGTTCACCAATGTGAAACACCGAGTAGCCTTGATATGGCACACCGTATCTCCGTTGTGTCTTACCACCAATGTGGCGAGACACTTGTCACTATGTTGCCGTTGAGGTTGACAACTAGAACCTTTACAATGGTGAAGCTCACTCCACAAGTTGGAGGGTCTTCACCAAATGCACCGAGCCACCAAGAATCGATGCCCAAGGCCGAGGCACACACCACAACTCAATTGATGGCTCCCGGCAATGTCTTCGTAGCAACCAAAGCTCCGAAGCAAACAAGGTTGAGCCACACTCCACAATTGGAGGCTCCTGATGTCTACACACGCTTCTATTCTTGTAGACAGTGTTGGGCCTCCAAGAGCAGAGGTTTGTAGAACAGCAGCAAGTTTCCCTTAAGTGAATCACCCAAGGTTTATCGAACTCAGGGAGGTAGAGGTCAAAGGTATCCCTCTCAAGCAACCCTGCAATCACAATACAAAAAGTCTCTTGTGTCCCCAACACACCCAATACACTTGTCAGATGTATAGGTGCACTAGTTCGGCGAAGAGATAGTGAAATACAAGTAATATGGATGATTATAAGTAGTAATTGCAATCTGAAAAAAAATGGCAGCAAGCAAACATGTAGCAGAACTTGTTGTAAACGGTGTTTCAATGATTAGAAACAAGGCCTAGGGATCATACTTTCACCAGTGGTCACTCTCAACAATGCAATCATAATTGAATATAAATATAAGCACTTTAATATACTACTCCGAAGTATTCTCCGACTGGATAACGAACATTAATTCATTGTGTAGGAATGCAAAAGCACGCCTCAAACATATATTCCCAAGTACTAATGAATACCCCACACTGGACCATGAGCATTCATAGGAGGTACTAACACACCACAATTTCATAGAGACATCCAACTCAAATAATAAATCAGTGAACAAGTATCTTGTGAAATATAGCCTAAATACCCACACGGTGCACACACTGTCACCTTTACACACGTGGGACAAGGAGTCTCCGGAGATCACATAAATAAAGCCCACTTGAGTAACATAACAACATCTAGATTGCAAAGCTCATGATCACATATAGATCACATCATGGGAGAGAGAGATATAGACCACATGGCTACCGGTACGGCCCTCAGCCCCGAGGGAGAACTACTCCCTCCTCATCATGGGAGTCAGCAACGGCGATGAAGATGGTGGTGGAGTCGATGGAGATGGCTCCGGGGGCACTTCCCCGTCCCGGCAGGGTGCCGGAACAGAGACTTCTGTCCCCCGAAACTTGTCGGCGATGGCGGCGGCGCTGCAGATGTTTCTTTGGAATATGACGGGGTCCGTCTAGGTTTTATGCGTCGGGGGCAATATATAGGCGAAAGGGAGGCATCGGAGGGCTCCCATGGGCCCCACACCACCTGGTGGCGCGGCAGGCATGGGTCCCGCACCACTCTATGGTGTGGCCGGCCCACGGCCCTCCAGGTCCTCTCCTTCGGGCTCCGTGTAGTCCATTGAATTATAAGACTGCTGCTTTTTGTCCCGTCCAATTCCGAGAATATTTCCTTAAGTACTTTTCTGAAACGGGAAAACAACAGAAAACAGGAACTGGCACTGTGGCATCTTGTTAATAGGTTAGTTCCAGAAAATGCATAAAAATGCTATAAGATATAAACAAAACATGTAGCAAATGGTATGAAAACAAGCATGGATCATAAGAAATTATAGATACGTTGGAGACGTATCAGCATCCCCAAGCTTAGTTCTACTCGTCCTCGAGTAGGTAAAACGATAACAAATAATTTCTTAGGAGACATGCTAACTCACAATATAGATCAACATAGCAATGCAAAGCACATGATGTGAATAAGGTGATCCAAAACAATTGTCTATAGTTGACATTAAGCAAACAATGATTAACAAATGCTAGCTAAAAGAAGCTAGAACTTTTCATGAATCAGCGTGTTGGAGACTAGGAACCATACATAAGGTTTAGAAAGAAGAATAGTAAATTGTGTCTCCAATGTAAAATGTCAATCAATCTTCAAAGCATCAAATTCAGTTAATAATAGAAATAGCCAAGCTCAAGTCAAGTGTCCTTAATCCATCCACTTAACTTATCAACTGTTATGTAGTCCACTCAACTAATACAAGCAAGAAGAAGGCTTGGCACCATGAGGTTATGGCAAAGAGAATAATGATGGGGGTTTGGAAGGCCAAAAAGAAAGGCTCAAACAGTGGAAGAGGTAACCACAAGACAAGAGGAAGTCCCGTAGTAGACACTGAATGAGGAGTAGTGATTGCCATGCAATGGATGCACATAGAGCTATATGAATGGAAGCTCTCCAATGGAACTAGTGGGGGTGCATCCAACTTGCTTGCTCATGAAGACCTAGAGCTCACTTGAGGAGGCTCATCGTTGGAATATACAAGCCAAGTTCTATAACGTTTGGTCCCCACATAGTTATACTAATGAAGCATGAAAACTCACTACAATGATGTAGGTGCTACTAGCACAAGTGTGGTATAAAAGGATAGTAGTGTTGCCCCCTCTCTCATTTTATATTCTTTTTCTTTTCTCTTTTTTTGCTTTTTGCTTTTTGAGGCCTTTGTGGCTCTTTTATATTTTTCTCTCATTGGTCTCTTTTGGACTCTTTTGATTGGCCACTTTGGACTCTTTTCAATATGATCACAGGTAGAGGCAACACTCTATTTTACAAGATGATCATCACACTTTTTGGTGTACTCAAAACTCAAAGACTAATACATGGTGTATGGTGGATATGCAAGACCGAGCGTAGTGTGGAAAAGATGTAACACATGTGGAAAACCACGCATCACACTAACTCAAATGGTCAAGCAATACTATATGGTAATGAAGTAAAAATGACATAAAGTCATGTAATGTAAATGATGGATGTTGCATGGCAATTTATCTCGGAACAGCTATGGAAATGCTGTGATAGGTAGATATGGTGGCTGTTTTGAGGAAGATAGTTGGCTTATGTGTAGGAGAACAAGATGAAGATCTCCCACGGGGTTGGATGTACTTGCGAAGTATGCACCAATCTCAATGTGAAAAAGGGCAATGCAAAGTACCGAAGAGGCTAGCAAAATATGGAGGTGGAAGTGCCAAAAACCAAAAAACTCACATAGCATGTCGTATATTGCAAACAACTAACAGTATCAAAGTTTTACAAATGGTTAGAGACACCCCGAGAGGGATCGTGGTGGCGACACAAGTGCCTCGTTGGCTTCCCCGACCGTTGCAGTAACTATACCATTAGAAACTTCTTTTCAACTAAGAGGAAATCACGACACTAAAGCACTATTGACTTAAGTTGTTTTTAGTTCAGAAAAGTACGGCTCCACGCTCTACTAACACATCTTCACTAATCAGCTGTTAACAACATTAGCCAACAAATTTTAACCATTAGTTATTTTAATACCTCAAAACAATTGAAGAGGAGCAAGTTATCTACACAATGGTCTACAAGACTATGCAGCTTTTCTCTATTTCATACCACTATCACAAGCATAGCATTTTCCAATCTAACACATCAACCAAGCAACTAAAACAACTCTCTAACAAATAAGAGTGAAACACAAGAGAGCTTAACACAAAGAACTAGCAGCCCTAAACAAGATAACATGCTAAAAGCGAGAGCTTACTAGAAAACAAACAGTAGCTAAGAATACTCAATGAATATAAGCGAAGCACAAGAGTATTCATATGAAAAAGCGGAGCGTGTCTCTCTCCCACACAAGAATGCTAGGATCCAACTTATTAAGCAAACTAAAACACACACTCAAAATAAAAACAGACGCTCCAAGCAAAATACATAAGATGTAGTGGAATAAAAATATAGTATCACTAGAGATGACCTGATAGTTTTGTCGATGAAGAAGGGGATGCCTTGGGCATCCCCAAGCTTAGATGCTTGAGTCTTCTTGAATTTGCTGGGGATGACCCACCGGGGCATCCCCAAGCTTAGGCTTTTCACTCTTCTTGATCTCATCATATCGTCCCTTTTGCTTACTTGAAAACTTCCACCACATCAAACTCAAAGTAATTCTCATTAGAGGGTTAGTGCATAAACCAAAAATTCACAAGTTCTACTGTGACACAAGCACATCTTAATGCATTATAACATTAGCTACAGCCACTGATGCTCAAAGAATAAAAAAGATCCAAATAAACATCGCAAAAGAAGCAATGCACAATAAAAGGCAGAATCTGTCAAAATCTGAACAGTTTGTAAAGACGAATTGTTTCGAGGCACTGGAGTTGCTCAAATCGAAAATCACTGAATTAGAAAAAGTTTCATACATATATGAAGATTCAGCACACAAAATCTCAAAGCATTTCGTCGCTTATGGAATAAATGACGAATTTAACGGTGACAGACAGAAATCTGTTTCCTGTGCAGAAATCCAAATATAGCAAAAACTTTCTACTAGAGACCTTACTTGGCACAACATTGCAAGAAATAAAGATACAAAGAATTTGCTACAGAAGTAAACAAACTTCTTGACTCAAATAAAAGAAAAGATACTGAAAATAAAATGATGGGTTGTCTCCCATAAGCGCTTTTCTTTAAAGCCTTTTAGCTAGGCATGGTAATTTTGATGATGCTCACATAAAAATGAGAGTTGGAGCACAATAAGGGAGCATCAAGAAGCAACTATAAAACTCATTTAAGTCTAACCCACTTCCTATGCATTGGAATCTTGTAAGTAAATAAATCCATGAAGCATAAATTGACTAGCATAGGAAGACAAAATAGGTGCAACTTAAAAAATTTCAACAAAAGGAGAGGAGATTCAATGTTATTGTGATATATGAAGCCATGTCTCACTTTTTAATAAAAACTTTCAGTAGCATCATTGATAAAATCCACAATATAACCATCACATGTAAAATTCTTATCATGATCCATATACATAAAAGTGTCATCATTTTCCACATAAACAAAGTTCTTCTCATTAATAACAACTGGAGCAGGATCATCATAAAGAACTTGAACATGATAAACAGGTTGTATATTAAAGGGATGGTTTTGGGTGATCCCTCCATAATTATGACAAGTTTCATGAGGATGATTGTAATTATAACCCATGTCATAATATTCTTTATAATAATTATAAAAAACTGGGGGCATAGTATCATCATAAGGAATAGAATATTTATCTTCCAAAGTGTGTTCATCTGTAAACATATCATCATTTTTACTAGAAGGAGATGTATCAAACATGTAATCATTAGTAGCAAAAGGATTTTCAAACACCTCATCCCCAAGCTTAGAGCTTATCATATCATCATTGGAAAGAATATGGATAGTACTAATAGTGTTGCAATCATTAGCATCATCATTTTCAGAATTAGTACCCAAGAGGTTTTCAATATCAAAAGTACTATGCTTTTCCCAATCATGATCACTAATATAAGTAACAGGCATAGGAACATCATTTAATTCAAAATCATCGAATTCATACTCATCAGCAACAACTATAATAGGAGCAACATGTTTAGGGAAAGGTACCGTTTCCTCTCTCCTTTTACTCTTCTTCTTCTTCTTCTTCTTCTTCTTCTTTCCCTTCTTAGGAGGGAGAGCCTTGAAAGGAAGCTTCTCCACATAACCTTTGTCATTCTCCCAACCTTCAGTATTGTCTTGAATTTTCTCAAGAAGATCCCATCTAGTTTCAACCTTCTTACTTGTGAAAGAACCCCCTGAACAGGCATCTAGATAATTCTTGCAATCACCTGAAAGCCTTGCATAAAAATTAGTAACAATTATTTTCTTAGGAAGCTCATGGTTAGGACATTTAAGTATTAATGTTTTCAGCCTTCCCCAAACTTGAGCAATGCTTTCTCCATCATGAGGCCAAAAATTAAAAATGTAATTCCTATCCAAATGCATTTCATAAGGAGGATAAAATTTAGAGTAAAAGAGATTTGCAAGCTCCTTCCACTCCAAATGATGAGGATCATCAAGTAGATCATACCACTCCCTTGCTTTGTCCTTAAGTGACAATGGAAATAATTTCTTCATGACATTTTCTCTTGATAAACCTGCAATCTTAAACAACTCACAAAGTTTTGTAAGTTTCAACAAGTGATCACTTGGACGGATTGTTCCATCCCCTGCATAACATTCATCCATAACCTTTTCAACAATTTTCATAGGTATTTTAAAAGGAATACTTTCAGTAGGTGGATTTAGAATATCACAAGCATGATTCGAATTATCACATATGGGAGACAAAGTATTATCAGAGCAAATTTTCTCCTCTAAAGCTGGGGAACTAAAAAGATCATTTTCATAAAAACTAGCTTCCCCAAGCTTAGACTTTTCCATAGCATTAGCAAAAATGATTTCCAAAGAACTAATACTAATTTTTTTGTTGTTTTCCATTAAGCCTAACTAGTGAAATTAAAAACAAGAAACAAAAAGATATAATTGCAGAATCTAAAGGAAATAACTTCGAGCACTCACACAACAGCAACAATACTAGAAAATAGCTTAGTAGCCAGATGATGTGAGTACCTTTTACCTTACCTCCCCGGCAACGGCGCCAGAAAATAGCTTGATGTCTACACACGCTTCTATTCTTGTAGACAGTGTTGGGCCTCCAAGAGCAGAGGTTTGTAGAACAACAGCAAGTTTCCCTTAAGTGAATCACCCAAGGTTTATCGAACTCAGGGAGGTAGAGGTCAAAGGTATCCCTCTCAAGCAACCCTGCAATCACAATACAAAAAGTCTCTTGTGTCCCCAACACACCCAATACACTTGTCAGATGTATAGGTGCACTAGTTCGGCGAAGAGATAGTGAAATACAAGTAATATGGATGATTATAAGTAGTAATTGCAATCTGAAATAAAAATGGCAGCAAGCAAACATGTAGCAGAACTTGTTGTAAACGGTGTTTCAATGCTTAGAAACAAGGCCTAGGGATCATACTTTCACCAGTGGTCACTCTCAACAATGCAATCATAATTGAATATAAATATAAGCACTTCAATACTCTATCTCCGGCTGGATAACGAACACTAATTCATTGTGTAGGAATGCAAAAGCACGCCTCAAACATATATTCCCAAGTACTAATGAATACCCCACACTGGACCATGAGCATTCATAGGAGGTACTAACACACCACAATTTCATAGAGACATCCAAATCAAATAATAAATCAGTGAACAAGTATCTTGTGAAATATAGCCTAAAGACCCACACGGTGCACACACTGTCACCTTTACACACGTGGGACAAGGAGTCTCCGGAGATCACATAAATAAAGCCCACTTGAGTAACATAACAACATCTAGATTGCAAAGCTCATGATCACATATAGATCACATCATGGGAGAGAGAGATATAGACCACATGGCTATCGGTACGGCCCTCAGCCCCGAGGGAGAACTACTCCCTCCTCATCATGGGAGTCAGCAACGGCGATGAAGATGGTGGTGGAGTCGATGGAGATGGCTCCGGGGGCACTTCCCCGTCCCGGCAGGGTACCGGAACAGAGACTTCTGTCCCCCGAAACTTGTCGGCGATGGCGGCGGCGCTGCAGATGTTTCTTTGGAATATGACGGGGTCCGTCTAGGTTTTATGCGTCGGGGGCAATATATAGGCGAAAGGGCGGCATCGGAGGGCTCCCGTGGGCCCCACACCACCTGGTGGCGCGGCAGGCATGGGTCCCGCGCCACTCTATGGTGTGGCCGGCCCACGGCCCTCCAGGTCCTCTCCTTCGGGCTCCGTGTAGTCCATTGAATTATAAGACTGCTGCTTTTTGTCCCGTCCAATTCCGAGAATATTTCCTTAAGTACTTTTCTGAAACGGGAAAACAGCAGAAAACAGGAACTGGCACTGTGGCATCTTGTTAATAGGTTAGTTCCAGAAAATGCATAAAAATGCTATAAGATGTAAACAAAACATGTAGCAAATGGTATGAAAACAAGCATGGATCATAAGAAATTATAGATACGTTGGAGACGTATCAGCTCCCAACAAATCCCGTGAGCCACCAAGACTCCGAGAAATCAATAACCGTCTAGGGTACCAACGTGCCCTAGAGGAACAAGCTCTAGGACACCAAAGTACCCAAGAGTAACAAGCTTCTCAACTTCACTTTCCACGAATCACCGTGGAGAACTCAAACCGATGCAACTAATGCAATGGCAAGAACACACTAAGTGATCAAGTTCTTCCAACCCGAATCCAACCAAAGCAACTAATGCTTGGGAGGGATTAAAGAGGAAGAACAAAGGAGAAACACAAAGAAACTCCAAAGATCTAGATCCAAAGTGTTCCCCTCACTTAGAGGAGAAATCAACCGGTGGAAACAAGGATCTAGATCTCCTCTCTCTTTTCCCTCAAAAAGTAGCAAGAACTATCGGAGAGATTGAGAGCAAGCCAAGCTTGAGAAGGTCAACAATGGAGGAAGAAAATAGCTCAAGAGTTTGGCAAAAGGTTGGTTTATTTTTGGGGAAGAAGCCCCTTAAATAGGGGCTCCAAAAATGGAGCCGTTGGAAAAAGAAGAGAAGCAAACAGCAGCCAGGCCGGCCTGGGAGCCGGCAAAGGAGATGGCAGCGCACCGGGCTCAGGAGCCGGCCTGCTACCCGGCCTGGGCCGGCCTGGCGGCCGGCGGCCCACCCGACCGCGCCGGCCTGTGAGCCGGCCTGGGCCGGCCGGGGAGCTGGAGGCCTGCCAGACGCAGCCGGCCTGTGGCCCGGACGTGGCCGGCAGGGAGGCCGGGGAGGCTGCCGAACGGGCCGGCCTGGGAGCCGGCCCAGGCCGGCGGTGAGGCCGGCTGCCCCCCCCCCCCCTTTTCTTTTTCTTTTCTAATATTCTGTTTAAAAAGCGACCGATACCGAAAACGCAATATCTTCCACATACGAACTCCGTTTTCGGTAATCTTGGACTCGTTGGAATCGTCACAACGAGCACTACAAGAATATACATAGAAACATCATTGTTCAACAAGATATGGTAAAACCAAATGATGAGAGGTAAAACCTTTCTATTAAAAACCGGAAAACCATATCTTTTGCAAATGAAGTCCGAATGACATGAAACCAACTTTGTTGGAAAGAGGACGACAAATGCTACCCAATAACATGTGAGAATATTGAAACCAAGCAAGGGAGATTTTGCTAATAAATGGAAGTGTGAAACCTTCCGCATAGATGGATCGACAAAATCTCCGACACCGAAAACTCAATAGGGAACACATATGAGAACCGTTTTCGGTGACCTTGGGCTTGTCATGACAAGCACGACAAGCACCAATACCACACCACGATAAGAGCCAAATAGAAACCAATAAAGATGATACCAAGGATGCAAAGGTTTGAGCTCTCTACGACCAATACGCTAAAGCTCACTTGAGAGCCCCTCTTGATAGTACGGTTACCTATCTAACAAACCCGGTCTCCCAACAACACCGCGAGACCGGTAAAATAGAAACCCTATCAAGATCATACCTTTGCCTTGCGCATTCCACTTGAGCTAGATGATGACGATCTTGATCTACTCTCAAGTGGATCACCTTTCTTGATTGTGCTCCACATGGTGAGGCATCGCATATTGCTCCCCCATACACCAAGATGGGAGAGGCACTCTTCGACATATCTTCACTTGGCCTTTATCTTGATGACGATCACCACATGACGCCATCCTCCATGGACAACATAGGATCTTCCTCTTGATTCATGCTCATGGAGAAACACCCTGGCCTTTATCAACAAATGATCTTCTTCTTCACATGCCCTAATCTTGTATGTTGATCAACTTGCACTTAGCCTTGATCAACATATAGTCTTCTTCTTTTAGCCTTGACTCCAACATATGGAGTCCACGCATTCCTTATGGAACAACACTGCAAATATAACTCAAAGCACACATTAGTCCATAGAGATTGTCATTAATTACCAAAACAACACATGGGGGCAACCATGCTCTTTCAATCTCCCCCATTTTGGTAATTGATGACAATGCCTTTTGAGAGGGTTTATATAATGAATTAAGCAACCTTGCAAGACAAGGATGCATGAGCATGAGAGACAAATGCTTAAGAATCAAGCGAAAGCATAAGACCAAGTTCCCTTCAACCCTCTAAAACTTCTCCCCCATTCGCATCGATTGCCGAAATGGGAAGAAAAAATTTAGAAGGCCAATATAATATGAGTTCCTCCACAAGGTATGCATTCCTCAAGGTATGAGTGAAATTAAATGCACATATCCATTGACGAATAATAGAGGAAATCAAACTATATTGAGGATCCAAAGATTGCAAAAGGATGAAATCATTCTAAACATCTCCACCAAGGAGAAGAGCAATCGAGAAGATCCTAACCGAGAGTTCTAAATAAAAATAGAGAAGCTCCCCAATGTTCACGCACTATTGAGGAGTGCACAAATATGGAATCCTCACTCCCCCAAAATCATCTAGAACACTCACCAAGTGCAAGGATGTAAAAATTAAAGCAAAACAAAAACACTTGCACCAAAGATGTGGTTGAGCCATAAGGAGATACCCATTAAAAGAAATTATTTAGAAAGGCCCAACCAAGAGTATGTGTGTGTGACAAGACAATTAATTTGGTAAGACACATAGTCTTAATCAAATGGAGATAAGTTATATATCAAGTATTGACACACACAACTTTACGAAGAAGATTTTAAAAATGTTCACAAGCTCGAAGATACCAATTGGAAATTACAACCAATCGAAAAATAACAAAGAGCAAGTGAGAACACTTAGCCAACAAAATCAAGATACTCACCATGATGAGCATGAAGAGAAAAATCTTCAATAGAATGTGAGTGCGCAAAGATGCGAGTAGAAATAAGACAAGCACTCACGATACAAAATTGGAGCCACCAAAGAATTATAGATAAAAGACAAGGTGGCTTGAAAGAAAGTAGGATACCAAATAAAAGGTGACCTCTCTCATATGTATAGGTTTCTAAGTAGATAATGATATTCATCAACAAAGAAACTTGCACATATAAAATGATCGAAGAAAGAAGACTATGGTAACCAAAAGGAAGTCATGAATATACAAAAAGAGATTATTGCTTAAAAGCATAGCACATAGCTCAAATTTATCTCATTGTATATAAATGAACTTCAAACACATCAAATGCATCACACATATCACTAAGGGAACAAGAGATAGTGGAAATGCTTTGAGATAGGCAACAAGTATCACAAAGAAATAATACCAATTGAAGGAATGTTTTTGCAATTTCATCACAAATATCACAAAGATATACCAAGTGAAGGAAATAATTCAAAACCACAACAATTGTACATTAAAGTTTTCATGCCAAGAGGCAACCTACACAAGGTTGAATACAAGAAAGATATGCATGAGATAGATACTTGTTACCGAGATGCATTGGTGATGACGAAGATGATCTTTTGTTAGTCATCATAGCTCGACTCCTAAAATCACATGGTGAGACCACCTTCCTTATGAATGAGGCAAGCATCCAACGCTTCTCAATTGTACCTAAAACACAATTCAAGTACAATATGGTTCCCAAACTCATTGGGTTCCATAGTAGTTAGATACACTACAATACATAGGAAACACTCCACATAAATATGTGCATATAGATATGAAGTTGAATTTCATGCACATCTTAGCCGATTTAGGATTTGGTGGAGTATCCCCTATATATTGGATCAAGAAAGACTAGCATGCCATAAAGTAAATATACTAGTAAATATGCATGCATGGACTTACAAGAACCAAATGAAATACAATTTGGACAAAACACCAAGTAAACCAAGAAGAGAGCACACCAAAGTGTGACACAAAAAGGTTGTCCAAATTATATCAAAATCCAAATCAACACATGATTGAGGAAAAATCAAATCAACATATGATTGATTCCAAAACACATTAACACATAAAGTGTGATATCAATAGGAGTCAAATCAAACAACATATGAGAGATAAGACACCAATTGAAAAATAAGATACCAACTAGGAGACACGATACCAAGAAGAGGATAATACTTGACCGGAATCAAGTAAAGTAAAATAAAGTAATAAGGTATCAAAATTCTCACAATAAATATCAATTGAAACAAATATCTATGGAGGAGATATTAAATTCCAATTAATACCAATTGAAGGTACCTAGGCAAGGCCAATGAGCATATAAGATAAAAGAAAGAGACATGCTTCAAAGGGTTCTCTCATTCTATAGGATAAACATAAAGCAAGAAATGAGAGAGCAAGACTCCCAAGAGAGAGCAAGGTTACACCAAATAGACCAAACATCCTCTACACCTTTCATGATGGCACAAAGCATCAAGAGAAAAGATTTGTCTTCCATAAACACATATGATAGGAATCAAATGCCAATTGAAAGGATCAAATATTGATAGATAGGATAGTGTTCTAAATAAAAGGAATGCTCCCCCAAGATTCATGCATTATTTTTGATATTGATATTTGCATTTGAATACAAAATGCACGCACAAGGGATCATTACTCTTCATATTTTATTTACAACACTAAACACTACCAATTTGAGGTTTAGGATCCTAGCAAGAGGCAAGGAAGGCAAAGGGAGTCAAAATGAATATTTTGGCAAGAGATGGGGCAAATAAAAACCAATGCCAATGTAAGGATAATAAAAAATATTCTACCACAAACATAAATATGGATCGTCCAAGGACAATGACCATTTGAAATTATTTTCCCGGTGATAGAGGTATCTAAGAATATCCTCACAAGATAAAACATATGGCAAGAGATAATAAATAAGCACCATATTTGACTAAGGTTTGTTGGTAGTTCCAACTATTCAAACCAACCGGCAAGGCCATGGTTAGAATAAGATGGAACAAATGGTTTCTCAACTAATGTATGGAGATGCATATTAGAGAAAAACCACACCAAGCAAACACACACAAACAAGACCCAAAAGATAGCTAGAAAGCAAATTGGAACTTGTTCGAGCTAATATGCCACATAGAAATAAGATAATTGACAATATCAAATCTAAGTAGCAAAACCTCGAATGTTCACAGTTTATAGGATTGTAATATGCACATAGCTTATTACTCCCCCATAATGTGATAATTCATTTTATCTAAGCAAGAGGCAAATAAAATCAACTAGAGATAATTAATGGATGTTATAGAATTTGAATTTCTCATGAGCATGACACACCACATAGTTACTAGATAAGCTTGATATATCAATACTAGGTGGTGTTACTCATATACACACATTTTTAGGTTAGTGAAGTGCACAAAGCATATCACTCCCCCAAAATGAGATGGTCCATTAATCTCTCAAAAGAGCCCATTGAAATCAACACAAGATCCAATAAGGACTCAACACAAAGTTTACACATATATGGAGCGCACATTAACATACACAAACTTGATTGCTCAAGGTAAGTAATAAGCACACCATAGACAAGCACATGCTAGGAACAAAACTAACACATGCTAGGGAGCAAGCAACTTTCAATGTATATATAATTTAAATATAAGTTACCGCAAGAAGGAGCATTGGATATGAGATATGACAATATAATCCAAATGACTTGGCTTGTGGAAATAATAATCACAAAGATCCCTTAATTCTTCAAGGATAGCCAAGTCTCCAATGTCCTCCATCACAACCTATTGATCAAGTTTGAGCTTGTTGGTCCCCAACCAAGTTGGGTCCTAAGATGTTAGTCACAATAGGCTTGGCAACCCAAATGGTTCTTTTCTTGACACCACTTTGAGTTCCCACATATTTAGCAAACACATTGCCAACCCTATCCTTCCTAAGAGAATAAACATCATCAACTATTATGGGGTTGGATAGAGTACCATTAGTGCATGAAGAAGCCAAGTGACCCTTCTCACGGCATAAGTAGCAATATCGACTCTTTTCTTTCTTCTTAATAGGCTCCTCAACTTGAGGAGAAATGACTTGAGTCTTCTTAGGAGGTGGCCTTTGGTCAACCCGAGGTTGAGCAAGAGATTGAACAAAAGGCCGCTTCCCTAATTGCTTCTCACTAAGAGGCTTCTTCTTCATTGGGCAATCCCTAACATGATGCCCTTCAACTTTGCACTTGAAGCATACAATCTTGGCCGAGTGATTGACTTGTTCTTGGCCCTTCTTATTGCTACTCTTGGACTTGTTCTTGATATTGGAGTTGAATCCAAGTCCACTCTTGTCATTGGGGGATTTTTGCACGCTCAACATGTTGTCAAGTGTGGCCTTCCCTTTATGACGTTTCTCCACATCTTTCTTCAAAGAAGTGGCTTGTGCCTTGTGTTCTTTAGTCTTCCCTACAAGGTTAGTAGCTACACAAGTACTAGCGGAAGTTGAAGCTTCATTGTTAGAGCAACTAGGCACAAAATGTAATTCAACATATGATTTAGCATTAGTGTGAGATGAAGAATTACAAGGACTAGCACATGGCATTTTAGCATTTTTATTAGAAGTTGTGCCATTGTCCACATGAGGCTCACTAGATATTACCTTGGTAGCGATAGCCTCATGAGTTAATTTTAGCTTATCATGAGATACTAGAAGATCTTCATGAGAGCTCGAGAGCTTCTCATGGCTTTCTTCTAATATCTCATAATTGCTAGTTAGCAATTTAAGTTGAGCCCTTAGCTCAACATTCTCCTTTAAAATGGATGCTTCACAAGAAATAGAGTTAGTAGCACAAGCATCAACATTAATAGCAATGGGAGAACAAGTAGGAAGCTCTTTTAGTAATTGAGCTTGGAGTTGATCATGAGACTTAGTGAGATGTGAAAGGGAATCTTCCAAGGACTTGATCCTTTTCAAATTTCACATTAGCCTCAAGAAGTCTAACAATTTCAACAACGAGCTCTTCATTTTTTATTTTAAAATCATTAGCCACCTTGAGAGCTCTATCATGGGTTTCATTTACTTTAGATGACTCTAGAGTAAATGTCTCCTCAAGAGATTTCTTGGTGGTTTGTTCTTCTTCAAGAGCTTCCTCAAGTTTCGCAATCGTGTTCGCATAATTACGTTCACGGCTAAGACTTTCATCTTCACGAGCTTCCAAATTTTCAATAGTAAGCCCTCGCTCAATAAGGGTGCTCATAATTTCATGTAGGTTCTCACAATCATTTTCATTCTTTGAAAGAGCATTAAGAACCATTAGACCTTTCTTATTAAAGTAAGCATCATCTTCTTCATCATCATTATTATTGTCATGATCATCACTACTTGACAATTTAGAAGATATGCAAGGACTATCAACACAAGCATGTGAAACATTTATAGTTCTAGATGTGTTTAAGTCCAAAGATAAATCATTGCAATAAGATAGAGATGAAATATCATCTATAGGAAGCTTACTATCATCATTGCAAAATTTATCCCTACTCACCATTGCATTATTTTGTGGCTTGCCACATGTAGGTGAGGTAGAAGAAGTTGTGAACTCATTACGCCCGGAGGTGGAGTGAGAACAATCATTCTCACTATCCATGGACACACCATAATTGTCTTGAAGCTTGGTCCATAGCTCATGGCCATTTCGATAAGGAGAGATCGACAAAGCAACTGCATTACTCAAAGACGTGAAAATCACTTTAGAAGCTCCATCATCTAGATAAGAATTTTCCTCATCCTCTAGAGGAGAAAAACCCATATCTAGAATTTGCTCTATATATGGATCAATGTCCCGAAAATAATCTAGCATGCGATTTCTCCAATCATTATAATTAGTGCCATCGAATATTAAAGAATCATTGTGCACTAAACCACTAGACGACATCTTTACTCTCTAGGACGTGAAGCCCTATAAAGAGAGAACCCGCTCTGATACCAATTGAAAGGACACGGATGTCGCCTAGAGTAGGGGGGGTGAATAGGCGATTTAAAATTATTACGGTTAAGGCTTGAATAAATGCGGAATAAAACTAACGTTTAATTTATCAAGCTAAAACCTAAACTAGCTAGGTTCACCTATGTGCACCAACAACTTATGCTAAGCAATATGATCAACTAGGTGATAGCAAGATATATGACTTTAAGCTCGATGTCTATCACAAAGTAAATAGCATAAGAAGCTCGGGATAGAAATACCGATGCACTTGGAGACGATGATTTATCCCGAAGTTCACTTCCCAATGGAAGCTAGTCTCCGTTGGAGCGGCGCGGTGTTCACCAATGTGAAACACCGAGTAGCCTTGATATGGCACACCGTATCTCCGTTGTGTCTTACCACCAATGTGGCGAGGCACTTGTCACTATGTTGCCGTTGAGGTTGACAACTAGAACCTTTACAAGGGTGAAGCTCACTCCACAAGTTGGAGGGTCTTCACCAAATGCACCGAGCCACCAAGACTCGATGCCCAAGGCCGAGGCACACATCACAACTCAATTGATGGCTCCCGGCAATGTCTTCGTAGCAACCAAAGCTCCGAAGCAAACAAGGTTGAGCCACACTCCACAATTGGAGGCTCCAAACAAATCCCGTGAGACACCAAGACTCCGAGAAATCAACAACCGTCTAGGGTACCAACGTGCCCTAGAGGAACAAGCTCTAGGACACCAAAGTACCCAAGAGTAACAAGCTTCTCAACTTCACTTTCCACGAATCACCGTGGAGAACTCAAACCGATGCAACTAATGCAATGGCAAGAACACACTAAGTGATCAAGTTCTTCCAACCCGAATCCAACCAAAGCAACTAATGCTTGGGAGGGATTAAAGAGGAAGAACAAAGGAGAAACACAAAGAAACTCCAAAGATCTAGATCCAAAGTGTTCCCCTCACTTAGAGGAGAAATCAACCGGTGGAAACAAGGATCTAGATCTCCTCTCTCTTTTCCCTCAAAAAGTAGCAAGAACTATCGGAGAGATTGAGAGCAAGTCAAGCTTGAGAAGGTCAACATTGGAGGAAGAAAATAGCTCAAGAGGTTGGCAAAAGGTTGGTTTATTTTTGGGGAAGAAGCCCCTTAAATAGGGGCTCCAAAAATGGAGCCGTTGGAAAAAGAAGAGAAGCAAACAGCAGCCAGGCCGGCCTGCAACCCGGCCAGGGCCGGCCTGGGAGCCGGCAAAGGAGATGGCAGCGCACCGGGCTCAGGAGCCGGCCTGGCGGCCGGCGGCCCACCCGACCGCGCCGGCCGGGGAGCCGGAGGCCTGCCAGACGCAGCCGGCCTGTGGCCCGGACGTGGCCGGCAGGGAGGCCGGGGAGGCTGCCGAACGGGCCGGCCTGGGAGCCGGCCCAGGCCGGCGGTGAGGCCGGCTGCCCCCCCCCCCCCCCTTTTCTTTTTCTTTTCTAATATTCTGTTTAAAAAGCGACCGATACCGAAAACGCAATATCTTCCACATACGAACTCCGTTTTCGGTAATCTTGGACTCGTTGGAATCGTCACAACGAGCACTACAAGAATATACATAGAAACATCATTGTTCAACAAGATATGGTAAAACCAAATGATGAGAGGTAAAACCTTTCTATTAAAAACCGGAAAACCATATCTTTTGCAAATGAAGTCCGAATGACATGAAACCAACTTTGTTGGAAAGAGGACGACAAATGCTACCCAATAACATGTGAGAATATTGAAACCAATCAAGGGAGATTTTGCTAATAAATGGAAGTGTGAAACCTTCCGCATAGATGGACCGACAAAATCTCCGACACCGAAAACTCAATAGGGAACACATATGAGAACCGTTTTCGGTGACCTTGGGCTTGTCATGACAAGCACGACAAGCACCAATACCACACCACGGTAAGAGCCAAATAGAAACCAATAAAGATGATGCCAAGGATGCAAAGGTTTGAGCTCTCTACGACCGATACGCTAAAGCTCACTTGAGAGCCCCTCTTGATAGTACGGTTACCTATCTAACAAACCCGGTCTCCCAACAACACCGCGAGACCGGTAAAATAGAAACCCTATCAAGATCATACCTTTGCCTTGCGCATTCCACTTGAGCTAGATGATGACGATCTTGATCTACTCTCAAGTGGATCACCTTTCTTGATTGTGCTCCACATGGTGAGGCATCGCATATTGCTCCCCCATACACCAAGATGGGAGAGGCACTCTTCGACATATCTTCACTTGGCCTTTATCTTGATGACGATCACCACATGATGCCATCCTCCATGGACAACATAGGATCTTCCTCTTGATTCATGCTCATGGAGAAACACCCTGGCCTTGATCAACAAATGATCTTCTTCTTCACATGCCCTAATCTTGTATGTTGATCAACTTGCACTTAGCCTTGATCAACATATAGTCTTCTTCTTTTAGCCTTGACTCCAACATATGGAGTCCACGCATTCCTTATGGACCAACACTGCAAATATAACTCAAAGCACACATTAGTCCATAGAGATTGTCATTAATTACCAAAACAACACATGGGGGCAACCATGCTCTTTCACTTTTGTATAAGGAACTCACTACGTCGGTTGTACCAAAATGTACCGACAACAATAAGCCATGTTGTGACTTATTGATTATTACACAATACATGTTGCATTTGCGTTTCGATTCGGACAGAGATTCCATCGGGAACCATACATGTCGGAATCTAGTGATCCACATGGATATGTTGTCACTACATCTATCAACTGCACCGATAGATGATTTTGTACTGCCAATGATATAAGTATCGGAACGAGATTTCACTCATGTCTGGAGAGTAGGTCTCGGATCTCTGCGGAAAACCCGACCTTATGCTACAAGCCTTGCTTTCTCACCACCTTGTAGTTCTCATTCCGTTTCTGGAAGAAAACCCATTGAATCCCATAGGGGATTCATTTGGAAGAGCGAGGCTATATCTGCTTGGATTGCATCCTTCGATTGAGTTCAGTCCTAGCAAGTGTGTTCACACTCTGCCATGGCCATGGTCTTTGGATCTGAATCATTGTAAAGGTGTTTGCAATCATACAAGAGAGATATTTGTCGACAGTTGTAGACTTTTGGATATATGATTCTCCAGAATCAATGTAGTTGGAGTAAATAGCGTGCACCCTTGATGACTCTTCATGATTTCCCAATACGCGTGAGTCTGGGTGTTCCGATGTCCCAGCTAGTGTGTGCAAGCTGGAGCTGGGGTTGTGGAGGTTTTCCTTCCACCGGATGTATACTACCCATTAGGTGTTCATCAATACAAGGTCGACTTGCATTTACTGATTTAGAGGATTTATCCTCGATTTCCTTTTGTTGCTTTGCGAAAAGCTGGATCCTGGTTAGAGGCCGTACTACTCCCCCTATTTTTATTAAAAGGAGAGTTGAGTGGTTTTTATTGGTACCTCCACTCTTTCGGGCGCATTACTATCCGGATTGAAGGACTTTGTAACACCTTTGAGATCAGTAAATGAATCTGGCAGGTTATTTGCATGTGTTGCAAAATGTGAATCCAAACGTAGAGTCCAGATTCTTGAGTACGTGGATATGAGGAGGAACGTTAAGTCCCAATTGATTTCCTGGCATTCGATGTGGTACTTGAAATCTCCCCCTAATGCCTGGAAATAATCCTCCTTAAATATAAGCAATCAGTGTACTGGCTATGAATACATCCCTCATGAGGGGTTCAAGGTACTTATTGATCGACGGAGATATGTACCACCACATAGATCCCTAATATGTGGGCCCATGATGTACGCTGTGGTGGTGAGATCGGTACGCGTGAAGCACTTCCGAACTTACGCAGATGGGAAATGCTCGGAGGATTTCCACGTATCAACTACAGAGGGGAAGTACTGCCATATGCAGTTAGTCAATAGCAGCGTGTAAAACTGCATGACTCCAACGTGAAGTTGGTAAATTGCAATTCATTAACATGGGTCGTGCAATGAGAAAAGAAAAACCTTTGATCAGAGATGGAACCAGAAACAATTGTGCATGGATAAATAGGACATTCTGCTGAACTTCGATCCTCGGAGCCATGCACTAAATAGTGGAGGCATGCGAAGAGAATTCTGCAACATTTGTCCATACGAATTGATTTAATTCTATTTTTAGTCCAAACAATGGTTGGTTGAGACCACAAATATCACCTTGAATGTGTTCAAGGGACGGAAGTGATCCTTGGCACAATATGTGCACACTAATCTCATGAATAGGAAAGTTTTAGCTCATGCAGAACATTACCGATGGAATTGCATTATATGCAACATGTGCTACGAGTTGGATGTATGTGCAATACAACCCAGACAATAGAGTGGGTACATTTTCATATACTTGTTCCACATCCATCGGATTGGCACTCGTAGAAATCTATATATAGAATTGAAAAAGTTCCAATATGGAAATCTTTATCAGATATATAGAATGTATACAATCTTATTATATCAGAGTGCTAATACAATATATATGTTTATTACGACATCGCAAATGGACTTTAACAGAACGACCACTAAGGAGATAGTGGGACTAGTTTAAGTCTCCAAACACTTTGGTTGAGGCGTACTCAACCATCATGTTCTCCGTGCCTGTAGGGTCCTCTGACTTCCCTTGAGGTGCTTTGCATCCCTGGGATTGCTGTTACAGAATGACCAGATGCTTTGGGGTCTTGCACTTGTTAGTGGGATGCGTGTAGCAACCACACTTGTCACAAAGCTTAGTTATTTCAAACTCATGCTTTGCGGTGCCTTTCCCACGGTCTGAGTTTCTAGGCTTCCTGTTCCAGTTGCGCTTTCGTTTCCCATTAAAGTTCGAAGGCTTGCCGTTGAAGACAACATCAAACTTTTGCCTGTTCGCGACATTCATATGAACTTCAGGTAAAGGTTGAGAACCAACCGGGCGCTGAGAGCCATTCTTAGCGAGCAGCTCATCATGCTTTTCAACCTGAAGTAGTATATGAATAAGGTCAGAATAGACTTGGTAGTCGCGTGCACGGTACCGCTGTTGGAGGATCCTATCAGATGGAAGCATAGTAGACAGATTTTTTTCTATCTTCTCCGCATCAGTAGGTTCCTTCCCGCAAAAGTGCAGTTTGGAATTAATCTAATGAACCTCATGATTGTACCCTGACAGACTTGAAGTCCTGGAGTCGGAGATGTTTCCAATCATGCAGTGCTTCAGGCATGACGACTGCCTTCTGCTGTTCATACCTCGTTTTGAGGGCCTGAAATAAGGTAGTAGGGGATTCTTCCTCCAACTACTCAGACTTGAGATCTGGATGAACATGGTGCCTTATGATGTACAAAGCAACATATTTTTGTTCATCTGTCAGCGGCGTGACTCCAGCCAGGGGTAGAACATACGGAGCCTGGATTGCACGCACTAATCCAGAGGAAGCAAGGGCGATCTTGATGTCCATGGCACATATAAGATAGTTGTGGCCGTTGAGAGCAAGTGCATCAGACTCTCGAGCCATCATTTACTTATACGGATAAATCAGAGAATATTAATTTCCATTTGAAAAATTAAAATCCATCATGATTATGTCGTAATGAAATATGCAAAATAAATGAGGTTTCAAGAAGTGCGCTTGAACTCATTAGTGTGAACCTCAAATTGTTAAGTATGACACGTTGTAGATAATCTCCAAAAGAAATTTTGGAGTAGATCTAGCAGCATTAGCGGAGTATATGATACTCACACTTCGAATGCCTTATGTCACAACTTAATTAAAATGCATGGGAGAGCACATTGGCAATCATAATGTCAGAAATGACAAATTGTAGGCTTAAACAGTAGTGGTAGATAAATCTACACACTACCTCATGATCCCAAAACATCAATTTGAAGAAATCACTCTGAATTTTGCATTTATATTTGCAAGAAACTGAAAATCTCAATTGCACATAGACATGTTAATCTCGACATGTGTTAGACATGGAAATATATACATATCTTAGAAACATTCCGGAATACATCGTACTCGACAGAGAAACAGTACTATAGAGGTACTGAATTTGTATTTGCAAGAAATTAAAAATCTCAATTGCAAATAGACATAATTAATCTCGACACATGACAAATGTAGAAATATATTACATCAAGGATCTGGGATACATTGGTACTCAACAGAAAATAGTACTGAAATATATGTACCGAATTTTAACAGGTCTAAAACAGGAATAGAATCACTGCTAGAAGTGTTACTAAGTGATTAATATGCTAAACTGTTGATCAAAAGAGCAAAGAAGCAAAGAAATCAATCGCTGCTAGCTGCCTAAATTCTCAGCCACATGCACATCTGACACGTAAGGCAGGCTTGTCTGCCCAGCCTAGTCAAACGAGATAAGGAAGAGTGGCCAACGAGGAAAGAAAAAATAAAATTCCCAGCAACTCGATCCCCAATCCGCTGACCAAGACAGGCGCAGACCGCCACGGCCGGACGGCCGCATCACCGGTGGCGATAAGAGCTCCGGCCGCGCTCGTCCTCGTCGGAAGAGCCTCCGGGAAGGAGGGTGCCGGGCGCGACGCCGTTGGAGGCGCCGTTCACGAGCCGAGCGCCGTGCGGCGCCATGTGCCAGAGCGGCTGCTCGACGGCGGGATTGCCATCAGGATGCCGAGGGCCAAGAGGCAGCGGCGAACCCTCGCGCACAGCGAAGGTGGAGGGATAGCCGGTGTCGGGGACGGGGTCGGCAGGTGCGGCGCGACGGCATCGACGTCGACAACCGCTTGGTGCCGGAACCAAAGACGAAGGAGGACGCGCCGGTCGTCGCCGAGACGAAGGCGAGGGCGTCGCCATCCAGCGCGAGCGGGCCGCCGGCTTCGTCTTCAACAAGCGCAGGGGTCGGAGACGGGAGCGTGGCGCCGGCTTTGTCTTCAACAACCGCAGGGGTTGGAGACGGCAGCGGCGCAGCCACGTCCTGGTCATCGTTGACGACGACAATCTCGTCCTTCACGGGCAATCGTCACGAAGCAAGGGAAGAAGCAGAGACAGAAATCCAGGCATTTTTTTCTTCGCACCTTCGCCTGTGCTTACTGCTCTTGTCCTCGGAATCGGTCTCACCGGAGAGTAGCGCTTCAATTCTTCGATTTCGATGGTATCGAAGCCAGTTCTTTGTTGTGGCCTTCGATTTTGGAGCGATGGGAGCCAACGCCTTCTTCCCGTTCTTATGCTCCTTCGATTCCATCGCTATTCTTCTGCTCCTTCGATTCTTTCTCGATGGATGAAAATCGCTATCGGCAGAGCGTGCTGATAACGTGTTGAAAGTAGAATCGAGAGCAACGAGAAATACAACAAATGATTCGACTGTGTGTTTTATTGATCATCAACATGGGGGTATTTATACATGAGGTCCCGACTGTTCGGGATGTCGGTTTACAAGGAGAGGTGCCTGTTGGGGATGTCGGTTTGTGTAGAGGCGCCTGTTCGGAGTGAACAGGCGTCCGTATGGCTTTGGGCACTAGTAACTGCCTGCAGCAGTTAGATTTAATTCTAACAACCTTCAGGAAGGCTGGCCTTCTTGTAGTCGTACCCATAGTGATGCGGTTTAAGAAAATACCAACGAGCACAAGTGTTTTTACTCTTGCTGCCAGAGCTAATCAGGCTATTCAATCCACTCCATCTAATGCATAGCATACCCGATGTTGTCCCATACTCTGGAGTTAACAAGTCTAGCATCTAGAACAAAGCAACAATATATATACACATATATCAACTTATCAAGGCAAGCATGACAAAGGTACTGCACCGAATAAATCATCTCAAAACACAAAGATCCACCATCAAAGATACATATAGATGAACATAATCATGTAGAGAAATGACGTCACATAGAGAGATTCAATCAAGCTAGTTTCACAAACCATAGTCTAGGGCTGGAATATGGGATTGCAGTTTTGGTTCCTGAGCTTATATGCTCCTACCATATTAGGAAAATTGTAGAAAAAAGTAAAAAGTTTCAAAAAAATTAAAAAAGTGACAACAAACATATCCATGTCTTATACATACATGCAAATTTTCGTTATAAAATGGCAATTTTGGTGCTCTCGCAGAAAAAAAAAAGTAGCATAAAAGATATTTTGAAAATCCCGTTTTGACCACTAACACTAGTAGGAAAAGGCTTATAGGTGAGATGGTTACCAGTGGCACATCTGCCTTTGGTGCGCCACTGATAATATACCCGTGGCGCACTGAAACGGATGCGCCACTGGTAAGAAAATACTCGTGGCGCACCCCTTAACCCGTGCGCCACGACTAAGTGGCAGCCGTGCTGGCCGGGATGCTGAAAACTTACCCGTGGCGCACCAACCTCGGTGCGCCACTAGTTTTTCTTACCCGTGGCGCACCAAATTATAGTGCTCCACTGGTATCCCAATACTCATGACGCAGCGCAGATGAGTGCGTCACTAGTATATCTGCCCCAGTTTTTTTATTTCCAGATCCAATCCACCCACACATAACCTTATCCTAACCGCAGTTCAAAAAAAATACACCTTATCCTAACCGTAGCCACCAGCCCACCACCACCTATCGTTATCGTGTACGCCCAGTCGCCCACCTCTCGATCCCTTTGTCTCTCTCCTCTTGACGATCCAAATCGACGCCGACGCCGTTCTCCCTCATCGGCAGCTCCTCTCCGGCGGTGCCCCTCCTCCCCTAGCCCCGGCCATCCTCTCTTCCGCCATACCCTGCTCCCCCAGCCTCTCCCATGCGTCAGATTGAGCGCATCGACCCATCCTTGCCGGAGATAGAGATGCGCCGCCGCCTTGGAGCCACGGCGTCACGGCCGGCTGGCTCACCGGCGCGTGCGTGCACATCCATGTGTGGCGCTCCGTCGAGCTAGACGGACCGCGGCGCGAACGTTTGGTGGCTGTGCTCCACGCCGGCGACGACTCTCCAGCCACCACGACGGCGCCGACGCGGGCCATAGACGGCTGCCGTCCACCTCGTGCTGCTGCAGGGACGGGTCGTCTCCTCGGAGGAGGGGACGGCCGTGTTCGGTGTTCCCCACCATGGTCGTCAATTCCGGACGCCGCTTCTTCACCGGCCTCCTCTGTCGTCGTCTTCGCGAGGCCGCCCGATGCCAGGCACATTGTGGACGCGCCACACCTCGAGACCTCAAGGCCGGGCATGCTGCTGCCGCCGTCCGTTGGATCCTGCCTCGGTGGATCGCCGGCTCTAGGTAGAAGCGATTTAGAGGCAGTGCGGCGGCGCGCCCTTGTTCCGCATCGGTGGATGCAGAGTTCCGCGTCGCTGGATGCAGTGGGTTGGGCCTCCAAGGACCTGTCTATAATTTTCGGTTTCTTCGGGGTGCTTTGTATTGTTGTGTGTTGCTAATAGATCTGGGGTTTTATTTGCAAACAAAAAAGGAGGCCTGCGAAGCCGCTCGGGACGCGGCGGCGGCTTTTTTTTTTTAATAAAAAAATTGCTTACTTGTGGCGCATCTCCTAGGGGCGCCACAGATAGAAAATACCAGTGACGTGGTACCCGTGGCGCACCGTCTACTAGTGTAATTTTTTTTACAAAGCGCATCACAAATGTTTTTTCGGCACAAAACTTTACACATATGTACAGAAATGTCATATGCTTCATGTCCTTTCTTCAGATTTGAAATGTATAACTGTTTAAAAAATCCTAATCGGCGAAGAGCATGTGAAATCGGAACTTGTTACGAATTCCGCCGGAATACTCCTTATCCACCATGGATACAAAAGAAGTGGTTCATGATGGTTGTGGAGATGCGACCAGAGGGATTCTGACATCATTTCCCATCCAACCTAATGTTGACACACTGATTTCTTCTCTATTTTTCTTACATCTCTTACTGCATCTTCTCTTCTTGTAGTCGTACCCCTAATGATGCGGTTTAAGAAAATACCAACGAACACAAGTGTTTTTGCCCTCTTGCTGCCATTGAGCTAATCAGACTAATAAATTCACTCCATCTAATGCACAACATAACCGATGTTGTCCTATACTCTAGAGTTACCAAGTCTAGCATCTAGAACAAAGCAACAATATATATACACATATATCAACTTACCAGGGCAAGCATGACAAAGGTATTGCACCGAATAAATCATCTAAGAAACAAAGATCCACCATCAAAGATACATATAGATGAACATAATCATGTAGAGAAATGACGTCACATAGAGAGATTCAATCAAGCTATTTTCACAAACCTATAGTCTAGGGCTAGAATACGGGATTGAAGTTTTGGCTCCTGAGCTTATATGCTCCTACCCTATTAGGAAAATTGTAGAAAAAATAAAACATTTAAAAAGATAAAAAGTGATAACAGACATATCCATGTCTGATACATATGTGCAAATTTTCTTGATAAATGGGTAATTATTGTGCCCTCGCGAAAAAAATTCATTGCTCTAAAAATATATTATGAAAATCCCATTTTGACCAATAATATCTTTTTTTTACACACATCATAACAAATGTTATTTCGGCACAAAACTTTACACGTATGTAGAAAAATGACATATGTTTCATGTCCTTTCTTCAGATTCAAAATGTATAACTATTTAGAAAAATCCTAACCGTCGACGGCGAGGAGCATGTAAGCTCGGAAGTTGCTTCGAATTCAGAATACTCCCTATCCACCATGGATACAAAAGAAGGGGTTGACGATGGTAGTGGAGATGCGACCACGGGGGATTCTGACATCATTTCCCCTCCAATCTTTCAATGTCGACACACTATATTCTTCTTCTATTGTTCTTACATTTCTTACTACATCTCGTACTGCATCTCATCTTCCTGTTGTCATACCCCTGGTGATGCGGTTTAAGAAATTACCAATAAACACAAGTGTTTTTACTCTTGCTGCCATTGAGCTAGTCAGGCCAATCAATCCACTCCATATAATGCATAACATACCCATTGTTGTCCTATACTCTAGAGTTAACAAGTCTAGCATCCAGAACAAAGCAACAATATATATATATATATATATATATATAGGTCTGTTATTCTGTAACCAGTTTTAGAATAGCTATTCTGGAACCACTTCTGAACTTCCCTCGCAAAGTTAATGGACTTCATTCAATGATAATGTGAACTTCCTGATGGAACACACTGATTCTCCACCTTCACGGAAAAATTTTCTAGTGCGATTTTTGATCCGCTTATCGAAATGATGCATGTGATATACCGTTGGATAGCTATGGAAATTACGAAACTTTTTCATTTTCACAGGTTTTCGAAATTAGTTACGGTTTTTTAAGAATTTCAAATATACTAACACTATTTTCGCGACCGTACCGTATTTTGATCGCCATTTTCAAACCGTTTATCGGATTGATGCAAATGATACGCCGTTCGAAAGCTATGAAAAAGCCGCAACTTTGTTATCTCACGCATGTTTTCAAAATTCCTTACAGTTTAGGAGCAGTTTTAAATATACATAATTCTGTTGTTTTAGAATTCTCGTTTTTTCTGAACTTCCCACTTCACAACACTGAACTTCTTGGTAACACGTATGTGAACTTCTTCACAGAGCACCAGATGCACGTGTTACGTCATGTTTTTGACTTGTTTTGATTTTTTTTACCTGTTTGATTTTCGTACTCGGATCATTTCTGAACTTCCCTCGTCACGAAAGTGAACTTCTACGGGAGACGTAAGTGAACTTCCTTACGGAGAATTTATGGTTTGAGTAGTCAGCAGCCGCCGGACGAGAAAAGGTTTATATTCATGTATGAACTACAAGGGGTAGTTCACCACCACAACATACACCAGTAGCCGAATTCATGGCATGGACATGATGAACTTCTTCACAAATAAAAGTAAACTCTCTTATGTCGAAAAATGAACTTCATTTTTTTCTAACAATATATGGCCTGATGCACTCTGAATGCCCAAGCACAGAAGAAAACTCACACATGAACTTCGGAGGAGCCGTAACCTGAACTTAGAACATGCGAAACTGAACTTCAGAACATGAACACATGGAAACAGAAGGAGGAAGACGATCGACGGGAGCATGCAGCAGGCAGATATGCGTGCGCACAGTGCCGGGGCTTGAACTACTAGCAGTTGTGCCGGTGGACTTCCTGGCATCGACCACTGGACTGCAGGGGAGCCGTGATTTTGATTTTCTCCGCAATGCTGTGGGGAATTTGGGGAGGCGTCCGAGATGGCTCTGTGCCCGCCTGCCCGGCTGTGATGGTGCGGACCACGATGCGAGGACCGGGGAGCGTGGATTTCTCGGCGACGCAGTGGGCAGACCGGGGCTGCACGCGGGAGCCGTCGACGGAGCCGTTGGCAGCCTGGTGAACTTCCCGAGGTGGCGGAGTGGATCTGCTCCAGGGCGGCGACGGCGTGGGGGGAGGGAGGAGTTGCGGCGATGCGTGAGGGAGGCGGCGCCATGGCCTCCTGCGTAGGTGGAGGAGGCGAGGAGGAGACCTCCGGCGCTAGTGGAGGAGGCGGGCCGGTGCGCGCGGGTGATGCGACGCTGTGCGCGGGGGATCCAGCGCGGCGGCGCGCCCGGATGGAGGCGGGGCGGCCCACGAGGGAGGAGGCGCGTGTGAGGAGGCGGCGGCGCGTGAGGGTGGAGGCGGGGCGGCGCGCGAGGATGGAGCATGGTCGGGAGCTGTGGGGAAGAAGGCAGGGGTCGCACGGGCGGGTCGGGCGGTTCGGTCCGGGCGGGTCGGTTTAACCGGTTCGGGTTAAGAAGGTCTTTAGGATGGGGTGGGTTCTAGAATAGTTATTCTAGAACCTCTTAAGGGGGGTTGCAGAATAGTCCTGCTCTATATATATATATATATCAACTTATCAAGGCAAGCATGACAAAGGTATTGCACCGCGTATAAACCATCTCAGAAACAAAGATCCACCATCGAAGATGCATATAGATGAACATAATCATGTAGAGAAAGGACGTCACATATATAGATTCAATCAAACTATTTTTACAAACCCATAGTCTAGGGCTGGAATACGGGATTGCAGTTTTGCCTCATGAGCTTATATGCACCTACCATATTACGAAAATTGTAGAAATAAGTAAAACATTTCAAAAGAAAATAGAAAAAAGTGACAACAAACATATCCATGTCTTATACATATGTGCAAATTTTCGTGATAAAATGGCAATTGTGGTGCTCTCACGAAAAAAAATCCATTACTCTAAAAGATATTTTGATATTCCCATTTTGACCAGTAATATCTTTTTCTTTACATAGAGCATCACAAATGTTATTTCGGCACAAAACTTTACACGTATGTTGAAAAATGACATATGTTTCCCGTCCTTTCTTCAGATTTGAAATGTATAACCTTAAAAAATCCTAACCGGCCAGGATCATGTGAGCTCGGAAGTTGTTTCGAATTTCCGCCGGAATACTCCCGATCCACCATGGATACGAAAGAAGGGGTTGACGATGGTGGTGGAGATGCCACCAGAGGGGATTCTGACATCATTTCCCCTTTAATCTTTTAATTTTGACACACTGGTTTCTTCTCTATTTTTGTTACATCTCTTACTGCATCTCCTTTTCCACAGAAAAATATGGCTGCATGTATATAGTAGGTAGTTGAAGACAAAGTCCTTGACCGCAGGGCAAAGGTGCCACGTTTCTTTAGGACCTACTCACCATGGGGGTACACCTCCTGGCGCCGACATGGCATGCGCCCCTTCCACACACACATCGCTGATACGTGTCAAACATTATTATAATTTTTGATTGATCCATGCTTGTTTTGTGCCATTGTCACATGCTTTATCATCTTATTATATCATTCTTAGGAATTTTATTGGACTAACCTATTGACAAGATGTCCAATGCCAGTTCCCTGTTTTTGCTGTTTTCTATTTCAAAAAATCCACTTCTGGAAATATTCTCGTAATTGCACGAAAATTTACGGGGAATTTTTATTTGTCAAGATGAAGACCTAGACCAAAGGGGAGCCCGAGGGGCCGCCCACGGGCCAGGGGCGACCCCTGGCCATGGCCCCACCAGGACCCGCGGGTGGGACCGGCCCGTACCCCCTGGTTGGCGCCTCGGCCCCCTTCGAAGCCCATAAATACATAATTTACCTAATTTTGATGGGGCGGTGATTATTTTCCACGAACTCCACCCGAAGCCGCCGCCACCTCAAAACCTAATTCGGGGAGATTCTGAAGCTATTCCCGGCACCCTGCCGGAGGGGAGATCGATCCCGGAGGGCTCTACATCGCCATGCCTTCCGTCGGATTGATGCGTGAGTAGTTCCACCTTGGACTACGGGTCCATGGTAGTAGCTAGCTAGTCGTCTCTCTCCCTTGTGCTTCATGTTTATGATCTTATGAGCTGACTAACATGATCAAGATTGACTATTGTAATGCTATATGATGTGTTTGTTGGGATCCAATGGATTATGAAGTTATGATCAGATTGTGCATGGTTCTTATATGTTAATGTATGTTCTTTCATGCTCTCCGATGTACGTACTTACTTTGGCCAAGTGATTGTGTGTATCTCCAAGAGAGAGTATTTATGCTAGATAGTTGGTTCATGCTGCCTCTTGTGCCTGGGCACGAGTGACAGAAACGTCTAAGGACGAGGGTGTGTTGTTGCGACTAAGGGGAAAACAGCAGTGTTTAGGTCTACGTGATTATAAATATTGCTTAATTCATACACTTTACTTAATGCAAATGTCTATTGCTCGCAACTTAATACCGTTGGGTGACAGGCTGGATAGCGATCCCGCGGCGGACTTTTTAGACAAAGATGCAGTTGGATTCAACGGTCTTTGTTAATTGTTGTGATGCCTACATGAATATTACCATAAGCACTTTGATTTGGCTAGATTAAGTTCGTGTCATAATCTTGTCAATTGCCTAGCTGTAATTTGTTTACCCATCATATTAGTATTTTATATTATGGAGAGACACCACTAGTGAACCCATGGCCCCCGGTCCATATTTTTTCATTGATTAAAACACCATTTACTTGTTTCTCATATTCACTTGCTCGCTGGCCCATTTCCATATTTTCATTCAGTACACTATATGTTTAACCACTTTGTTTTCAGTAGAACGGGAAGACTGACAACCTTCCTGCCGTTGGGGGAAAAGTATTTGTTTGAGTGTGTGCAGGTCCACGTTCGTCGACGGTTAAGCGCTAGAGATCGTTGGCGTGCACCTCGTTGTTGATTTCAAAGTTCTACTGGTTCGATTAAACCTTGGTTCTTCACTGAAGGAAAACTGCTACTTACTACATCCACGCCTTCACTTGGGGCACCACCCAACTCCACCAGCCGCATCAGTCGCCTAGGGTGTGTCCAAGTGCAATGCTCTTTGTATGTGATATAAAAACTCTCCCCTACTTTCCTACATTTTTTTTGTTTTGGGAATGTTCGTCAAATAAGAGATTACACAAAAGGGTATTCTGTCTTCAGAAGTTAAATTGAAAAATAAAGAAAATCTAGTGAAAATACCCAATAAATGTAAGCTTTATATTAAACTTTAAAGGTCGTAGATACATTATGAACATATTATCGTCAAATGAAAATTTCCAAAATAAACGTCCAATGAAAGCTCTAAGAAACACCACAAAGCTTCTAATATTATAATACTCTATGTCGACTCACACTTTATCTCTTTAAATTAGGACTTTGAACATGTACCATGCAACATGAACCTGCTGGAAAAATGAACAAATCTCAAATTAAGATTTATTATTCATGGAAATGAAACTTTAAAATAGTGTTGACAGAAGAGATAAAACTAAAATAGACTATGAAAACACCATGTTGGACCCTCAAATTGAAATAGAAATTGAGAGGGATCAAGAATCCTAATTCTCGTTATTTGCACTAGACCCAATTCTATTGAGTCTGAATCATAGTGATCATTTCTCTTTAGCAAATAATGACCTTGGTTATCAAACGATTGAACAACCGAGATCCATTTACTTATGATACCTAGTTGGCACTGATAACGAGGATCTAATGAATTATAAGTTTAATTGATCCCCCTGATTGCATGGTTGCGTATCAACAATAGCGTTGGTATTCACCCCAAACGATGGTGTAGGATGTAGCAAGCAGCAGTTTTCCCTCAGTGAAAAACCAAGATTTAATCGAACCAGTAGGACTATGAAATCAACAACAAGGTATCCGACAACGATCTCTGATGCTTGACTGTCGATGAATGTGGACCTACATATACTCAAACAATTACTTTGCCCCCAACGGCAGGAAGGTTGTCAATCTTCACGGTCTGCTGAAAACAAAGCGGTTAAAACGTATGGTGAAGTGAATGAAATATGGAAACGGACCAGCGAGTAAGTGATTATGAGAAACAAGTAAACGGTGCTGTTATCAATGGAAAAAGATGGACCGTGGGCCATGGGTTCACTAGTGGTTTCTCACCATAAAATAAAATACTCATATGACGGGTAAACAAATTACAACTAGACAATTGACAAGATTGTGATACAAACTTAATGGGAAAATTTTGTTTTTGCCACTTTTGTTTTTGCCCATTTTGCTTTTGCCACTCTAAATTTTGATATTTTGCTTTTGCCCTTTTAAGTGGCAAAACCAAAACCAAAACAACAAGAATAGGGGCAAAAGCAAAACCAAGTTTCGCAGTTTTCATTTTGGTTTTGCCCCACATAGGGAAAAAATGATACATTACCAAGAACTAGGAGGGCAAAAGCAAAATGTCAAAATTTAGAGTGGCAAAAGCAAAATGGGCAAAAACAAAAGTGGCAAAAACAAAATTTTCCCAAACTTAATCTAGCTATGTGATACGTGTCAAACGTATTTATAATTTTTGATTGTTTCATGCCACTTTTATACCTTTGACACTTGTTTTCATACTAAGTTTATGATTTAATTTGACTAACCTATTAATAGTTGCAAAAGTGCATAATGTTCTTGTTTTACACTTTTATGTGTAGGAATCACTTGGAAATTGGCAAAAACGCAAAAGGAGCCTTGTTGGAGGTGGACTCTGACTTTCCTGAAATCTGTCCTCCTCATAGATTTCAGAGATTGACAGTTTGAGACTAGAATACGACGTCAACTGAAAATCAATTTTCCTGCAATGTTGTGGGAAATTTCCTTAGCTTTCATTTAAGCCCAAGAACAGCCCAATCGGAGGTCCGTAGCTCCGATAATTCCCGTTTTACTGAAGGCCAAATATCTGATTGCGGGATTCCGAAAGTGGGTGACGTGATTGACTCCAACTCTTACCAACTTGGAGGATTCGACCAAGCCACGACTTTGGGACCTCATTAAGGATATGAGGGGTCCCTAGAAAGCTTCTAGAGGTGCCCAAGAGCCATTGGATCAAGGGGCCATTCATCGGAGGGCCGGGAAGCATTGTCTCCACCTATATAAAGAGAGGAAACCCTAGTTTTGGGGGCAGCCACCAAAAGCCACGAATTTTCCTCCCCCTTGGCTCTCATCTAAAAGGGGGAGGGCTCCTCTACAGCACCAAGAATTCATGGAGGAAGGGGGTTAGGGGGCGGCGCTCCCTCTTGGCCGGCCGGCCGCCGCCACCGCCGGCGCCGCCTCCGCCTTGCCCTTTCCTCCATAACCGCCGCCTTCACCGCCATCTCCATCGCCAATTCCTCCATAGCTACAGCGGTCCACTCTCTCACAAACCTCCGTAATCCCCTATGTAAACATGGTGTTTGATGCTATAAAATATTATCCTATGATCTATGTCATGTTTATGTAGTTCCTTGTTGTCTTATGGTTGAATTATTGAATGTATTTGGTTGATTCGAGTTGTATGTTGATATGGTATAGTCCTATGGTGCCCATTATATACTTGCGCGCGTGGATAACATCATAGGGTTTGTAGTATGTGAAGGAGGCCGGGGGTAGGGCTGCCGGAGTGACAGAAACCTAAGCCCCATCCCGGTTTTTGACATTGTATGGGATAAAGAGGACATTATGATCTTAATGCTATGGTTGGGTTTTTACCTTAATGAATGTTAGTAGTTGTGAATGCTTGCTAATGTTCCAATCATATAGTACATGTAATCACAAGTAGTTGAGAACGTGTATGCTTTGCCTCTCTCACATAGAAAACTGCATTGAAGACGATGAACCGAATAACTTCACTAATTAATTATGAACAATTCCGCCACGCCTTCCACCACTTTTCCACACTCATGGTTCTATTATTTATGGTATTTTAGTATAGTTTATTGCTGCTGCAACTAACTTTTATCTTCTTGTTCTTTATTATATTGCGAAACCATCCTTTCATGCCCGTTTTATTCCTATAGTTTTATTTCCTACCTTTAGCTCCTCGTTGGGTTCGACACTCTTATTTATCGAAAAGGCTACAAACGATCCCCTACACTTGTGGGTTATCACTATGACAAATAGTTCATGGTAATATTCATGTAGGCATCACGACAAATAACAAAAACCGTCATCCAACTGCATCTTTGACTAAGAAGTCCACCTAGGGATCGCTATCCAGCCTATCACCCATCAGTATTAAGTTGGAAGCAACAAATAATTGCATTAAGCATATTGCATGATGTAAGCAATATTCATAATCATAAAGACATAAACACTGCTGTTTTACCCTTAGTAGCAACATGCACCCTCGTCCTTACACGTTTTTGTCACTCGAGCGCTGGCACATAAGGGGGCATGACCTACTGATACGTCCCAGACGTATCTATAATTTTGATGTTCCATGCTTGATTATATATCAGTGCCACATGTTTTTATAATGTTTTTATATCATTTTGGCATGATTTATGGAACTAACCTATTAACAAGATGACCAGTGCCAGATCCTTTTTTCTGCTGTCTTTTTGTTTCAGAAAAAATGTTCGGGGAAGTTTTTCGGAATGAGCTGCCAATTTACAGGAATGATTTCCAAGCAGAAACAAAGACGGAGCCAGAAGGATGACTACAGGGGTCCCCACAGCCGCCAGGTGGCAGCCAAGTGCGGCCCAGCCCTTGGCCGCGCCTGGGGCCCACCTTGCCGCCTCCGTCATCGTCTTGTGTTACCCTTTCGCCTATAAATTCCTTTCAACACGGAAACCCTCGATACCCGATCATATTCTCAAGAAAACATTCGAGGCTGCCGCCGTCGTCAACCCTAGATCGGGAGGGTTCTGAAGCTCTTCCCGGCACCCTGTCGGAGGGGGGAATCATCACCGGAGGCATCTACATCACCATGTCTACCTCCGGAGTGATGCGTGAGTAGTCCACCACGAGACTACGGGTCAATAGCAGTAGCTAGATGGTTGTCTCTATGCCTTGTACTCCATTGTTTAGATCTTGTGAGCTGCCTATCATGATCAAGATCGTATCTGTAACTGCTACATGATGTGTTTGCATGGATCCGATGAATTGTGGAAATCATTACTCTTGTTCATCTATGTGTTATGTTTTATCTATGATCTTGCATGCTCTCCGATGCTAGTGGATGCTTTGGCCAAGTAATTGTTAGTAGCTTCATAGAGGGTATTTATGCTAGATAGTGGGTTCATGCCTTTGTGTGCCGAGTGCGATTGACAAAAACGCTTATGCTCATGAATGTGCTGTTGCCACTAGGGAGTAAATAATGGTGTTATTTACTTGTATTATTTACATTGCTTACATTATGTATTTTGCTTATTGCAATGATCTGTTGCTTGCAACTTAATACTTCTGGGTGACATGCTGGATTGCGATCTCAGGGTGGATTATTAGTCATAGATGCAGTTGGATAACGGTCTATGTATTTTGATGTAATGCCCATATTAGATGAAGCGGTGAACCATATTTTTTTATGATAGCATTGTTATGCGCCCACAATGTTGTCATTTGCCATGCTGTGATTTGTTTACCCATCATGTGTATCTTTAGGAGAGACACCACTAGTGATCTGTGGAGCCCGGTCCTATTTTCCTATACTGTTTACAACCGTTCTAATAGCTTTTCCTCATTGTTTGCTCACTGTTCATATTTCACTCTCATCATATTTTACATCTGCACATTTAATTCTTTGTGTTCAGCAAGCCGGAGAGATTGACAACCTCTCTGTTTCGTTGCGGAAAAGTAGTTTGTTTGTGATTGTGTGCAGGTCCACGGCAACACGCCACAATCTTTTTCTGGCACCGTTGACACCTAGCAAGACCTTCTCCAACTCCTACTGGTTCGATAACCTTGGTTTTGTAATCAAGGGAAACTGCTGCTTTGCTGCATCATACCTTCCTCTTGGGGTTCCCCAGCGAACGTGTGATTCACGTCATCACCTGCCATCTAGCATAAATACTCTCCCTTGGAGATACAAGCAATCACTTGGCCAAAGTAACTACGCACATCGGAGAGCATGCAAGAACATGAATTAACATATAAGAACCATGCACAATCTGATCAAAACTTCACAATCCATCGGATCCCAGCAAACACATCATATTGAAGGGTTTCGTGTGCAGAAAAACAATTCCTAGTAACGCAAACGATAAACTGGTCAAGATCTATTACTATGCAGATATAAAGTAACGGAGGGCTCCGGTGTTCGTACCTCCTGAAGACCGAAAGCGTTATGTTCCGAGAACATCGGTGATGGAGTCATACGACGCGGATCTCAGGGTCGTGGAGTTGTACCGGCGACGAGTGCTGCAGCGGGCAGCACCTCTGTAGCTCTACACATGTACGGTGTAGCGACGATCCCCCGGCTCCGGTCCAGCGGCAACAGCGGAAGATGAAGACCTCGACCGAAGCACAAAAATCACGGCGGTGGATTTTAGTGGAGAGACCCCTCTAACATATGCGGAACCACACGTGAGAGAGAGAAATTGGGATGCCTCAAATGGAGAGGGGGCACCTCCTTATATAGGAGGAGGGGGAGGCCAACCCCCTTGGCTTAGCCATGTGGGACTAATCCCACATGGTGCGGCCAGCCAACGAGGGGCATCTGGCCCCCACTTGGGCCCCATTCGGCTGGCCCACTGGGGGGGGGGGGCGGCCGGCCACCTCCATGGGGCGCGGCCCCACTTGGGCCTCCCCTTTCGGGTGAGGCCCATTAGGGGGTTGCCCTTTTAATATTAAATTAAATATTATTTATTTATTAATTACATTAATTAATATTAAATGCATATCATTTAATATCTCTCGCATCGAAACTCCTTTAGTTGCCCTCCGATCTCCATCGGACACTTCTCCCTTAATTCCGACTCTTCGGAATACCTTCGATCTCCATCGGGAAATCATCAAAACCTTTTCCGGAATTGGTCTCTCTAAATTCTTCGGTGCCAAAGCTAGTCCTAAGCATTGTCTACCCTTAAGTGTGCCACCCTACGGTTCGGTCAATGACCAACAACGGGATCTGGAAACCCATGATGGCCCTTGTGCGTTCCGCGAAGTTCTTTGTCGCTTGAACCTTATCGTTGTTCACCAATCCTTTTGTCACGCAATATCAAGTTTGTCCGAGATCCCCATCTCTTTTCGGACAAACTTATTTACTCGTCTCCATGATATTACATCTCCGTGACCCGGTGATGCATGTAAAATGCATACATGAACTTTGCATTATAATACTCATATTTCAATCATATTTGCATCATATAAGGGTTATATCATTATTTTAAAAGGATTTTGGGAAGATTTCATAGTTTTCCTATTTTTCTGGAATTAACCCTGCACTGGCAGAAAACCCTATTTTCTATATTTTGATGTTTCAGGGACCCAAATGACGTCCAAATGACCTAATATTTTGCGGGGATCATTTTTTGGAAGGAACGAAGCGTAGGAGCGAAGGAAGCGAACAAACGGAAACCCGAGGGCCAAAAGAGGTGGGCCCACGCGGCCAGATTCCTTGGCCGCGTGGGACCCCCCATCTTGGGCCTCATGGCTCCGATGTCGTCCGTTTTCATCTCCGTGGCTTCGTCTTGACCTAAAACCGACTATAAAAATTGTCCCCCGAGGAGTTTCGCGAGGAGGCGGCAGAGAATGACAAAACCAAGAAACGGGAGACAGAAGGCTGCCACCGGAGAAGATCGGAGGGGGGAAACGCCGCCGGAATTACCTCCGGAAGGCTCCTCCCCCCCTCCGGAGTCTCCATCAACACCACCGTCAAGACCAACACCATCTCCATCACCATCTTCGTGATCCACTTCATCCCCCTCATAGTTTGAGATAGTTCGAACCCTAGCTATTGTCTAAGTACTATTCTACATGTTTGTGAATTGCTACTTGTCATTGTTTTGTGGGGAGATTATATTTTCAGATTGTGTTGTATCACTTATACCATTGAATCATATCATGTCTTCGCATCGTGAGTAGTTCTCTCATGTTCCTGGGGGCATAGGATGGATTGGCAATAATTTTCACTTAACTTGTGTTGAGTATTTGGTCAAGTTTTTATCTTTTATGATTGTCTTGATGTACAATGTATGAAGTGCACCATATATTGAGTAATGCATGAAGGTGCTATCACACTAGTGTGATGGAATGGGTAGGACCTAGGAGGACACGTAAACCTTGGTCTAATACATGAAGTTACATTAGGAGGGGATTTATATCGGGGACCTTAGAGTGTAATGCTATGGTGGGACTTTATGTCTTAATAATTCTTGTGCAGTCATTTACTTGGCCACATGATCCATCATAAGGGGTTTAGTTTATTTATTTAACTACACCTAATTATGGCTCCGTCCAAAGAAGATTAAAACTTGACAAAATGTTTACCTTGTTGTTCTAGAAATACGTTGCTCGAAGAAACCATTACACTGTGGTGTTCCAGCCGGAGTAAGTTGTGGTACAATGCCACATGCCTTGAGATGCGTGTCAAACTCAAAACTCAAATATTCACCTCCTCAATCCGATCGAAGATGCTTAATTTTCTTGTTGAGTTGATTTTCCACTTCACTCTGAAATTCCTTGAACTTTTCAAAACTTTCAGATTTATGTTTCATCAAGTAAATATATCCATATCTACTCAAATCATCGGTGAAGGTTACAAAGTAACGATAACCATTGTGTGTCGATACACTCATTGGTCCACACACATCAGTATGTATGATTCCCAATAAGTCCGACGCCCGCTCCATAACACCGGAGAACGGGGTCTTGGTCATTTTGTCCAAAAGGCATGGCTCGCATGTGTCAAGAGATTCAAAATCTAATGACTCCAAATATCCATCACAATGGAGTTTTTTCATGCGCTTTACGCCTATATGACCAAGACGGCAATGCCACATATACATGGCGTTATCATCACTAAGTCTACATCTCTTGGCCTCAATGTTATGGATGTGAGTACTACGATCAAGATTCAATATGAATAAACCATTGTGCACCGGTGCATGACCATAAAATATATTATTTAGAGAAATAGTACAACTGTTTGGTACTGACTTAAATGAATAATTGTCTTGTAGCAGGCAAGACTCTGATATAATGTTCATACTCAATGTGGGCACATAGTAGCATTTATTCAACACTAATATCAATCCTGATGGTAGATGCAGAGGTTGGGTGCCGACAGCCATGACGTCAACCTTGTTGTCGTTGCCGATGCGCATCATCACCTCGTCCTTCTCCAAGTGCCGCTTATCCCGCAACTCCACCTGTGAGTTACAAATATGAGCAACTGAACCGGTATCAAATACCTAGGTGTCACTCTGAGCACTTGTAAGATAAACATCTATAACATGTATATCGTATATACCTTTGTCCTTCTCGGCGATCTTTCCCGCCTTCTTGTCAGCTAGGTACTTGGGGCAGTTGCGCTTCCAGTGGCCATCCCGTTTGCAGTAGAAGCACTCGACGCCTGGCTTGGGACCAGACTTAGGTGCCTTGGAGGTGGAGGCAGCTGACTTGTCATTCCTCTTATGCTTCCACTTGACGGCTTTGTTAACTTTTAGCGCCGCGTGCTCCTCCTTGACTTCAATCTTAGTGGTCCTCAGCATTTCAAACAACTCAGCCAGAGATTTAGGAACCTCTTGCGTGATAAATCCATGACAAATTCATGGTAGCTAGGGGCAACGAGTGCAGAACCCTATCAATCACCAGTTCGTTAGGAATATCATGTCCCTGAGTGGTTAGGTACTGCATGCTCGACAATTCTGCCATGCTCTTCCATCATGGTCGTCATAAACAATTTAAATATCTTGAACCTTGCGACCATGGCTTTCGGTGCAAAATCAGTTTTGAGAATAGTGATTATCTCATAAGTACTCATGTTCACAAAACGCTTCTGCAGTTCAGCCTCCATGTCAAAGAGCATTCTTGCTTAGTCACCCGCCCTTGACTGAAAAACATTTTTCTCATCCTCAGTGGCGGTGTCTGATTGCTACTGATGAAGAGTTGGGTGGTGCCCCAAGCGAAGGCGGAGATGTAGCAAGCAGCAGTTTTCCCTCGATAACAAATCGAGGTTTATCGAACCAGTAAGACCTTGAAATCAACAACAAAGTGAATGTTTAAGATCTCTGGCGCTTAATCTTCAACAGACGTGGACCTGCACACACTCAACCAAAATACTTTGCCCCCAACGGCGGAAAGGTTGTCAATCTTTCCGGTCTCGCAGAAATCAAAGCGGTTATTGTATAGTGAAATAGATGAAATATGAAAATATACCAGTGGAGTAATGATGATGAAAAGTGATGAATAAAGGTTGCAATCAATATAAAAAGATGGACCGGGGGCCATGGGTTCACTAGTGGAGTCTCTCAAGTAAATAGAACAATCGTATGATGGGTAAACAAATTACAACTGGAAAAATTGACAAGATTATAACACAAACTTAATCTATCTATGACAAATAGAACATGATAATATTTAAGTAGGCATCACGACAATGAACAAAGACCGTTGAGTCCAACTGCATCTTTGTCTAAAAAGTCCACCGTGGGATCGCTATCCAGCCTGTCACCCATCGGTATTAAGTTGCAAGCAACAGACATTTGCATTAAGTAAAGCGCATGAAGTAAGCAATACTAATATCAAAAGAGACATTAACACCGCTGTTTTACCCTTAGTAGCAACAGCACACCCTCGCCCTTAGACGTCTCTGTCACTCGTGCCTAGGAACAAAAGGGGGCATGAACCCACTATCTAGCATAAATACTCTCTCTTAGAGATACACATAATCACTTGGCCAAAGTAACTACGCACATCGGAGAGCATGCAAGAACATAAATAAACATATAAGAATCATGCACAATCTGATCATAACTTTATAATCCATCGGATCCCAACAAACACATCACATAGCATTACAATAATCGATCTTGATCATGTTAGGCAGCTCACAAGATCATAAGACATGAAGCACAAGAGAGAGAGACTACCATCTATCTACTGCCATGGACCCATGGTCCAAGGTGGGACTACTCACAAATCATCCCGGAGGAAGGCATGGCGATGAAGAGCCCTCCGGGATCGATCTCCCCTCCGGCAGAGTGTCGGGATTTGCTTTAGCATCACCCCTGAACTAGGGTTTGAGATGACGGCGCGTCGGGATGACTTCTCTGGAAAATAATGGCCGCCCCGTCGTTTTTAGGGTTAAAGGGAATTTATAGGCGTCGGAGGGGGCCGAGGCGGTGCCCAGAGGGTAGGGGCGGGCCCCACCCACGGGTCCTAGGGGGCTGCGGCCGCCACCCGCTTGTGGCCCCTGGGTGGCCCCCAGGCTGCCCTTTCGTCCTTTGGTTCCTTCCGTCACATAAAAAATCTCCGTAAATTTTCAGCGCAATCCGACGATATTTCCTGTGGTGGACTTTCTGAAATACAAAAACAGCAAAAATAGGAAACTGGCAATAGGCATCTTGTCAATAGGTTAGTCAAACAAAATGCATAAAAATGATTAATATGACAATAAAAACATGTGACAACATCACAAAACTAGCATGGATCAATAAAAAATTATAGATATGTTTGACACGTATCAGCATCCCCAAGCTTAACTCCTACTCGTCCTCGAGTAGGTAAGTGATAACAAAATAATTTTTGATGAGACATGCAACCAACACAATCGTGATCAAGATAGTAATGTAAAGCATAGAATGTGAATGAAGTGATACAAAACAATTGTCTATAGTTGATAACAAGAAAGCAATGAATAACCAAGTTGAATCATTCAAGCAAAACCTTTCATAAATAGTACGTTAAAGACATGAAAGCAATGTGATCCACATATTTGATTAATTCACAAAGGTAATAGTTCCATAACAAAAGTGTTCGAGAATCAAAACAAAGAAGATGTAAGTTTTAGCAAAAAGCTTCAACTTCCAACGGTAAAGTCAATATAAAGATTCATGTTTAATATGATGATGCAATATGATCAATTATACCCAGGGTCAATGCTAGATATTTGCTTTAGTGGAGATAGAAGAAAGAGGAAAACTGACTCAACATTAAAAGTAAAATAAATGCCCTTCGCAGAGGGAAGCAGGGATTAGTCATGTGCTAGAGCTTTTTATTTTTATGAAACAGAAGTAAAACAATTTTGAGACATGCATGCTTTCGTCAACGACTTCACAACAGAGATTCTATCTAGTCCCCCATAACAAGCAAGGCTTTTAGAGTTGTGAGAGCAGCTGGTTTTTAGAGGAGCGAGTACGCTCCTCTTTCTCCTTGGTTTCACCACTGTCCAATGTTTAGAGCTGATTTCTCGGATTTTCATTGCGCGGAGGAGAATGGTGAGTTATATTTATATTTTTGCTTAAGCTGCTCTCGGGTTGATTCAAGTGAAGACGTAATCCATCGACACTGGGTGAAAGGAGGGAAATGACCTTGCTCGTCACGAGTTATATCTAGCTCTCCACTGCTCCCTCATGAGATTAAAAATAGAGGCGCAAAAAAAGAGTATTTTGAATTTTTAAAGATAGCACATGACAAATTTACTTTGAATGGCAAGAAATACCATGCATAGGTAGATATGGTGGACTCAGCTGGCAAGATAGTTTGGCTTTGGGATTTGGATGCACGAGTGAACCATACACTCAGTACGAATTTTTGGGCTTAGCAAAGAAGGTATTTGAAGCAAACATCTAACATTAACCGGTAACAGAGTAACATAAGACATAAGTCAATCATAACCATAAAATCTCCACACCATCTCCCTTGTTGACCAAACAATTCTTTTGATGGAAAGATTAGCTTAATGAATTAACAACTACGAAACACCACACAATTTCAAGCTTTTAATAGTATTTCTTTACTAATCAATTCCACTCAAATAACCAGCAAGTTTAAGCATTCATCTTAATATCTCAAAACAAATGAGAAGTATCAAGTATCCACACAATGATCTACAATACTATGCAGGCTTTCGTTTCATTCCACTATCACATGAATAGCATTTTATCACTTTGACAATTCAAGGAATTTATCAATAACAACTCTCCAACAAATATAAGTGAAGAACAAGAGTGTTTAGCAACAACTACTAGCATCTCTAAATAAGATAAAAGCTAAAAGCAAGAGCTTACTAGCAAACAAACAGTAGCTAAGAATACTCAACAAAATATAAGCGAAGCACAGGAGTATTCAAATGAAAAAACGGAGCGTGTCTCTTGTAGCACCCTCACTTTGAAAAGCAAGAATACCTCGTGAATTGCTAGGCCCTGGATCAAGTATGGCATATCATGCATAAATGTTAAACGTTTTATTACATCGCAAGTACGAATGATCCAGAAATAAAGTACTTTATTACAACTTTGCATAGCCGAAGCTAGCTTAAAATAAAATATAGTTCCACAAATATTATTCAGAGTTCAAGCAGCAAATAAAGTAGCACTGAGCTCCATCATCTCCATGTGCCACTGGCGACCATGTTGGTTGTAAGCTCGAAATAGGCAAACGTCCTTACTCATCATCTGAACAACCTGCAACATTAACGTTGCAGCCCAGAGAATTTGGGTCAATACCTTGTGACAGGCTGGCAAGTATCACACTATGGTGGTATATAAATGGCAAAGAACTATCACTACATGCTTATTTGGCTGGTGGATCTCAAGGCTCTTGCGCAAAGCAAATTTTATCCTATGATTTCAAAAAATCATTTCTTTCTTTCCAAAAACCTTAAGAGACATCCCTGGGCGCACCAGTGTCTCGAATCCCCCCATGTTCACCCACCAAGTTTTAATTTAGAAATTGGAATGAAGAGATCTTCTGTCAACAACCTTATTTGGTCACTCGTGATTGTCCATTACCGGGGACACGGCTAAGATCTTAGTTTCAAATACTCTCGAGAGTTTGTGGCACTTTCCCCACTAGACCCAATCAGCCCAAACTTCCTGACCACTCATTTAGTGAAAAGAAAAGGAGAAGATCGAGACGAGACTTTTCAGAAGTGTTTTCCCATGGTACTCTAGCGAGATCACTGTCGTCCTACCCCTCTACATCATCAGATCTCACTGACCCAGGTCCACACAACGTACTCCGTCAAGACAGAGCCCATATGACTAGTGGTTGCATGGTCGGGAAAACAAACACGGTGTGACATTAATCTCAAACCCTAGGTGGCCTTTCACAAGTGCACATATTCAGGTAAAACCATGGAAATGGCCCTGAATAGCCACTCAACTTCGCCTCCATCATACGGACCAATACCACCTAGGTAGTTCATTAATTTAGTAAAAAAAATCTTAACTCAACTACAATAAAACAATACATTTTTGCAGCAAGCAATTCCACTAAATTTCATAGGTCACTAAATCAACTAGTCATGTGGCTATCCTAACAGGTTTGCATAGCATATATATATAGTAGTGGTAAGCCTATCATGCAAAGCTACTGAAATAATCTGCAGTGCATAATATAACAAAATAGTAGGTCCTTCATGAATTGGTGTGTGTACTTGCCTTGACAGTTGTTCAGGTTGTTGCAGCACTCACAGCACTCTTGGCACTCCACACAATCTAAACAAACAAATTGCATACAATCAATACATAAGCAATAAATGGCATTACAATAAAACATGCATGCAAGATGATTGCTAACAACACAAGTCAAAGTTAAACAACTAATAAAGTCATTACTTTCTGTTATTTGCTATATGCATGATGCTTATGATTCATATTTTAAGTGGCTTTAATAATTTAAAAACTATTACTATAGTCAAAATGCCACTATTTGAGTTTTTACAAAACATTATCAATGCATGATGCAAAAGTGCAAACTAAAAATACTACTGGACAGAGGACACTAAAAGACACACTTTTGCAGAAGAAATTAATTTAAAATAATGTATAGATTTAAAGATATGCCAAAACTACTCAAATCTCACATTTGAAATTTGAATAATTTCAAAATGGCAAAACAGAAAACTAATGGTTCTAAAATACTCTACAGATCAAGAGGTTTTCAAAAATATAAAGTTCATTAAATTTGGCCGAGCCATTAAAAAGTTATGATGGTTTTAAGGTTCAGGGGTTTTTCTGCAAATCTGCCAAATTAAAACAATTCGGTCGAAATTACAGAAATGCTGGGCTGACGTGGCGCTGACTAGGATGCTGACTATGCGCTGACTGGGCGTAACGCTACTGGACGATACCGATTCGGTTTAAAGAATGAAATGGGGCCGTCAGATCAAGATCCGACGGTCTAGATCTAAAGCACTACGGCCGGCCAGTGTTAGGGTTCCGGCAAGCGGCGGCGCGCGGCGGCGACGCGTCGGCATCGACGTTCCCGACGATCTAGGGCTCCCCTGGACGTGCGTTTCTCACCTGGAGGATCAACTCGGCGAGGTGATCTTGGTGGCGAGGTGGTGCGCTCCGGGACGGTCTCCTCCTCCGGTGATTGCTCGCCGGAGATGGCAGTGGCGGCGGACGGCGTCGGGCGAGCACGTTCTCGTCGATCTGATGATAGGAAAAATAGGTGAGCATGTCTAGAAGCTGCGCAGTGAAGAGGAGATGCGAGAGGGGGAGGAGAGGGAGGCAGGGGTCGCCGGAGTTTGGCCGGAGCTAGAGGATTACCGGCGGCGGGCGGCGGAGCAAAGCGGCGGCCTGGCGGCGCTTTAGCTAGGGTTGCGAAGGGGAAAAGAGTGCGGACGAGGAGGGGTTTAAGTAGGTGCCGTGGGGAGAACAAATCCGTGCCGAAATCGTTGGAGTTTGCTAGGATTCGATCGAATCCGTGCCGGACTCTTGCGGAGGAGGTTGAAGCTGCTGGCATCATCGCTTGCGTCATCACGGGACCCACTGGTCAGAGGGAGAAAAGAAAAAGAAAACGGGGAAGAAGAGAGGGCCGTGGTGCGGGATGGGGGATGGGCCAATGCTGGGCTGGTTTTACTGGCTCGGCTGGCTGGCTGGCCCTTTTATTTTTATTTTTTTAACAAAACTTTTATCTTTTTCATTTCTCTCTTTTCAAAACAGATTTTAAAACTTTGGTAAAACTTCTTATAAAAATTTATAAAAATACTTTTCAGAGAGCTTTTCAAATATAGAATAATATGGCACTTATCTTGCCAACCAAATAAAATAAAATATTTGAAATATGGCTAGGGTTACTTAGCACCCTTTATTCCATTATTTGAATTGATAAAATCAAAAATCAAAACAAGCCACCTAAAATAATTAAACTAAATGCACAAACAAATGCATATGATGGCATGAATGCATGCTTATGCAAATTTTGAAAATTGGGATGTTACAAACCTAACCCCCCCTTAAGATGAATCTCGTCCCCGAGATTCGGATTGGTTAGCAAATAGGTGCGGGTGTTCTTCTCGCAGGTCATCCTCCCGTTCCCAGGTAGCTTCCTCTTCAGTATGATGGCTCCATTGGACTTTGCAGAACTTGATTGTCTTGGTATGAGTAATCCTCTCTGCAGTCTCCAAAATCTTGATTGGTTTCTCCTCATTAGTCAAATCACTCTCCAGTTGAACTTCCTCCAAGGGCACAGTATCACGTAGCGCTGTCTCGGCCATCTCAGGGTGACACTTTTTCAACTGGCTAACATGGAACACATTGTGAACTGTTGATAGTACCTCTGGCAGTTCCAGCTCATAAGCTACTTCTCCTTTACGAGAGAGAACCTTATAGGGTCCAATGAATCGAGGTGCTAACTTTCCTTTAATTCCAAACCTCTTCACACCACGTAGGGGTGAGACTCTAAGGTATGCTCTATCACCTACCTCATACGTGATTTCCCTACGCTTGGAATCCGCATAACTCTTTTGTCTTGACTGTGCTATTTTTAATATGTCCTTTATCAATCTGACCTTCTCTTCAGCTTCTTGAATAATGTCAGGACCAAATAAACTACGCTCTCCTACACCACTCCACAGTAATGGTGTAGTGCATTTTCTTCCGTACAATGCCTCAAAAGGTGCCATCTCTATACTAGCTTGGTAGCTATTGTTGTATGAGAATTCTGCATATGGCAGGTTATCATCCCAACTAGATTTATAATCCAGTGCACATGCCCTAAGCATGTCTTCCAGAATCTGGTTGACTCTCTTAGTCTGTCCATCAGTCTGTGGGTGAAAAGCTGTACTGAATTCCAATCTTGTTCCTAATGACTCATGCAACTGCTTCCAGAAATGTGAGGTAAACTGGGTACCCCTATCAGATACAATCTTCTTAGGAACACCATGTAAACTCACAATTCTCTTCATATAGATATCTGCGAGCTTTGCACTTGTGTAAGTGGTTTTCACAGGGATAAAGTGAGCCACTTTGGTCAGACGGTCAACAATCACCCATATTGAATCATAACCTGACTTGGTTCTGGGTAGTCCTGTGATGAAATCCATTCCAATTTGCTCCCATTTCCATTCTGGTACTGGTAATGGTTGTAGCAGTCCAGCGGGTTTCTGATGTTCTGCCTTCACGCGACTACACACGTCACACTTGGCAATATATTCTGCGATATCTCTCTTCAAACCATTCCACCAAAATCTCTCCTTTACATCCATATACATCTTAGTGTTACCCAGATGTATTGAATAAGGTGAGTCATGTGCCTCCTATAGGATTAGTTTCCTAAGGTCATCTTCCTGCGGAACACAAATACGGTTCTCAAACCACATCGTGCCTTGTTCATCCTCTCGGAATCCTTTGGCCTTGCCTTCACTCAGATTGGTCTTGATTTCTTCCATCACTTTATCTCCCTTCTGTGCTTATCGAATCCTATCCATCAGCATGGGTTGTACCTCTAATGATGCTACGAATCCATTGGGTACCACTTCCAGTCTAAGGTCCTTAAATGCATTGCACAAATCTTCCGGCAATTCTCCTGCCGTTAATCCATTTACATGAACCTTACGGCTTAATGCGTCAGCCACTACGTTGGCTTTTCCTGGGTGATATTGCAAACTCGAATCATAATCCTTTATGAGTTCTAACCATCTCCTTTGTCTCATGTTCAGCTCCTTCTGGGTGAAGATATATTTGAGACTCTTGTGATCGGTGAATACCTCACATCGTTTTCCCATCAGATACTGTCTCCAAGTCTTCAGTGCATGAACCACTGAGGCCAACTCTAAATCATGAGTAGGATAGTTGACTTCATGCTTCTTGAGCTGTCTAGAGGCGTAAGAAACTACTTTGCCTCCCTGCATCAAGACACTTCCTAAACCATGACGCGATGCGTCGCAATATACTTGGAAATCCTTCTCTATATCTGGTAGACACAAGACTGGTGCTGAAACTAATCGCTTCTTCAAATCTTGGAAACTGGTTTCGTAGGCTTCAGTCCACTCGAACTTTTTATCCTTCTTCAGTAACTCCGTCATTGGTTTGCCAATCTTCGAGAAATTCTCAATAAATCTCCTATAATATCCTGCCAATCCCAGAAAACTACGGATTTCTCCCACGTTCTTGGGTGGTTCCCACTCAGTCACTGCGGACACCTTTTCTGGGTCTACTGCGATCCCTTCCTTAGACACCACGTGTCCTAAGAATCCAACTTTCTCTAACCAAAATTCACACTTGCTGAATTTGGCATATAACTTGTGCTCTCTCAACCTCTGCAACACTATGTGTAGGTGTTCCTCGTGCTCCTTGTGACTCTTGGAATAAATTAAGATGTCGTCAATGAAGACAACAACAAATTTATCCAGAAAATCCATGAATACATTATTCATCATATTCATGAAATAAGCTGGCGCATTGGTCAAACCAAAAGGCATCATTGTGTACTCATACAGACCATACCTAGTGGTAAATGCGGTCTTGGGTATGTACATCTCCCTAACCTTCATTTGGAAATACCCTGATCGAAGGTCGATCTTAGAGAATACACATGCACCTTCCAATTGATCAAACAGATCATTGATCTTGGGTAGTGGGTATTTATTCTTGATAGTCACTTCGTTCAGTGAGCGATAATCTGTAACTAGCCTCTGTGTACTATCCTTCTTCTCGACAAATAGTATCGGAGCTCCCCATGGTGAAGAACTCGGACGAATGAATCCCTTCTGCAGATGTTCATCTAACTGTTTCTTGAGTTCCTTCAATTCATCTACCGCCATTGGATATGGCCTCTTGGCTATGGGTCCTGTCCCCGGTACCAATTCAATGAGAAACTCCACATCTCTATCCGGTGGCATTCCCGGTAATTCATCCGGAAATACATCAGGATATTCCCTCACTATGGGTACCTCTTGAAGGCTAACCCCCTTAAGAGAATTAAGCTTAACCCGCTTCAGCTTGAACTTGGATTTAAATTTGATTCTTTTGTTCTCCGGAGTTGTCAGTGCAATTGTTCTACTTGCACAATCTATTATTCCCTCGAATCGAGTCATCCAATCCATTCCTAGAATGATGTCCAACCCTTGGGTTTCTAATATTATCAAATTTACGGGGAAAGCATTCCTTCCAATTTCTAGTGTCAAGTTTCTACACTGGTTTTTGCAAACATTTCTCCTCCGGGGGAACTTACTCTAATCGGGTTTGTCATGGTTGATGTGGCTATCTTGTTTTTGTTAACAAAAGTTCTTGATATGAATGAATGCGATGCTCCGGTATCGAATAAAACTAATGCTGTAAAGGAGTTGAGCAAAAACGTACCAATCACAACATCAGGTTCATCATACACTTCCTCCACATTGACATGGTTCACGTGCCCCTTCTGAATAGTATTGAGCTTGGCAGCTTCCTCCGCCTTCTTCTCTGGGCATTCAGTGGAGTAGTGTCCCTGTTTCTTGCATTTGAAGCAGGTTATCTGGCTGAGGTCTCTCTTGTGCTCATGACGATGCTGTCCATTGCCATTGTTGTTCCCCTTGTCATGGTTGTGTCCATTTCCATTCCCATGTCCATTCCCTCCTTTGTTTCCATTATTATGGTTATGGACATGGTGGTTGTGGCCATTCCCATGCTTGTGAAAGTTATGTCCTCCATTGTGCTCATGAAAGTGTGGCTTCTTCTGTATAGGTCCTGAACTGTACTTGCTGCTGCTGCCACTATACTTCCTCTTTCTGGTCTCCTCTTTCCTGATGTTGTCATCCAGTGTGATGGCTTGATCCAGAAGTGCTTGATAATTTGGTGCATACGCCACTGACAAAGGAATTTTCAGTTCACCGCTGAGTCCTTTGAGGAATTTATCCTTCCTCTTAGCATCAGTATCAATGTCCTCTGGAGCATAGCGTGACAGAGCACAAAAATCATCCATGTATTCCTTCAGAGTCTTGTTACCTTGCCTCATATTGCGGAACTCATCTTTCTTCAGGTTCATGATTCCTGAGGAAATGTGAGCATTGCGGAATCCTTCCTTAAAGGTATCCCATGTGAGTCCAGCTAATGGGTGAGTAATCTGGTATGTCTCCCACCACCGTGCTGCTGGTCCTTCGAGTAGGTGAGCAGTGAATCTCACCATCTCAGCATTATTGCACACACAAGTGACTAGATCCTTGTGCACAGAACGTAACCAGTCATCAGCTACAATGGGTTCAGTGGCTGTAGAGAACTTATTGGGTCTAAGTCTCAGAAATCTAGTAAGCCTGTCCACTGGGGGTGGTGGTGGTGGCGGTGGAGGAGGTGGTGGTGGTGGTGCATTCTGGTTCGCCAAAAATTGAGCCATCATGTTCATCAGTTGCGTCTGTGCTGCCATCATCTGCTGCATCTGGTCGTTGTTGTTGTCGGGGTCACGGCGAGGAGGCATCTATGGTTACAGCATAGGTAAGCATAGACAGAAAGATCTAAAAGAAATAATTCTACCCATACAAACAATTAACAACAATCAGCAACAAGCAACGATCACACAGTAAAACAAGTCAAGAATTTTATAAATTCGAAAATTAAGGTTTTGAAAACTTAACTAACACGATAGGTTCTAACACGAGCACACTAGTACTGCCATACCACATTTTGATAGGTCAATACTCTAACGCGAGACGATAACTAATAACCTATGTAGAGTGGTGGTCTCGACTATGTCTTCCTTCTGAAAGTTCGTCTTAGGTGTCTTTTGAGACTCCATTTCACAATCCAGAGCCATAATCATCATTGATCCTTTGTTGATATATTCTATGAGGTTGGTCATCTAAAACAAGAGAAGGTAATTTAGAAAGCAATAGTTGAGAAGGTACAAGAAAGATATTTGGAAAGATTTGGATAAGAAGAAAATAAAATTTTGTTCCTATGGTCTTTCTTATTTCTAATCCAAACCTAGTGCTTCGAACCTACAGGCAACATTCGCTCTGATACCATTCTGTAGCACCCTCACTTTGAAAAGCAAGAATACCTCGTGAATTGCTAGGCCCTGGATCGAGTATGGCTAGCATTCACCAACAGGATGTAATATCATGCATAAATGTTAAACGTTATTACATCGCAAGTACGAATGATCCAGAAATAAAGTACTTTATTACAACTTTGCATAGACGAAGCTAGCTTAAAATAAAATATAGTTCCACAAATATTATTCAGAGTTCAAGCAGCAAATAAAGTAGCACTGAGCTCCATCATCTCCATGTGCCACTGGTGACCATGTTGGTTGTAAGCTCGAAATAGGCAAACGTCCTTACTCCTCATCTGAACAACCTGTAACATTAATGTTGCAGCCCAGAGAATTTGGGTCAATACCTTGTGACAGGCTGGCAAGTATCACACTATGGTGGTATATAAATGGCAAAGAACTATCACTACATGCTTATTTGGCCGGTGGATCTCAAGGCTCTTGCGCAAAGCAAATTTTATCCTATGCTTTCAAAAAATCATTTCTTTCTTTCCAAAAACCTTAAGAGACATCCCTGGGCGCACCAGTGTCTCGAATCCCCCCATGTTCACCCATCAAGTTTTAATTTAGAAATTGGAATGAAGAGATCTTCTGTCAACAACCATATTTGGTCACTCGTGATTGTCCATTACCGGGGACGCGGCTAAGATCTTAGTTTCAAATACTCTCGAGAGTTTGTGGCACTTTCCCCACTAGACCCAATCAGCCCAAACTTCCTAATCACTCATTTAGTGAAAACAAAAGGAGAAGATCGAGATGAGACTTTTCAGAAGTGTTTTCCCATGGTACTCTAGCGAGATCACTGCCGTCCTACCCCTCTACATCATCAGATCTCACTGACCCAGGTCCACACAACCATGGACGGATCCACCATAGGTCATGGGTGTTCAGCTGAACACCCAAACTTTTCTGCAGAAAATTTCTTATATACAGTGGATAGTAGCATACGTATCTCAATTATCTCCACTGATTGTATATGTTGTTTTTTTCTCGCTGAAACCTGGAATAGCAAACAACGATCACTAAATAGACATACACGTGCACATACACATGAACTACTCATGAGCATGGTTAAATGGACATAGGTGCACATACGAAATAGTTTGATCATTATCACATTTATGGCTCACACTTCTGTGTCAAATGTGGGCGACACGGACGAGCCACACCATTGCTGCACCTCACCCCCTCGCTCTGCCCCCTCGCCGCCGCCAGGCAAACCAGGGGGTAGTCGGCGGCAGCGAGACACCCTCCTTCCCGCGTGCGGGTCTCCGGCGGTGCGGCGCCCTGGACGGCGATCTGCGGGAGGTGGAGAAGGACGCAGGGGCGGCGGCCTTGGGTAAATTTCATCGAGAACAATGTTCACTGTGGCTGCGCGGGTTTGCAGGTCTCAGCGGATCTCATGCCAGATTTGGGTTTAGGCATCGGATGGTGGGGTGATTGGCTACTCTTCTGGTGGCGGTGACCGCGACGCCGCGGGCGCCATAGGCAATTTTAAGTTTTTTTCACCTTTAAGTTTTCCCGTTGGTTTAAATTTGAACACCCAAAGTTAAATTTCTGGATCCGTCCCTGCACACAACGTACTCCGTCAAGACAGAGCCCATATGACTAGTGGTTGCACGGTCGGGCAAACAAACATGGTGTGACATTAATCTCAAACCCTAGGTGGCCTTTCACAAGTGCACATATTCAGGTAAAACCATGGAAATGGCCCTGAATAGCCACTCAACTTCGCCTCCATCATACGGACCAATACCACCTAGGTAGTTCATTAATTTAGTAAAAAAAATTCTTAACTCAACTACAATAAAACAATACATTTTTGCAGCAAGCAATTCCACTAAATTTCATAGGTCACTAAATCAACTAGTCATGTGGCTATCCTAACATGTTTGCATAGCATATATATATAGTAGTGGTAAGCCTATCATGCAAAGCTACTGAAATAATCTGCAGTGCATAATATAACAAAATAGTAGGTCCTTCATGAATTGGTGTGTGTACTTGCCTTGACAGTTGTTCAGGTTGTTGCAGCACTCACAGCACTCTTGGCACTCCACACAATCTAAACAAACAAATTGCATACAATCAATACATAAGCAATAAATGGCATTACAATAAAACATGCATGCAAGATGATTGCTAACAACACAAGTCAAAGTTAAACAACTAATAAAGTTATTACTTTCTGTTATTTGCTATATGCATGATGCTTATGATTCATATTTTAAGTGGCTTTAATAATTTAAAAACTATTACTATAGTCAAAATGCCACTATTTGAGTTTTTACAAAACATTATCAATGCATGATGCAAAAGTGCAAACTAAAAATACTACTGGACAGAGGACACTAAAAGACACACTTTTGCAGAAGAAATTAATTTAAAATAATGTATAGATTTAAAGATATGCCAAAATTACTCAAATCTCACATTTGAAATTTGAATAATTTCAAAATGTCAAAACAGAAAACTAATGGCTCTAATATACTCTACAGATCAAGAGGTTTTCAAAAATATAAAGTTCATTAAATTTGGCCGAGCCATTAAAAAGTTATGATGGTTTTAAGGTTCAGGGGTTTTTCTGCAAATCTGCCAAATTAAAACAATTCGGCCGAAATTACAGAAATGCTGGGCTGACGTGGCGCTGACTAGGATGCTGACTGTGCGCTGACTGGGCGTAACGCTACTGGACGATACCGATTCGGTTTAAAGAATGAAATGGGGCCGTCAGATCAAGATCTGATGGTCCAGATCTAAAGCACTACGACCGGCCGGTGTTAGGGTTCCGGCAAGCGGCGGCGACGCGTCGGCATCGACGTTCCCGACGATCTAGGGCTCCCCTGGATGTGCGGTTCTCACCTGGAGGATCAACTCGGCGAGGTGATCTTGGTGGCGAGGTGGTGCGCTCCGGGACGGTCTCCTCCTCCGGTGATTGCTCGCCGGAGATGGCAGTGGCGGCGGACGGCGTCGGGCGAGCACGTTCTCGTCGATCTGATGATAGGAAAAATAGGTGAGCATGTCTAGAAGCTGCGCAACGAAGAGGAGATGCGAGAGGGGGAGGAGAGGGAGGCAGGGGTCGCTGGAGTTTGGCCGGAGCTAGAGGATTACCGGCGGCGGGCGGCGGAGCAAAGCGGCGGCCTGGCGGCGCTTTAGCTAGGGTTGCGAAGGGGAAAAGAGTGCGGACGAGGAGGGGTTTAAGTAGGTGCCGTGGGGAGAACAAATCCGTGCCGAAATCGTTGGAGTTTGCTAGGATTCGATCAAATCCGTGCCGGACTCTTGTGGAGGAGGTTGAAGCTGCTGGCGTCATCGCTTGCGTCAGCACGGGACCCACTGGTCAGAGGGAGAAAAGAAAAAGAAAATGGGGAAGAAGAGAGGGCCGGGGTGCGGGATGGGGGATGGGCCGATGCTGGGCTGGTTTTACTGGCTCGGCTGGCTGGCTGGCCCTTTTATTTTTATTTTTTTAACAAAACTTTTATCTTTTTCATTTCTCTGTTTTCAAAACAGATTTTAAAACTTTGGTAAAACTTCTTATAAAAATACTTTTCAGAGAGCTTTTCAAATATAGAATAATATGGCACTTATCTTGCCAACCAAATAAAATAAAATATTTGAAATATGGCTAGGGTTACTTAGCACCCTTTATTCCATTATTTGAATTGATAAAATCAAAAATCAAAACAAGCCACCTAAAATAATTAAACTAAATGCACAAACAAATGCATATGATGACATGAATGCATGCTTATGCAAATTTTGAAAATTGGGATGTTACATCTCTCCCCCACAGAAACAAAGCAAGGATCCAACAAGCATATGACCAGCAAACGAACAAACAAAACTGGAAGTAAAAAGACGCTCAAAGCATAGCACATAATATGTGAAGTGATAAAAACATAGTTCAACGAAGACGACCTCATGATAGTCGATGAAGAAGGGGGGGTGCCTTGGGCATCCCCAAGCTTTGATGCTTGATGGTTCTTGATATTCAGAGGGGGTGCCATGGGGGCATCCCCAAGCTTGAGCTCTGATCCATCTTCAATTTCTTCATTATCCTCTCCTTTGGAACTTAAAAACTCCCTTCACACACAAAACTTCTCATAAACTGATTAGAGGTTAGTGCTCATAAATTAAAAATGCACATGTGTTCAACTCAAGACAAATTGCAAACAACTTTATTAGGCATTATCCACTGTTCACTAAGCCTCATTGTGGCACTACATCCCGAGAGTATCACATTTGACGATAGTAAAGAGACGAATACAAAATAAAAGCAGAATCTGTCAAAATCGAAACAGTCTGTAAAGATCGAATTTTTCGAGGAACTTCTGTAACTCAAAACTAACGAAAGATAGATAAAAGTATCAGGCTTGCTGTCTAAAAATTTCAGAAAAAGATAAAATTTAGAGATTTTTTGGATTTTCGAACAGTGAAGGACAGAAATCTGTTTCTGGAGAGCGAAACAACACCTCGCACTTTCAATGCATTAGAGGCTAAACTTGGCACAAAAAACCAAAAGAAAAATATACAATAAAGTTGGTATAGAGGCAACAACTTCAAGACTCAAGAAAAGTAGAAAATCAAACTGAAAGTAAAAGATGGGTCGCCTCCCAACAAGTACTTTTCTTTAACGCCTTTTAGCTAGGCGCAATGCCAAATATCAAGTTTTTTCGAAATCCATTGCAACTTTTCCTTCAATAAGCTCTTCTTTATCTTTGAGAGGAAAGGAAAACCTGCCCTTAATGGGAAAACGAAAGCGCATGCAGCCCTTTTTAACATCAATAAAAGCTCCCACGGAACAAAGAAAAGATCTTCCAAGAACAATATTAGCTTGAGCTTTTGACTCCAAAACCAAGAAATCAACCAAAGTAGTCTTATTTTTAAAAGTGACAAGGACTTCATTAACTCTTTTATAGATTTTTGAAGAGCCACCATCAGAATGAGAATGACAAAGAGGATAATCAAATAAGTCTCCAAAATTCATAGTATCGAAAACCATTCTAGGCATAGTTGACATCATAGAACCAATATCGCAATAAGCAAGGAACCTTCTATCATTTATTTCAATAGGAATATAAGGTTCCCAATCTCCATCTATTTCAAGAATTTGATAATTTTTAGAATTCTCCTCTGTTCCATTTAAATTTAGATCACACAAAATATTTTCTATTTTATCCAATCTATCAAGTATTCCATCAGTTTTCTCATTCATGGGAAAAACAACCAAACCATTTATAATTCTAAGAGATTCCAATTCATCAATTTCAAGAAAGTCTCCTCCAGTAATAACGTCCAAGGCATGATTACATGCATCGGATAGTCCATAGTAAAAGCATCTCAGTAAAACACACATAGCAAGCATGGGTTGGATCTATTGATGTAATTCTGAAATTCTATCCCAAGCATTTTTAAAACTTTCTCCACCCTTTTGTTTGAAGGTGAAGAATTCGGCCAAGAAAGTCATATCAAGAGTGGTAAAGATAGACATTATGATAAAGCAAAATAACAAGACAGGAATAAAGACTACACTAATTTTTTTGAGTTTTAAAATTTTGCAACAAGAAAAATAAGCTAATGAGAAATAAAACAAGCAAGACAAAAACAAAGTAAAGTGATTGAGAGTATGAGACTCCCCTTGCTGTAGCTCCAAGATCCCCGGCAACGGCGCCAGAAAAGAGCTTGATTGCTACTGATGAAGAGTTGGGTGGTGCCCCAAGCGAAGGCGGAGATGTAGCAAGCAGCAGTTTTCCCTCGATAACGAACCGAGGTTTATCGAACCAGTAAGACCTTGAAATCAACAACAAAGTGAATGTTTAAGATCTCTGGCGCTTAATCTTCAACAGACGTGGACCTGCACACACTCAACCAAAATACTTTGCCCCCAACGGCGGAAAGGTTGTCAATCTTTCCGGTCTCGCAGAAAACAAAGCAGTTATTGTATAGTGAAATAGATGAAATATGAAAATAGACCAGTGGAGTAATGATGATAAAAAGTGATGAATAAAGGTTGTAATCAATATAAAAAGATGGACCGGGGGCCATGGGTTCACTAGTGGAGTCTCTCAAGTAAATAGAACAATCGTATGATGGGTAAACAAATTACAGCTGGAAAAATTGACAAGATTATAACACAAACTTAATCTGTCTATGACAAAGAGAACATGATAATATTTAAGTAGGCATCACGACAATGAACAAAGACCGTTGAGTCCAACTGCATCTTTGTCTAAAAGTACATCGTGGGATCGCTATCCAGCCTGTCACCCATCGGTATTAAGTTGCAAGCAACATACATTTGCATTAAGTAAAGCGCATGAAGTAAGCAATACTAATATCAAAAGAGACATTAACACCGCTGTTTTACCCTTAGTAGCAACAACACACCCTCGCCCTTAGACGTCTCTGTCACTCGTGCCTAGGAACAAAAGGGGGCATGAACCCACTATCTAGCATAAATACTCTCTCTTAGAGATACACACAATCACTTGGCCAAAGTAACTACGCACATCGGAGAGCATGCAAGAACATAAATCAACATATAAGAATCATGCACAATCTGATCATAACTTTATAATCCATCGGATCCCAGCAAACACATCACATAGCATTACAATAATCGATCTTGATCATGTTAGGCAGCTCACAAGATCATAAGACATGAAGCACAAGAGAGAGAGACTACCATCTAGCTACTGCCATGGACCCATGGTCCAAGGTGGGACTACTCACAAATCATCCCGGAGGAAGGCATGGCGATGAAGAGCCCTCCGGGATCGATCTCCCCTCCGGCAGAGTGCCGGGATCTGCTTCAGAATCACCCTCGGACTAGGGTTTGAGATGACGGTGCGTCGGGATGACTTCTCTGGAAAATAATGGCCGCCCCATTGTTTTTAGGGTTAAAAGGAATTTATAGGCGTCGGAGGGGGCCGAGGCAGTGCCCAGAGGGCAGGGGCGGGCCCCACCCGCGGGTCCTAGGGGGCCACGGCCGCCACCCGCCTGTGGCCCCTGGGTGGCCCCCCAGGCTGCCCTTTGGTCCTCTGGTTCCTTCCGTCGCATAAAAAATCTCCGTAAATTTTCAGCGCAATCCGACGATATTTCCTGTGGTGGACTTTCTGAAATACAAAAGCGGCAAAAATAGGAAACTGGCACTAGGCATCTTGTCAATAGGTTAGTCAAACAAAATGCATAAAAATGATTAATATGATAATAAAAACATGTGACAACATCACAAAACTAGCATGGATCAATCAAAAATTACAGATACGTTTGACACGTATCAGTGTCTGCGGGTTTATCACCTAGGGGTGCCTTAAGAACATAGTCCATGTTGAGGGAGATGAGAAGAGTCTTCAGAGATCGGGACCAGGAAAAGAAGTTGGATCCATCGGTTTTCAGCTTTTCTTTCTCAACTCACGGGGCTAGGTTGAAGGTGGGGAGAGACATCTACAATGGTATTTGCAAAGTTTATAAGACTGTGTTCATAATACGAGTTCAAGTTTATCTTAATAAAACATATGAGAACTCCCACTCAAAAAGACATCCCTCAACGTCATTTTAGTGATCACACGATCGTCCATCCACCATACTACCCCTGATCGTCACAGCCTATAATATAGCTTCAAAAGGTAGACATCTCCATGTCAATCACATCTCCATGTGACTCATGCTCGACCTTTCGGTCTCCTGTGTTCCGAGGCCATGTCTGTACATGTTAGGCTCGCCAATTCTACCTTAGTATATTACAGTGCATACATGGCTTACACCCACCGTATGTGAACACAGATATGTCTGACACCTGGTCAGCACGACGTGCCTCATAACGGCGAGCATTCTTGGTGGTGCATACTAAGGGAGAACAAGACATTGGTATTTCTCTTGAGGGATCACCTATATTGTTACCGCCATATAACTAATACACACAATATAGGTAGCACACAACATCTATGAACATCTAATGTAATATGTGTGACATGATATGGTCTCCCGCGCCATGATCTCCATCGTGCGCTCCGGCGCCGCACCATGTCTCCGTGCCTCCACGCCAACAATAAAATATTTTGCTAAATACTTACAGTTACCATATCATATCATGCGCCCCTTCAAAATAAAGTTAGACGCCTCTACTTTGTCTTTTGCAGATTTTACGTGGCTGAGGGGCTTTCGCAAAAAGAACCGATTTCTAACTTACGAACCTGCAACCACAACACCAATAAAATAATTGTCTCTATTACACCCCTTTCGGGGTCATCTATTGAAAATTCCATACCACCATTGCTAGAGAGACAGACACCCGCCAGCCGCATATATGGTACAATCCATATGTCAATTGTGGAACCAGTCTCGCGTAAGGTCAATCCGGGCCGCTTCATCAAACAATTGAATAGTATGACAAGTGTAACAGCCCCAGTTTGGTATCCTAAAATATGGGCCAAATTTTCAATTTTTGCTTTGCATTGCATCATGGCATACTTATTTAAATTTGCTTAAGTTGAATAAGGCAACACTTGGAAATTTAAAACAAAGGAAGCAAAACCCTTCCCAAAAAATTTCAAACCAAATACATTACTCAAGATGGAAAAACCAAATTAAATTTGAACTTCCAAATTGTTCAGGAAGTTTCAATCACCCAATTATAATTATTTGGTAAAGGCAAATTCTTAACAAGCAAATACGTAAATTTGAGAATTCAATTTGGTTCAATTCAAATTCTATTTTTGGAAACCAAGTTAAACTTTCCAAAAATTCAGAACAAAGTTATGGGGAGCTTCATTAATATATTATGAGCCTCCAAAAATATTTTTATAATTTATTGAAATGTCTAAGTACTCCGAATAAATATATTTTGGAAATTATCAAAAATGTCTATAATTAAACCTTATGAACGAATGTGGTGGAAAACATTTTATTTTGCCACCCCAATTTGTGTGGAGTCTCTACCTGACAAGGGGAGCCTACTCAAATATTTTCATAATTTTTGAAATAACCTAAGGGCCTCAATGAAATTCCTAAAGGGCTTCTGGTTTTATTTGGAAAAAGGAAAAGACAAAATGTTGAAAAACCTGACGGGTGGGACCTACTTGTCATCCCCTCTCTCCCCTCTTTCCTCACAGTGGCGACATGGACACTGGCGCCATGCCGCCGTGCCCCCACTCCGCGCCCCCCCTCTCGGTGGTCAAGGACGCGAGCGAGGTCGCACACCTGCTCCCCCACGCCCACCTGCTCTCTCCCTGCTCCTCGTTCCCCTCCTCTCTCGCTCCCGAGCTCCCGTTGCCTCGCCTGCCACCGTAGTGCCGTCGCTAGAGGACCTCGAGAGTAGATCGAAGCCCGCGGAAGGTTGCGCCTCTTCTCCCTCTCCGTCGGGGTCCAAGGAATCGGAAGGGGAGGCGCCGGAGATCCACATTGTCGCCGTTCTTCTCCAGCACCGAGAGCTGCCGGTCGCGCACCCGCACGTCACCGTCAGCCCCTCCCCGCCGTCGCCGACCACGGCCTCATGCTCAGGGTGAGTTTCCGCGCCCGTTCGCCCTTCTCCCGCACCTCCTCTCCCTCTCTCGCCGTCGACCGCCGCCGGTCACCGTGTGTCGGTCGCCAACGTCGCCGTCCTTGAGCCCGGGCTGGGCACCGGCCTGTCCGGCCATGAGGCCGGCTGGCTCGGGCTCCCTCCCGGCCTCGCTCTCGGCCTGGGCCGGCCAAAAGGCCGGCACCCTCGGGCGCCATTCCGGCCTGGACCCCAGCCTGGGCCGGCCACTAGGCCGGATGCTTCGGGTCCCTAACCGTCCTGCAGCCCGGCCTGGCCGGTTTAGAGGCCGGCCTGTCTGGCTGTAAAATTTTTCCCTTTTGGAATTTAAAATTAAATTAAAACAATTAATAACTAATTGAATAATGATCCAAATTTGGCAAATCAAATATCAAAATGCTTAGAAAAACAAACTCTACCTGTTAGAACAATTGAAATGTTCTTTTGATTTTATATTCTTGCTGTTTATCTAATAATTCCTAAAATGGCATGAATAATACCTAATTTGGGAAAAATCATAATTCGATAAATATTTAACCAAAAATTATGAATAAAATATCAAAATGATCAGTGTTTAAAATGCTATCAAACCATGCTAATATCACATCATTATCACAAACTTTCCTTTGATGTATTTCTTAATTTGATTAAAGGAATTAAATTCAAATAATTGTTTAATTCACTATTTATAAATCGGTACTCGGGAAATTACAAATAAGGTACCAAAATGATCGGAAGAACAAAACCTATCCAATCATGTCATGTTCATGCATATTTGATCCACTTCTTAGTAATGTAATAATTTGTAAACAAGGTGGACACTAAGGTAAATATGGGGTTGCTTCCAAATAATTACCCTAATTATTTGGCGCTCCATTTAATATTGTTAGTTAAATCATATGATTATAGTAATGCATAACTTGTCATGTCATCATGTGATTGTGCATTGCACCTTGTCTTCGTGTTATTTATTTGTTCCTTTGTGATTATTTTGGGTATCGATAGATTCCGGAGTCGAGGTTAACCCTACCTACCACGACGAGCAGTACTACACGCCCCCGGCAGCAAGGCAAGAGATAACCTAACCTTCTTGGCATATAGCATCCTATTTCTTTTATAAACTTATTTTATCCACCATAATATTGCAGGCGATTCCAATGACAATTTTGGTCAATGCTAGATTATCCTATGTATGCATGTTTTTCCCCGAACCAATACATGTTCCCCTCCTATGAACCCTAGATGTGATGTGTTGGCCGGATGCAAAATATAATTGTTGTTTATATGCTTAGCTATGCTTAGCCATACTTAGTCGAATGCTAGTTATGTCCGTTGTTTAATTACATAATTGTTGATGTTGATGGAATGATGCGGGCATGGTGGTTAATGGTGATGCTTAATTAAAATGCTAAGAAGGCTTGGATGAGTTGCCATCGGGGATGGTGTTTTGTCTCATTCTTGCCCCTAGGTGCGAGTTCTTTACCTCTTGAACCAAGACGATCGTGCTTCCAACGATGGGGACATATGGAATCCCCTTTAACTAAATAACTTGTGCGGGCGTATCCAAGGGTCCTCTAGTTCGATTTTCCCTTTGTGTGTGAGTGGAAAAGAAAATGTTGCGGAGGATTTGTCTTTAGGACGTGGCAATGGGGGCACGGGCTGAGATAGGCTGGGTAACTTGACCTTTCGCCACAGATGACTCTTGGATAGTCTCACGCGAGGTAAAGGTTTAACTGCGCCCACTCGCCGGCCTTCCCCGGAAGAGGGACAACCAGGTGAGCCGGACGGTACCGGTGGGTAAATTAGTACACCCTGCAGGGTAAATCTTTTCGAAAAGCCGTGTCCGTGGTTATGGACGACTTGGGAATAGACGATAAGATCATAGAGAACCTTAACTTAATTGATATGGCAGCTAAAGGTTGCATAATCAACATGTGATAAAGGTTCGTTTCCTCGAGGGTGATTCGAGGGGGTGCCTTTGGTGGAGATGAGAGATGTGTTGGCTACAAGTTGGTTCGATGAGAACCGAAGGTGATAAAGTTACTCTCTTATCCCCTTTCAAAAAACATTCTGAGTAGACGATGCCATTTATGTCACTTATACTTTTATAAATGAAAACTAGCTTTATGCAAAATAGCTACATTACAGCTTTGGAGCCTCCGTCAACATTGGGCCTATATCGCCCTACTAAACTTGCGAGTATGTCATACTCAGTCTCTCTTTGTTGCCTTTATACTTTGTTTCAGAGGAGGACGACACCGAGCAGCTAGGTGGTTTCTTCCTGCACGTCGACAAGTAGTTCGGGGTTCCCAGGTGGCAGCTTGGGACCGTGGAACAAGCTGGCTGGGTTTATCTATGTGTAGGCCTCTTAGGCCCTATATTTGGATCTTTTTGTACTAGACAACACTACTTCGCTTCCGCATGATGAATTGTTGGGTCTGTGACCTTTTGGTGTGTAATATTTGTATCTTTCTCATATATGAGTTGCTATATGAATCTTGGTGTCGTAGAGTCTGTGATGTGCCAGTTGTTCCACAAGTCTTGATCTCTCTACTATACATGATAGCTATGTCTCAGGTTATGGCATGATCGAAGTGTTGCGAGCTGATGATCCATTCCGAGCTCGCCTGCCAAAGGTTTTGGCCTGGGATTGGTAAACCCAGTAACCTTCGATTGTGTAGCATGATCGGTTGCACAAAGCTTCATTGTATAGTTCTGGGGTCGGGGCGCTACAAGTTGGTGTCAGAGCAGGACTGCATGTAGGAAACCCTTTCTATTGGTCGATGTCGAGTCTAGCTTGTGAAAATTATTTTTAACCTAAAAAATGAGTTGTGAAAACCATCTTAGGATTCTTTTTACTTCTTACCCAATTCACTCTGATCTCGGTGTCATCTTACCTCTATTTGATTTAACGGTTCTTCTGATCGTCGGCAAATTCTAATCTCTAGGTTCACGGGGTAGGTTTCTACCTTTAGTTATTGGTTAGCTCTACTCGTCTGCAAATTCTAAAGCCCGAAGAAAGGAAGTATTGCGGTTCATCAAGACATTTCCTTTGCTTTAGTCCAAGATCTTGAACCGAAGGTCCCGGATTGTGCTAGGGCTCTGGTGTAATGATTCAGGAGGGTTGTCACCCTTGTGAGCATTATGCTATTGTGAGTCCCAGTACATGAAGCTGATCTTTAACCCAAGATCTTTTCCGTTGAACCCTGATGTTGATTGTCAAACCCTACATCAGGTTGGCAAAATTGAAGTTAGTCTTCAAACTCGAGGCTGCAGCCGTAATTGTTTTCCTCAACCATGCTCTTATCTGTCACTAGCTTTAGCTAAACTCTCTAGTATGGAACTGTCTGGATCACGACGGGATTGCTCTTAACGAGTTTTCCCATCAATAATTGTGATTCCTCCGGTAACACCCGCTTCCTGAAACCCCTTTCGGCACTAGTTGTCGGAAGAGTGCTAACAAGGGCTTCTGCAATATCGTGAAATTGTTGATAGCCCGTTCCTTAAGCTAAATCTATTGTCCGCCCTCTATCTGTCTGCTGACAGTAAAGTTTTATCGTGCATTGGGGTGTTCTGATGCGTGTTATTCTTGTGGTTCGTCAAGGCATTCCACTTCGGGATGTCAGGAGAAACAAACTCCGGTACACTGTCCATTTCTCGGCCAGGTCAAAGTTTTGTAAATTCGCAGAATAAGAGCTTGTTTAGCTTTTGTTCTGTTCCACCTTGGAGTGTCACCCGCTTTTATATCAAGAGGTCGTGCATAGTATCATGACTTACTTGATGAAGTGATGCTCTTACCCTTCTCTATCCATCTATCTCCGAGCTACCCGGGCTCGAGAATGTTGAGGATGTATATCGTTGTGGTAATCGGATATTCTTAGCAATTGTTATTGCTTTGGAAATCCATGGACTTTGGTGGCACTCTTAGCATGACTGGTAATCATATCGTCGAGCTAAGTTGTCTGTGTTGCCAAGTCCATTCGTTCAGGTGCACACCTTCGGTCAACGAGTTAGATTCGTGTCGACACTCTCAAGACCACATCTTTTTATTGAAAAGCAAGTTTCTCTCGCAACCAGTGACTTTTGTCGCTGTGGATCCGAGTGAAGTTCACTTCGTCTCCTCGGGTTAAATCACAAGTTGGTCACGCATGTGCGGATTGTTGTTGAGATGGTAGGTTCTTACCTCCAGTCCTCTAAATACGTCATGTATGCCATTGGCGGATTCGTTTCTAATTAAGAGAAGAGTTGTCAAATCTTCGCATCTTACCAGTGTTTCCCAATCAGGACTGAGTTGTGCTTCAGTGATTGGAGTACATGCTGGTTCCAATTTTCTCTTCGTAGCCGTGACCCCATGGTTTCCCACTCTCGATCGTGTTCTGGGGCTTGACATTGCAGCCCAGAGCTTGAGAATCTAGTTACCCTATCTATCGGATAACTTTAGTAAACTCCTTCCTCGGACATGTCAAGTCTGAATTTTCTGTACACATAACCAACTCGGAACCTCAAGCAGAAATGATGCTTGGTGTTTATCACGAGTATGACCTAGTTCTACCTGAAACCCCGACAAGTCCGATGTTGTGGATCAAGCACCTCACCGGAAGATCTTTTGGCGAAATCTCCTAAATCTTTAACATCAACCACTAACCCTGAGGATCATGTGTAACTTATTATAGGAGTTAACCATATCGTCTTTTCTCTATCTTCAAGTATGATTTTCACTTGAGGATTGATTGAAGGCTATTCCGAAGCCTGAGTGTGATATCTAGAACCTCAAGGAGAACATCACCACGGAGTTGCTAAATATCTATCGGTCGATCCTTCTACTCCTTGGATCGTGGCAATAGCTCGTGTACAAGGTTTTACCTCCCTATCTAGCTGAGGATCATATGGATCAATGTTATATATCCTTCCCACCTCGGTGAACCCAAGGTTTAGCCCAATCACACGGACGTTGGGTCAATTCCTCAGTCCCGTTAGGGCCGAGATTCCAACCTTATGGAAACGTTTTGTATGTCACAAGCGTGGAGTCCAAAAGGTGTCCTTTCTCCTCTCGGTGCTTCAAATCTCTACGGTCTACGCATCGAGATGGTTTGAAGTATTGTCCTGGCCTTGAACAAGTGATCGGTTGTATTATCCTCGGCTCGACCTTTGTTTGGTCAAGTCGTTCCTAGTTTCCTCAATGGCTTATGGTTTTGGGCAAGGTTCATTTTTGTCCGTCACTTTCAGCTATCCTCTGTTCTTTCCGGCGCATCGACATGTCCTGCGGGTTATCTTAAGTCTGCAACAAGAAAGATCATCGTGGGATCGAGTAGATCGTTGAAGTGAAGGGTTGCCATGTTTCCCTCATCCCTCTTCCTACTCTAGAATCTCGGGACGAGATTCCTGTAAGGGGGGTAGAATTGTAACAGCCCTAGTTTGGTACCCTAAAATATGGGCCAAATTTTCACATTTTGCTTTGCATTGCATCATGGCATACTTATTTAAATTTGCTTAAGTTGAATAAGGAAACACTTGGAAATTTAAAGCAAAGGAAGCAAAACTCTTCCCAAAAAATTTCAAACCAAATACATTACTCAAGATGGCAAAACCAAATTAAATTTGAACTTCCAAATTGTTCAGGAAGTTTCAATCACCCAATTATAATTATTTGGTAAAGGCAAATTCTTAACAAGCAAATAAATAAATTTGTGAATTCAATTTGGTTCAATTAAAATTCTATTTTTGGAAACCAAGTTAAACTTTCCAAAAATTTAGAACAAAGTTATGGGGAGCTTCATTAATATATTATGAGCCTCTAAAAATATTTTTATAATTTATTGAAATGTCTAAGTACTCCAAATAAATATATTTTGGAAATTATCAAAAATGTCTATAATTAAACTTTATGAACAAATGTGGTGCAAAACATTTTATTTTGCCACCCCAATTTTGTGGAGTTTCTACCTGACAAGGGGAGCCTACTCAAATATTTTCATAATTTTTGAAATAACCCAAGGGCCTCAATAAAATTCCTAAAGGGCTTATGGTTTTATTTGGAAAAAGTAAAAGACAAAATGTTGAAAAACCTGATGGGTGGGACCTACTTGTCATCCCCTCTCCCCCCTCTTTCCTCACAGTGGCGACATGGACACTGGCGCCATGCCGCCGTGCCCCCACTCCGCGCCCCCCCTCTCGGTGGTCAAGGACGCGAGCGAGGTCGCCCACCTGCTCCCCCACGCCCACCTGCTCTCTCCCTGCTCCTCGTTCCCCTCCTCTCTCGCTCCCGAGCTCCTGTTGCCTCGCCCGCCGCCGTAGTGCCGTCTCTAGAGGACCTCGAGAGCAGATCGAAGCCCGCGGAAGGTTGCGCCTCTTCTCCCTCTCCGTCGTGGTCCAAGGAATCGGAAGGGGAGGCGCCGGAGATCCACATTGTCGCCATTCTTCTCCGGCACCGAGAGCCGCCGGTCGCGCACCCGCACGTCACCGTCAGCCCCTCCCCGCCGTCGCCGACCACGGCCTCGAGCTCAGGGTGAGTTTCCGCGCTCGTTCGCCCTTCTCCCGCGCCTCCTCTCCCTCTCTCGCCATTGACCGCCGCTGGTCACCGTGCGTCGGTCGCCAACGTCGCCGTCCTTGAGCCCGGCCTGGGCACCGGCCTGTCCGGCCGTGAGGCCGGCTGGCTCGGGCTCCCTCCCGGCCTCGCTCTCGGTCGGGGCCGGCCAAAAGGCCGGCATCCTCGGGTGCCATTCCGGCCTAGACCCCAGCCTGGGCCGGCCACTAGGCCGGATGCTTCGGGTCCCTAACCGGCCTGCAGCCCGGCCTGGCCGGTTTGGAGGCCGGCCTGTCTGGCTGAAAAAAAAATCCCTTTTGGAATTTAAAATTAAATTAAAACAATTAATAACTAATTGAATAATGATCCAAATTTGGCAAATCAAATATCAAAATGCTCAGAAAAACAAACTCTACCTGTTAGAACAATTGAAATGTTCTTTTGATTTTATATTCTTGCTGTTTATCTAATAATTCCTAAAATGGCATGAATAATACCTAATTTGGGAAAAATCATAATTCGATAAATATTTAACCAAAAATTATGAATAAAATATCAAAATGATCAGTGTTTAAAATGCTATCAAACCATGCTAATATCACATCATGATCACAAACTTTCCTTTGATGTATTTCTTAATTTGATTAAAGGAATTAAGTTCAAATAATTGTTTAATTCACTATTTATTCATCGTTACTCGGAAAATTACAAATAAGGTACCAAAATGATCGGAAGAACAAAACCTATCCAATCGTGTCAAGTTCATGCATATTTGATCCACTTCTTAGTAATGTAATAATTTGTAAACAAGGTGGACACTAAGGTAAATATGGGGTTACTTCCAAATAATTGCCCTAATTATTTGGCGCTCCATTTAATATTGTTAGTTAAATCATATGATTATAGTAATGCATAACTTGTCATGTCATCATGTGATTGTGCATTGCACCTTGTCTTCGTGTTATTTATTTGTTCCTTTGTGATTATTTTGGGTATCGATAGATTCCGGAGTCGAGGTTAACCCTACCTACCCCGACGAGCAGTACTACACGCCCCCGGCAGCAAGGCAAGAGATAACCTAACCTTCTTGGCATCTAGCATCCTATTGCTTTTATAAACTTAATTTATCCACCATAATATTGCATGCGATTCCAATGACAATTTTGGTCAATGCTAGATTATCCTATGTATGCATGTTTTTCCCCGAACCAATACATGTTCCCCTCCTATGAACCCTAGATGTGATGTGTTGGCCGGATACAAAATATAATTGTTGTTTATATGCTTAGCCATACTTAGTCGAATGCTAGTTATGTCCGTTGTTTAATTCCATAATTGTTGATGTAGATGGAATGATGTGGGCATGGTGGTTAATGGTGATGCTTAATTAAAATGCTAAGAAGGCTTGGATGAGTTGCCATCGGGGATGGTGTTTTGTCTCATTCTTGCCCCTAGGTGCGAGTTCTTTACCTCTTAAACCAAGACGATCGTGCTTCCAACGGTGGGGACATATGGAATCCCCTTTAACTAAATAACTTGTGCGGGCGTATCCAAGGGTCCTCTAGTTCGATTTTCCCTTTGCGTGTGAGTGGAAAAGAAAATGTTGCGGAGGATTTGTGTTTAGGACGTGGCGATGGGGGCAGGGGCTGAGATAGGCTGGGTAAACTTGCCCTGTCGCCACAGAAGACTCTTGGATAGTCTCACGCGAGGTAAAGGTTTAACCGCGCCCACTCGCCGGCCTTCCCCGGAAGAGGGCCAACCAGGTGAGTCGGATGGTACCGGTGGGTAAATTAGTACACCCCTGCAGGGTAAATCTTTTCGAAAAGCCGTGTCCGCGGTTATGGACGACTTGTGTCGTGGTGGTGTCACGGCAGATGCCATAGGATGGCTTGAGTTGTGGGGCCGATGGACGCTGGAGGCACCCGGGGAGGGCTTGCGTGCACGAACACGCACACAAGGAACACAACACACATGGTTTTACCCAGGTTTGGGGCTCTCGTGAGGAGATAACACCCCTACTCCTGCCTATCTGATCGATATATATGGACTATCAATGAGTTACAAGCTTGCTCCTTGAGCTGTGATGGAAGAACAGCACGATCTAGGCCTCTACCGAGTCTCGGGGCAGCTTTCTGGTTCTCTACTGGCTATGAAATAAATGCTTAAGTGTGTATGCGTGAGGCAGGTCTCCGTCCGTATAAGAGGAGCCCCTGGTGCTCCTTATAAAGGGAAACCCAGGGCACAAGTTTAGGGCTGACGTCGGTGCTGGCGTAGCCCGCACTGTGGCCACGTCCGGTCCTCTGACTGCCTCCGTCACCGCGGCGTGGCGCGTCCCATCTATCTCCTCCAGTGCACTGCTACCTGGTACCGCTTCGGTCAGCGGCATGGAGGTCTATCACTCTGGTCAAGTGGCCTCGTCCCATCGTGCAAGTGGCTCGGCACCTGCCCCGTGATTGTAGGGACAAGACGTGAGCCTTGACCACGGCCCGAGGTATCCTCCTTATTCGGCATAGGCATGCCGAATACTTTGTAACTCGGTTTTGCCTTCCCTGCACACAAGAAGAACAAAGGAAGATCCGACATATAACATGCATGGACCGACATACCAAAATGTCGGTTAGTCTTGACCCGGTCAACCCTGAGTATGCCGGTACAGTTATGTCGGTTTCAGTGATCCGGTCAACTCCGAGTCAACCCTTATATCGGCATCTCGCCCATATCCGGGGGTTGCCCCCCCGACATTAGTCCCCGAAGCTGGCGCGGTCCTGCAGCCTCGGATGAAGGGCCACGGCAGGTTTACCCGAAAACCAGTATCCTTAGTTGTTCACCGACATAACACATGCCGGCGAAATTCGTATGTCGGAAAGCAATTTGCATCCCAACATGGTATCTCATCTTATGTCGGATCATTCCGACTTACGGGGAAAACCCCTTAGCTCCTCCGAGTCATCGGTTCACTACGTGGCAGAGCATCTCTGCTTGACGCCTCGGTCTCTGTGCACGGATGGACGTGCCACAGGCACGCGTGCCACCTGTGTGACGCCGGTTGTTTCGGCCGCTGTGCCCACGTAAGCACTTGAGTGCACCCTTGACCTCTCCGCCGTGCGTCGCCTCGGGTCTCGCCCCGATCGCGTGTACCACCCTTGGACCGTTGGCCTCCTGTGGCCCATCGTGAGGCAGATCGTGCGGCAGTTAAGCCGCTGAAGAAATCGTGACGGAGATCGTGGGGCGGTAACTTCCCGTCCGTTACAGGATCGTGCGCAGCAAATCGCGCGCCCACGATCTCCTCAAATCGCCCATAAATAGTAGGGAGAGGGCACGGTTTCCCCCCTCCGCATTCATTCTTGCCCTCTTCTTCCTTCTACTCTCCTGCGCGCAGAGCACCGCAACACCGCACGCCTCCGCGCACAGCACCGCCGCCGCTCGTACGCACGGACCGCGCACGCCGACGAGCCACCGGACGCCAACGTCGCCGTCGCTCAGCGCCTCCGCCGTTTACCGCGCCACCGCGGTAAGGTTTCTTTCTCTGTCTTCTTCTTTCTTTTTCTCTTTTGCGCATTAGCATTTCCATCGGTGCCCTCTGTTCTTATCCTTCCTCGAGTTCTTCCCTCTAGTTTTTATCGCGGCGACGCATCGAGCGCCGCCGGTAAATTTGTGGTCACGGCAACGGTTCGCCGCCGGGGGACTAGCCGCCGTAGAACCTTTTCTGCATCTAGATTAGATGCATGCGTATTTTCCCCCTTTTCTGTTTTTTGTTTTGCTTTTTCCTTCTTTTTCACTGTCACGATTCTGATTACTCAGCCGGTGACCCCTTTTTCAGATCTCTGCAACCCTTCTCCGATATGTCGGACGACGCCGCTCTCGAGGTGGTTGACTCGGTTGAAGAAAGCACAGTGGAGGGATCCACTCGGGCCTCCTGGGAAGGTTCCGATGTCGGAAGAGCCGAGTTAGATTGGCTAGTCCGGACGCGACGGATCCCGCCCGGAGTAGAGTGCCGAATGCCAGGCACCGAGACAACGCCGAGTCTCAAGGAAGGCGAATATGTCGTCTTCGTCGCGCACTTCGAGCGGGGATTCGGATTACCCGCCAGCGTGTTCTTCCGAAACTTCCTCGACAGTTTCGGTCTCCAACCTCATCACTTACCAGCAAATGCCATCACCACCTTATCCTCCTTCGTCTCCTTCACCGAGGGCTATCTCGGCCTCAAGGCCACCGTCCGCGCGTGGTCCAAGTATTTCTCCTTCCGGAAGCAGGTTATTCCGAATCCTGCTGACCCGGCCGCCCCCAAGATGATGACCCAGTGTGGGGCCGCCACGGTCACACCTCGGCGCGGCTCAATCTTCCCCCGGATCTACGGCTTGGAGTCATGCCGGAAATGGCAGCGCTCCTTCTTCTATGTCAAGAATTCGACCGACGTCGATCTGATTAACTTGCCGAATTTCGTCATCGGCCCCCCTACGGCGCAACTCAATTGGGGGTACAATCCAACCGACAAAGAGGTTGAGGTCAACCAGATCCACGAAATCGTTGAGCAACTCAGAGGAGAAGGGTTGACTGTTGACGACCTATTGGCGACATTCATTAGCCGCCGGGTCTCGCCCCTTCAGCGCCGAGTCCACAAGATTTGCCACATGAGTGGCCCTCTTGATCCGACCCGGATAAGCACCGTCAAGCTGAACAAGGCCCAGATCCGGCAGCGGGTCAAGGCCATAGCCCGGACGAAGATGACGGAGGAGTGGGAGTGGGGCAAAGAACCTCACAGCCGGAGCAACCGTCCGCCCCAGGTAAGTAACTTGAATTGACATATGCCTTCCGCCGACGTAAACTCTTATGCCGGTTCTCCTTTTACATTTGGCCTTAAACTTTCTCTGTTTCCACCATTCAGAGATTCGCGCGGCAAAAGAAGGAGGACGGACCGAATCCCGCCTCCAAATGGGGTGCAGACCGGGTCGAAGCTGACTCGGAGGATCCGGATAATGAAGACAACATGCCGATCCCTGATGTCGGCTCAGTTCCTGTCACGGGTAAGGCTCGCGTCCGAGACTGGTCGGATGATGATGATGACGACTGTCGAATTCTAGAGGTACATGATCCTCTCCCGGTTGCGTTCGCTTACCCGGTGTGCTCGCCCCCAGCTGACGCGGATGACACGGTGCTCGAGGTGGAGCCCCTCGCCGTGGGACCCAAGGGCGCAGTTCGGAAGTGCCCAGCAGCTGCGTCTGCCGGCGCTGGAACATCCGGCGCTTCTGGTCCCGTGAAGAAGAAACAACGAGTAAAGACTGCAGCGAGGCGCCGCGAGCACCCAGTCACTAAGGGGTAAGATTCCCCCTTTACCGACATAAACTTTATATGCTTGACCACACTTTTCTCCTTCTGACGATACACTTTGCTTCTTTGCTTTGCAGTTCCGCTCCTCTGGAGGTTCCAACCGAGCCCACTGACTCGGTTCCCCTCAGGACTCCGACGCCGCCTCGGCCGGACGACACTAGACTGCCGAGTCCGCCACGGACCAGCCCGACAGTTCCTCCAACGGTTCCGGGATCCGGAACTGGAGACACCGAGTCAGAGGCGACTGACATGTCCATGAATCTCGGGGCCAGCTTGTCGGCCCCCGAAATAGAGAAGACTGCGGCTCCAGAAGACTCGGCACACCCGAGTCAGCCGCAGCAAGAACCGCCACAGCCACAACAACAGCAAGAACCACCACCGCAGCAGCAAGAGATACCGCAGCCGCCGCCAGCAACACCTCAACCGCAGCCCGCTCCGACACAGCCGCCACGGCCATCTCCTCCGAAGCAGTAGCAGCAACAGAAACAGACAACGCCCGCGCCCGTTACGGCCGGGAAACCATCACCGAGGAACACTGCGCCCGGCACGGCCGGAGCAGCAGTAGACAAAGCAGCACCCACCGCGGCCGGGAAAGCTCCGGAGAAATTCACAGCCACCAAGGACCTGCCGCCTAACTCGGAGCGCCAAATCGTCCTCCAAGGGCCATCCGGAACGGCCACAGCAGTGACCAGCGCCCAGACCTCTGCAGTTAGTTGGGGGTTTGGGCCCTTAAAAACCTCGAGCGGGCAAAGTCTGGGCTCCCTTGAGCATTACCACATGGACTGGAACGCTGCCGACCTGAGCGAAGTGAGCTCGAGGTCACCAGCAGGCCAAATCGTCTCGGAACATCCGGCGGGGCCGAGTCTGGTGGCCCAAAAGATGGCCGCAGCCAAAACTGCCCTTCTCGCAGCCGACCAAGCAACTGCGGTAAGTTGTGCCGAGTAAAGATGACTCGGTTAAATATAACTCAGTTTACTTCTTTAACATAGGTATTATCCATCCCCAGTCCCCGAGATTCGGGTTGAGTGACTGTGGCTCGGCCGAGTAAAAGTAACTCGGTTGAGTGAAGGTAACTCGGCCTGAATCTTCATCAACAATACTGACATTTCTTCTTTTCAGGCCTGCATGACCAAGCGCACACAAATACACCGCAAGCTGCTGCTGGAGCACAAGGTGCTTTCCAACAAGTTCAAGCTGCTCCGGGCCAAGCTGGACCAAGTGTCTGATTCGGCACTCAAGGCCGAAGGATTGGAGAAGCGGATCTCGGAGATCGAGAGTAAGCCATATTTTTTCCTTTCAACTTGTACTTGCATCAATTCGCTCATTCTGACACTTGCTCCCTCGGCACAGCCGCACATAAGGAGCGCGAGCTTGCACACCAAGCCGAGCTGAAGAAAGGGCAGGAGGAGGTGTCCCGGCTGACGGCCGAACTCGAAAAAGCGCAGAGCCGAACTGCCGAGCTCGAGAAGAGCGCTGCCGAGGAGAAGCAGCTCCGAGTCGAGGAGACTCGGAAATTCGAGGAGTCTCTTGAAGAGTCCAAGTCACAGGCAATCTCGGCTGAGAGCGAGCTCCAAGCTCTGAAGACCAAGATTGCGAAGTGGCTGGTGGACATCTCCAGCATCAACTCCGAGATGGACAGTAAGCCCCTTCCCCTTCTGCCTTTATTCACTCTATCACTTTTATTCTCCTGTAACTTATTTCGGCGTTAGCCATTCCCTACTCAGAGCGCTTCCCCCACACCAAGGCTACTGCGGACAAAGGCGCAAAGGAGATCCGGTTCAAGGAAATCCAAGATGGCCCCATCTCGGCCGAGTGGGATATGGATGCTCACTTGGTGGCTCTGAAGGCACGCTTGGTACCGATGAGGGCCATCGGGATGAGTCTCCTTACTTCGGCAATCCGAGCTTACAACGTTCTCTGGCCCGGATGCGAGGCTCCTGCTGTCGTTGATGAATTGGCCAAGTGCCTGACGAACTCCGAGGAAAGGCTCGATGATTGGCGGTCATCCGCCGCCCGAGTCGGCGCAGACGAGGCGTTGATGTACGTGTTGTCCTGGTACGAGGGGCTCGACCTCGACAAGCTCAAGACTCTGCGCGACGGGTCAAAATGGCTCACTAATCCGGACCACATTCGGCGTCGCCAAGAATTTGCTCATTCTCTTATCCAGTACGCCCCGGTGCATTCCTTTGTCGCTGGCGACCGGGTTCCCCAACCCGAGGAGATCCCGGTGGAAGGAGAGAGCGAAGAAGAAGACGAAAAAGAGGCCGTCGACGAAGAAATCGAAGCCGACACTCCACCCGAGTCAGCCGCCGGCATTGCTACCGAGTCTACAGCCGAGGAAACCGCAACCGAGACTCCAGCCTCTCCTTCTGCACAAAAAACTTCGGATGCTGCTGCCTAGACTTTTAAGAAGAAACTCAATTCGTTAAATCCCCGGAATGCCAGGTGCAGATGTAATATATACCTTGCACTTTTTATGGTTGATATCTGGCATTTTACTTTGCATGTTTTAACAAGTTTAGCCGTATGTCGGATCACTTTTAACCGAGTCCCCGAGTTCAATTTCTTGTTTACTATACTCTTGCCATCTCTGCTCTTGCCTACCATTTCAGTGTTTTTGGCAGTCGAGTCACAAAACGACCGTTGTACAGCATACAGTACTTTGAAACTTGGAAAAATAGCCAAGGCCATCCGACATAAGCTTATTATTTAGAAAAGGAAACCGAATCGCTCCTGGACCGAGTCCCCGAGTCGGTTTTCTTGTTTACTGCAGCTGATAACCCTTGCTCTTGCCTACCTTTTTCGGTGTTTTGGCAGTCGAGTCACAGGATCACGAGAACACAGCATACAATACTTGCCCACATGGTGACACAGTTTTTAGAGCCATCCGACACAAGCACATTACTTAAGAAAGGAAACCGAATCGCTCCTGGACCGAGTCCCCGAGTCGGTTTTCTTGTTTACTGCACCTGGCAATCTTTGCTCTTGCCTACCTTTTTCGGTGTTTTGGCAGCCGAGTCACAAAATCACGAGAACATAGCATACAATACTTACAGACTTGGTGACACAGTTTTTAGAGCCATCCGACATAAGGAAATAAATACAAAGATAAACACAGATTTTTTCAACAAGGCAGTCCCCGAGTCTCTTCTCGGGGTGCCGACATTTCATTTCTGGATTTCGAGATACATACAGTGGGTCCTTAAGAGTAGAAAGGGCGAATAAGAGCTACATTCCAAGGGCGTTTGGTCTCCTCTCCGGATCGGTCCATCCTATTCTTCACCTGTTTCTGAGCATCTATGTAAGGCCCCGACCCCGGAATTATACAGAGAGGCTATGTAGTCAACACAACCATCAATGTATAAAACAAAGATCGAGACTTGTGGAACAGAACTGGCACAAAGCATGACTCTACGACACAAAACATTTATATAGCAACTCATATAACGAGAATAATACAAATATTACAACAAAAGGATCACAGATCCAACAATTCAACAAGCGGAAGCGGGTAGTGTTGTCTAACAACAAGAAGCAAATATATGGCCTAAGAGGCCTACAATAAACATCATCCCAGCCAGCTTGTTCCACGGTCCCAAGCTGCCACCTGGGAACCCCAGACTAGTAGTCGACGTCAACGAAGAAACCACCTAGTCGCTCGGCGTCGTCCTCCTCTGAAATACAAATACATAGAGGCAGCAAAGAGAGACTGAGTACGATGTACTCGCAAGTTTAGTAGGGCGATATAGACCCAATGACTGACGGAGGCTCTAAAGCTTTATATGTATTTCTTTTGCATAAAGCTATATTTTCATAAACCGAAACATAAATGACACAAGGCATTCGTCTACTCAGAATATTTTTATAAACGGGGTAAGAGAGTAAACATTTGTCAACTTTGGTTCTCATCGAACCCTTTTATAACCAACCACTCTCATCTCCACCCAGGCACCCCCTCGAATCACCCTCGAGGAAGTGAACCTTTAACACACGTGATTATGCAACCTTTAGCTGCCATATCAATTAGGTTAACGTTATCTATGATCTTATATCCGTTCCCAAGTCGTCCATAACCGCGGACACGGCTTTTCGAAAAGATTAAACCCTGCAGGGGTGTACTATTTACCCATCGGTACCGTCCGGCTCACCTTGTTGGCCCTCTTCCGGGGAAGGCCGGCGAACGGGCGCGGTTAGACCTTTACATTGCATGAGGCTTACTCAAGGACCATCAGTGTGCGGAAGGACAGGTTAAGCGCTCTCAGCGCCCTGCCCCGCGGCCACATTCCTAAACACACCATCCTCGTTCCTTTTTCCACCCACACAACTCACGCGCAAATGGAAACTCGAACTAGAGGACCCTTGACAAGCCCCTCACAACTATTCGGTCAAAGGGGGTTCCATATGCCCCCACCTCCGGAAGCACGCTCAGTCTTGGTTCAAGAGGTAAAGAACTCGCTCCTAGGGGCTAGAGTGAGGCAAAACACCATCCCCGATGGCAACTCACCCAAGCCATCTTAGCATTTTAATTAAGCATCACAATTATCCACCGTGCCCGAATCATTCCATTAACTTAAACAATTATGGAAATAAACGACGGACACAACTAGTATTGCAACTAAGCATGTCTAAGCATGGATAAGCATATAACCGACAATTATAATTCGTATCCGGCCAACACATCAACACTAGGGTTCATAGGTAGGGATACATGTGATTGGCTCGGGGAAGAGACATGCATTCATAGGATTCTATGTTTACCAAAAGAGACCTTTGAATCGTATGCAAATAATATGGTGGATAAAATAATTTGTTAAAAATCATAGGATGCTAGATGCCAAGAAGGTTAGGTTATCTCTTGCCTTGCTGCCCGGGCGTGAAGTACTGCTCGTCGGGGTAATTAGAGAGACCCTCGGCTCCGGAATCTATCGATACCCAAAAGAGAAATACAAAGAACACATAAATCACACGATCACAAGGTGCAATGCGCAATCACATGATGACATGTCAAATTGATGCAAGGTTATCAACATTTAATTGATCTAGCAATTTAAATGGAGTTCCAAATAATTAGTGCAATTATTTGGAAGCAACCCCATATTTATCTTAGTGACCACAATCTTATAAATTATTAATTTATTATAGAAGTGGCTTAATATGCATGATCACGACAAGAATGGTTAGGGTTGGTCATTCCAATCAATTTGGTACCTCATTTGTAATTTTCGGGATACCGATGAATAAATAACAAATTAAATAATTAAGTGAGGTTAATTCCTTTGATCAAATTAAGAACAACATCAAATAAATATTTGTGTTCATGATGTGACGAGTGCATGGTTGGATAGCATTTGACATGTTGATCACATTGGTATTTTATTTGTAATTTTTGGATCAATATTGAATAAGTTATGAATTTCTCAAGTTGTTATACTTTTAAGTCAACTTAGGAATTCATACTTAAGCAGCAACTTTATTTAGTCAAAAGGGCAAGACAAAATTACCACAAGATAGTAAATGTTTTTCTGAGCAATTTCATATTTAATTTGCTATTTTTGAACCATTATTCAAATACATATCAATTATTTTAATTTCAGTTTAAAATTAAAAAGGGGGGGGACAAAACCCCTGGCAGGCCGGCCAGGCCGGGTGCAGGCCGGCCATATTGGCCGGGCCACGGCCCGAGAGGCCCCGGCCATCTTGCCGGCCCAGGCCGGGCGCTTTGGCCGGGCACTGGCCCGAGCCGGGCGGCCTCAAGGCCGGCCAGGCCGGTGCAAGGCCGGGCACACGCGCGTGGTAACTGAATCTTCTAACAGCCAGGAGCAGAGTTTCAGGTTCAGAACGACGGCGACGAGATGAACGGCAGCGGTCGCCGCCACAGCGGACTCTCACGGGAGCAGAGGAGCAGGCTTGCGGAGGCGTGCGGGTGCGTGTAGGGGATGCGTTCATCGTGCACGCGAGCTGGAGTGGCCAGGGCGTGGGTGCAGGGACGGCACGATCTTGAGCGCAAGCTCGGCCGTGGAGGAGCGGAAAGTGGCGGATGATTTAGTCGTCTACAACACGAATTTGAGCTGGGGAACGGCGGGAACGGATAAGGGTTGCTCACTGGGATGGTGCTGATGTAGCCGTTCAGGCTCGAGGAAGCCCCGTCGTTGTCGGAAGTGAAGATCTCCACGGTGGTCATCGGAGAAGGAGGTCGATGCGTGTGGCGGCATGCTTGAGGTAGGGGGCGTCCCGACCGATTCAATCGGCGGGGAGGACGAGGAGAGCGAGGCGAAGCTCGTGGCGGCGCCGGCGTGGCCAGGGACGGTCAGAGTCGTCGGCGATTTGAAGGGGCGGCGGCGGCTCGACGGTGGGTACCGAAAACCGCTTCCGGTCTGTGGAAGAGAACGGAGAGGGGGGGGGGAAAGAGCAAGAGGTGAGGGGGCGAGTGAGAGGACGGCAGGGCCTTGTCCTCCAGGGAGCTGGTCGAGCAGGGGGACAGGGCGGCATGGGGGCGCGTCCACGGCATGGCGCAGTGACGGCCATGGAGGCCACGGTGAGGAAAAAAGAAAAGGGGAGAATTGTGGATACCCCCCTAGCTGATTTAAATTAATTACAAAGAGGTCCTGCAGCATTTTAATAATTTAACTGGGGCCTTTATACAATTTTATAAAAATGTGCAAAAATTCACATAGGCTCCATTTAAACCCATAGAACCTCTACAAAAAGTTTGGATTTAAAATAAAAAGTTTAGCACCATATTTGTTCATAGGGTTTAGTTATGGCCATTTTTGATAAAATCCCAAAATAGATTTATTTGGAGCAAATAGCCATTTCAATAAATTATGAAAATATTTAGGTAGGCTCATATTATAATAATGAATCACCCCATATTTTTATTTTAAATTTTTGGAAAGTTCAACTTGGTTCCAAAATTAGAAATTAAATTAAGCCAATTTAAGTCCTCATAGTTATTCTCATTTGACAAAACTTGGAAATTGAGAATTGGGGATAAGAAGCAAATTGGGAACTTCCTAACAATTTGGAAGTTCAAGAATAAAGTATTTTGCCAACATGAGCTTTGCATTTGGTTTGGCCATTTTGGGCAATGCATTTAGTTTGGAAAAAATGAGGAAGGGTTTTTTTGGCTTCCTTTGTTTAACTTCCAATTGTTGCTTTAATTTAGTTTAGCAAATTTTAGATGGATGCCATGATGCAATGCCAATCAAAAAGTGAAAATTTGGCCCTATTTTAGGGTACCAAATCTGGGCTGTTACAATTCTACCCCCCTTACAGGAATCTCGTCCCGAGATTCTAGAGTAGGAAAGGTATGAGGGAAAACACGACACTCTTAACTTCAACGATCTACTCGATCCCACAAAGATCTCCTTGGTGCATAACTTGGACCTAGGAAGCTTGACGCGTCAATGGGGCGGAAAGAACAGAAAATAGCTTACGGTGACGGACAAGAGGAAACTTGCCCAAAACCATAAGTTATTGAGAGGAAAAAGAACGACTTGACCAAACAAGGTCGAGCCGAGGATAGGACAACCGATCACCAAGACAGCACTTCAAACCATCCGTTGGGTAGACCGTAGAGATTTGGCACCGTGAGGAGAAAGGCATCTTCTGGACTCCACACTTCAGATACACAAGAGATCTCCATAAGATTGACGATTGGGCCCTAAGGTGACTGGTGAAATGAGCCAACGTCCGTGTGATTGGGCAACCTTGATTTCACCGAGGTGGGAAGGATATAGCATTGGATCCACAATAAGATAGAGAGGTAAAACCTCATAACGAGATATTGCCACAAGATAGAGGAAACAGAAGGGTCGATCGATAGATATTTAGCAACTCCGGGGTGATGTTTTCCTTGAGGTTCTAGATATCACACTCCGGCTTCAGAAATAGCCTCCATTCCATACTCAAGCGAAAGTCGTACTTGAGATAGAGAATAGACCATACGGAAAACTACCAGGATAATTTACACATTACCCTCAGGGATAGTGGTTGAGGTTAAAGATTGAGAGATCTCGTCAACAGGCCTTCCGGTGAGGTGAATGAGCCACAACATCGGACTCATCGGTGTACTTAAAGGTCTAGGTCATGCTATTGATAGACTCCAAGCATCACTTCATCAAGCTCGTCATGAGACTACGCACGACTTCTCAATGCAGAAGAGCGTGGCACTCCAAGGTGGAACGGAACAAAAGCTAGACAAGCTCCTATTCCGCGACTTACAAAACTTTGACCTGACCGAAATATGGACGAGGTACCGGAGTTTGTTTCTCCTGACATCCCGAAGTGGAATGGCTTGACGAACCACAAGAATATCATGCATCAGAACACCCCAATGCACGATACACTTGATTGTCCGCATACCGGTAGAGGACTGATAACAGATTTGGATTAAGGAACGGGCTAACAACAATTTAGGATATTGCAGAAGCCCGGGTTAGTACTCTTCCGACAACTAGTGCCGAAAGGGTTTCAGGAACGGGTGTTACCGGAGGAAAATCCCATTTTTGATGGAAGAACTCGCTAAGAGCAACTCCGTCAAGATTCAGTTAGTTACCTGACAGCAGTCCAGATAAAGCTAGGGGCAAAGAAGAGCATGGCTGAGCAAGACAATTACGGCTGCAAGCTTGAGCTCGAGGATTTACTTCAGATTTTTGCCAACCTGATGTAGGGTTTAACCATTAGCACCAGGATTCCACGGAAAGATCTTGGGTTAAGATCAGCTTCATGCACCGGGACTCACATTAGCATAATGCTCACAAGGATGACAACCCCCATGAACCATTACACCTGAGCCCTAGCACAATCCGGGACCTTCGGTTCAAGATCTTGGGCTAAAGCAAGGAATTTCTTGACGATCCGGGAATACTTCTTCTCTTCGGCTTCAGAATTAGCAGACGAGCAAGGTTAGCCACTAACTAAAGATAGAACCCAACCCCGTGATCCTAAAGATTTAGAACTTTGCCGACGATCAGAAGAACCGTTAAAATCAAATAGAGGTAAGACAACACCGAGATCAGAGTGAATTGGATAAGGAGTAAAAAGAATCCTAGGAGGGTTTTCACAACTCATTTTTAGGTTAAAAATAATTTTCACGAACTAGACTCGACATCGACCAAAAGAAAGGGTTTCCTACAGGCAGTCCTGCTCTGATACCAAATTGTAACGCCCCGACCCCGGAATTATACAGAGAGGCTATGTAGTTCGACACAACCATCAATGTATAAAACAAAGATCGAGACTTGTGGAACAGAACTGGCACAAAGCATGACTCTACGACACAAAACATTTATATAGCAACTCATATAACGAGAAGAATACAAATATTACAAACAAAAGGATCACAGATCCAACAATTCAACAAGCGGAAGCGGGTAGTGTTGTCTAACAACAAGAAGCAAATATATGGCCTAAGAGGCCTACAATAAACATCACCCAAGCCAGCTTGTTCCACGGTCCCAAGCTGCCACCTGGGAACCCCAGACTAGTAGTCGACGTCAACGAAGAAACCACCTAGTCGCTCGGTGTCGTCCTCCTCTGAAATACAAATACATAAAGGCAGCAAGGAGAGACTGAGTACGAAGTACTCGCAAGTTTAGTAGGGCGATATAGGCCCAATGACTGACGGAGGCTCTAAAGCTTTATATGTATTTCTTTTGCATAAAGCTAAATTTTCATAAACAGAAACATAAATGACACAAGGCATTCGTCTACTCAGAATATTTTTATAAACGGGGTAAGAGAGTAACATTTGTCAACTTTGGTTCTCATCGAACCCTTTTATAACCAACCACTCTCATCTCCACCCAGGCACCCCCTCGAATCACCCTCGAGGAAGTGAACCTTTAACACACGTGATTATGCAACCTTTAGCTGCCATATCAATTAGGTTAACGTTATCTATGATCTTATATCCGTTCCCAAGTCGTCCATAACCGCGGACACGGCTTTTCGAAAGATTAACCCTGCAGGGGTGTACTAATTTACCCATCGGTACCGTCCGGCTCACCTAGTTGGCCCTCTTCCGGGGAAGGCCGGCGAAGTGGGCGCGGTTAGACCTTTACATTGCATGAGACTATCCAAGATCATCAGTGGCCGACAGGACAGGTTCAGCGCCTATTTCAGCACCCCTGCCCCATCGGCCACATCCCTAAACACCACCGTTCACTCATTCTTTTTCCACCCACATAACTCACACGCAAAATGGAAACTCGAACTAGAGGACCCTTGGATACGCCCGCACAACTTATTCGGTCAAAGGGGGTTCCATATGCCCCCACCTCCGGAAGCACGCTCAGTCTTGGTTCAAGAGGTAAAGAACTCGCTACCTAGGGGCTAGAGTGAGGCAAAACACCATCCCCGATGGCAACTCACCCAAGCCATCTTAGCATTTTAATTAAGCTTCACAATGATCCACCATGCCCGAATCATTCCATCAACATCAACAATTATGGAATTAACAACGGACACTACTAGTATTTCACTAAGCATTTCTAAGCATGGCTAAGCATATAACCAACCATTATAATTCGTATCCGGCCAACACATCAACACTAAGGTTCATAGGTAGGGATACATGTGATTGGCTCGGGGAAAAACATGCAATCATAGGATTCTAATATTTACCAAAAGAGACATTTGAACCGTATGCAATATTATGGTGGATAAAATAATTTGATAAAAATCATAGGATGCTAGATGCCAAGAAGGTTAGGTTATCTCTTGCCTTGCTGCCCGGGCGTGAAGTACTGCTCGTCGGGGTAATTAGAGAGACCCTCGGCTCCGGAATCTATCGATACCCAAAAGAGAAATACAAAGAACACATAAATCACACGATCACAAGGTGCAATGCGCAATCACATGATGACATGTCAAATTGATGCAAGGTTATCAACATTTAATTGATCTAGCAATTTAAATGGAGTTCCAAATAATTAGTGCAATTATTTGGAAGCAACCCCATATTTATCTTAGTGACCACAATCTTATAAATTATTAATTTATTATAGAAGTGGCTTAATATGCATGATCACGACAAGAATGGTTAGGGTTGGTCATTCCAATCAATTTGGTACCTCATTTGTAATTTTCGGGATACCGATGAATAAATAACAAATTAAATAATTAAGTGAGGTTAATTCCTTTGATCAAATTAAGAACAACATCAAATAAATATTTGTGTTCATGATGTGACGAGTGCATGGTTGGATAGCATTTGACATGTTGATCACATTGGTATTTTATTTGTAATTTTTGGATCAATATTGAATAAGTTATGAATTTCTCAAGTTGTTATACTTTTAAGTCAACTTAGGAATTCATACTTAAGCAGCAACTTTATTTAGTCAAAAGGGCAAGACAAAATTACCAAAAGATAGTAAATGTTTTTCTGAGCAATTTCATATTTAATTTGCTATTTTTGAACCATTATTCAAATACATATCAATTATTTTAATTTCAGTTTAAAATTAAAAAGGGGGGGGGGGACAAAACCCCTGGCAGGCCGGCCAGGCCGGGTGCAGGCCGGCCATATTGGCCGGGCCACGGCCCGAGAGGCCCCGGCCATCTTGCCGGCCCAGGCCGGGCGCTTTGGCCGGGCACTGGCCCGAGCCGGGCGGCCTCAAGGCCGGTCAGGCCGGAGTGAAGGCCGGGCGCCCTGGCACACGCGCGTGCCGGTCAATTGCCACGACCGGCGTGCCGGAGCGGTGACCGCAGTGCTGGCAGGGACGGGCACGGCGGAACCCGGCACGTGGGGAGGCGCAGGCAGGGCGCGTTCGAAGCGGCGTCCTACGGGGTGTCTAGAACGGCGGCGCTGCTAGCTAGAGGTCAACGGAGTGGCGGAAACGACGGCGCCGAGCGGCGGCCGGCGTCGGCCTTCGGCCCCAGGACGAGCGAGAGGGAGAGGGAGAGAATGGAGGGGTCCCGGAGGACGGGGTGCTCACCCTGAGCATGAATCCGCGGTCGGCGAGGGTCGGGGTGGCCGGACGGCGACGCTTGGGTGCTCGACGCGCGCGGCCGTCGGTCGGACGGAGGCGGGGAAGAACGAGTGGCGGCGTCGATTTCCGTAGCCCCCCTTCGATTCCTGGGGCCACGGCGGAGAGTGGAGCGAGGCGCGTCCGTTGGTGGCCGTCGATCGGTTCTGCTGCGCTCCTAGCGGCGACGGGGCGGTGATGAACACGGGCTGGTCCCGGCCATGGAAACTCGCCCCGAGAGGGAGAGGAAGGGAGAGGGACCGGGCAGAGGGAAAAGCAGGAGGGGGCAGGTGAGCGAGGGGAGGGCAGGTGGGGCGACCTCGCTTGCGTGCTTAACCACCGGGCGGGGCCACTGCGTCGACGCCGGGTGAGGGACACGGCGGCATGGCGCCATGCCGTGCGTGCGGTGAACAGGGGAGAAGAGGCCAGTTTGCGCATAACTCCCTGGCACCAAAATCTTTAATTACAAAAAGGTCCTGCAGCAACTTTTAACAATTTAAAATGGGCCTTTATACAATTTTATAAAATGTGCAAACATTCACATAGGCTCCAATTAACCCTTAGATTATCCCCAATTTTGGTGGTCCAAAATAAATGTTTTGGGCTACATTTGTTCACAACTTTTAAGTTAAGATATTTTTGCCAATTCACAAATTGTAATTAATTGGAGCATTTAAACAATTCCAAAAATAGTGAAAATATTCATGGAGGCTCCTAACATATCAATGAAGCTCCCCATAAATTTAGTTTGAATTTTTGGAAGGTGTAACTTGGTTTCAAAATTAGGAAGTGAATCAAGTCAAATTAAATTCCCAAAATTATTTACTTGCTTGTTAAGAGTTTGCCCTTACCAAATAATCAAAATTGGGTGATTGAAACTTCCTGAACAATTTGGAAGTTCAAGTTAAATTGGGTTTGCCATTTTGGGGCAATGCATTTAGTTTGGGGATTTTGGGGAAGGGTTTTGCTTCCTTCGTTTTAGTTCCCAGGTGTTGCTTTATTTTACAATAGCAAATTTTAAATGGATGCCATGATGCAATACAAAGCAAAAAGTGAAAATTTGGCCCATATTTTAGGGTACCAAAACTGGGGCTGTTACAATTCTACCCCCCTTACAGGAATCTCGTCCCGAGATTCTAGAGTAGAAGTAGGGATGAGAGGAACATGGCAACTCTTCACTTCATCGATCTACTCGATCTCCCGATGATCTTCCTAGATGTAATGATTTGGCTAACCAACAATACATGCCAAAGTGGCGGAAGGATAGGAGACAGCTTAAGGTGTCAGACAAAAGGAACCTGCCCACAACCATAGGCCATTGGGGAAAACTAGAACGACTTGACCAAACAAAGGTCGAGCCTAGGGTAGGACAACCGACCACTTGTTCAAGGCCACGACAAAACTTCAAACCACGCCGAGGCGTAGACCGTAGAGGTTTAAAGCACCGTGAGGAGAAGGGACACCTTATTTTGGACTCCCCGCTTATGACCTACCAGAAGTTTCCATAAGACTAGAAGCTCGGCCCTAACGGGACGAAAGAATTTACCCAACATCCGTGTGATTGGGCAAACCCTGATTTCACCGAGGTGAGAAGGATATAGCATTTGATCCATAAGTAGATAGAGAGGTAAAACCTGATATAGAGCCATTACCACGAGATAGGTGGAGTAGGAGGATTGACCGATAGGTATTTAGCAACTCCGTAGTGAGGTTCTCCTTGAGGTTCTAGATATCACACTCCGGCTTCAGAAATAGCCTTCAATCAACACTCAAGCGAAGTCGTACTTGAGGTAGAGAAAAGACCATACGGAAAACTTCTAGAACCATTTACGGTTGATTTTGAAAGAGTTTGGACATTTAGTCAAAAGGCCTTCCGGTGAGGTGTGTGAACCACAACACCGGACTTATCGGTTTACTAGTAGGCTTTAGGTCACGCTCTTAATAAACTCCAAGCATCACTTTAGCTTGAGATTCAGAGTTGGGTAGGTGTGCAGATACTTTAGCCTTCAACCAATCTGAAGTGGGAGATTGCGACAGTTAACAGACGATAGCGTCACTAATTCCTCAAGACATGGCTACACTGCCAAGCTCCAGAACATGAGGTAGATTGGGAGTTCCATTGGGTCACGATTACGAAGCGGAGATTGAACCAACAGGGACTCCAAGCAATGAAGCCCAACGAATTTAGGATTGGGAAACACCGGTAGATGGAGAGATTTGACACTGATTAGAGTAAGGAAAGGGCTGACAACAATCCAGGATATGCCGGAGCCTTTCCTAGCACTCTTCCGACAACTAGTGCCGAAAGGGTTTCACGGACGGCGTTAGTAGAGGCAACACTATTATTGAAGGAAGGGCTCGCTAAGAGCAATCCCGTCATGTTGCAGATGATTCCCTAACAGAAAGTCGAGCTAAAGCTAGTGGCATAGAAAAACATTGTCGAGGAAACCAATTACGGCTGCAACCTCGAGTTTGAAGACTACCTTCAATTTACCAACCTGATGTAGGGTTTAGCCATTAGCACCAGGATTCAACGGAAAAGATCTTGGGTTAAAGATCAGCTTCATGCACCAGGACTCACAATAGCATAATGCTCACAGGGGCGACAACCCTCATAAATCATTACACCAGAGCCCTAGCACAATCCGGGACCTTCGGTTCAAGATCTTAGACTAAAGCAAAGGAATATCTTGATGATCCACAGCACTTCCTTCCTTCGGCTTCAGAATTGTCAGACGAGCAAAGTTAACCACTACTAAAGGTAGAACCCAACCCCGTGATCCTAAAGATTTAGAATTTGCCGACGATCAGAAGAACCGTTAAAATCAAATAGAGGTAAGATGGCACCGAGATCAGAGTGAATTGGGTAAGGAGTAAAAAGAAACCTAGGAAGGTTTTCACAACTCATTTTTAGGTTTAAAATAATTTTCTCGAACTAGACTCGACATCGACAAGAGAAAGGGTTTCCTACAGGCAGTCCTGCTCTGATACCAACTTGTAAGGCCCCGACCCCGGAATTATACAGAGAGGCTATGTAGTCAACACAACCATCAATGTATAAAACAAAGATCGAGACTTGTGGAACAGAACTGGCACAAAGCATGACTCTACGACACAAAACATTTATATAGCAACTCATATAACGAGAAGAATACAAATATTACAAACAAAAGGATCACAGATCCAACAATTCAACAAGCGGAAGCGGGTAGTGTTGTCTAACAACAAGAAGCAAATATATGGCCTAAGAGGCCTACAATAAACATCATCCCAGCCAGCTTGTTCCACGGTCCCAAGCTGCCACCTGGGAACCCCAGACTAGTAGTCGACGTCAACGAAGAAACCACCTAGTCGCTCGGCGTCGTCCTCCTCTGAAATACAAAATCATAGAGGCAGCAAAGAGAGACTGAGTACGATGTACTCGCAAGTTTAGTAGGGCGATATAGACCCAATGACTGACGGAGGCTCTAAAGCTTTATATGTATTTCTTTTGCAAAAAGCTATATTTTCATAAACCGAAACATAAATGACACAAGGCATTCGTCTACTCAGATTATTTTTATAAACGGGGTAAGAGAGTAAACATTTGTCAACTTTGGTTCTCATCGAACCCTTTTGTAACCAACCACTCTCATCTCCACCAAGGCACCCCCTCGAATCACCCTCGAGGAAGTGAACCTTTATCACACGTTGATTATGCAACCTTTAGCTGCCATATCAATTAGGTTAAGATTCTCTATGGTCTTATCGTCTATTCCCAAGTCGTCCATAACCGTGGACACGGCTTTTCGAAAAGATTAACCCTGCAGGGGTGTACTAATTTACCCATCGGTACCGTCCGGCTCACCTTGTTGGCCCTCTTCCGGGGAAGGCCGGCGAGTGGGCGCGGTTAGACCTTTACATTGCATGAGACTATCCAAGAGTCATCGGTGGCCACAGGACAGGTTCAGTGCCTATTTCAGCACCCCGCCCCATCGCCACGCCCTAACACCATCGTGCACATCATTCTTTTTCCACCCACATACTCACACGCAAATGGAAAACCGAACTAGAGGACCCTTGGATACGCCCGCACAACTTATTCGGTCAGAGGGGGTTCCATATGCCCCCACCTCCGGAAGCACGCTCAGTCTTGGTTCAAGAGGTAAAGAACTCGCACCTAGGGGCTAGAGTGAGGCAAAACACCATCCCCGATGGCCACTCACCCAAGCCATCTTAGCATTTTAATTAAGCATCACATTTATCCACCACGCCCGAATCATTCCATCAACATCAATAATTTATGGAATTTACAACGGACATAAAGCATTACTTAAGCATGGCTAAGCATAGCTAAGCATATGAATACAAACATTTTATCTTTATCTCGGCCAACACTTCAACCCTAGGTTTCATAGGTAGGGATACATGTGATTGGCTCGGGGAAGAACATGCATTCATAGGATATTCTAATATTTACCAAAAGAGACATTTGAACCGTATGCAATATTATGGTGGATAAAATAATTTGATAAAATCATAGGATGCTAGATGCCAAGAAGGTTAGGTTATCTCTTGCCTTGCTGCCCGGGCGTGAAGTACTGCTCGTCGGGGTAATTAGAGAGACCCTCGGCTCCGGAATCTATCGATACCCAAAGAAAAATACAAAGAACACATAAATCACACGATCACAAGGTGCAATGCGCAATCACATGATGACATGTCAAATTGATGCAAGGTTATCAACATTTAATTGATCTAGCAATTTAAATGGAGTTCCAAATAATTAGTGCAATTATTTGGAAGCAACCCCATATTTATCTTAGTGACCACAATCTTATAAATTATTAATTTATTATAGAAGTGGCTTAATATGCATGATCACGACAAGAATGGTTAGGGTTGGTCATTCCAATCAATTTGGTACCTCATTTGTAATTTTCGGGATACCGATGAATAAATAACAAATTAAATAATTAAGTGAGGTTAATTCCTTTGATCAAATTAAGAACAACATCAAATAAATATTTGTGTTCATGATGTGACGAGTGCATGGTTGGATAGCATTTGACATGTTGATCACATTGGTATTTTATTTGTAATTTTTGGATCAATATTGAATAAGTTATGAATTTCTCAAGTTGTTATACTTTTAAGTCAACTTAGGAATTCATACTTAAGCAGCAACTTTATTTAGTCAAAAGGGCAAGACAAAATTACCAAAAGATAGTAAATGTTTTTCTGAGCAATTTCATATTTAATTTGCTATTTTTGAACATTATTCAAATACATATCAATTATTTTAATTTCAGTTTAAAATTAAAAAGGGGGGGGGGGGGACAAAACCCCTGGCAGGCCGGCCAGGCCGGGTGCAGGCCGGCCATATTGGCCGGGCCACGGCCCGAGAGGCCCCGGCCATCTTGCCGGCCCAGGCCGGGCGCTTTGGCCGGGCACTGGCCCGAGCCGGGCGGCCTCAAGGCCGGTCAGGCCGGAGTGAAGGCCGGGCGCCCTGGCACACGCGCGTGTCGGTCAATTGCCACGACCGGCGTGCCGGAGCGGTGACCGCAGTGCTGGCAGGGACGGGCACGGCGGAACCCGGCACGTGGGGAGGCGCAGGCAGGGCGCGTTGGAAGCGGTGTCCTACGGGGTGTCTAGAACGGCGGCGCTGCTAGCTAGAGGTCAACGGAGTGGCGGAAACGACGGCGCCGAGCGGCGGCCGGCGTCGGCCTTCGGCCCCAGGACGAGCGAGAGGGAGAGGGAGAGACTGGAGGGGTCCCGGAGGACGGGGTGCTCACCCTGAGCATGAATCCGCGGTCGGCGAGGGTCGGGGTGGCTGGACGGCGACGCTTGGGTGCTCGACGCGCGGCGTCCGTCGGTCGGACGGAGGCGGGGAAGAACGAGTGGCGGCGTCGATTTCCGTAGCCCCCCTTCGATTCCTGGGGCCACGGCGGAGAGTGGAGCGAGGCGCGTCCGTTGGTGGCCGTCGATCGGTTCTGCTGCGCTCCTAGCGGCGACGGGGCGGTGATGAACACGGGCTGGTCCCGGCCATGGAAACTCGCCCCGAGAGGGAGAGGAAGGGAGAGGGACCGGGCAGAGGGAAAAGCAGGAGGGGGCAGGTGAGCGAGGGGAGGGCAGGTGGGCGACCTCGCTTGCGTGCTTAACCACCGGGCGGGGCCACTGCGTCGACGCCGGGTGAGGGACACAGCGGCATGGCGCCATGCCGTGCGTGCGGTGAACAGGGGAGAAGAGGCCAGTTTGCGCATAACTCCCTGGCACCAAAATCTTTAATTACAAAAAGGTCCTGCAGCAACTTTTAACAATTTAAAATGGGCCTTTATACAATTTTATAAAATGTGCAAACATTCACATAGGCTCCAATTAACCCTTAGATTATCCCCAAATTTTGGTGGTCCAAAATAAAATGTTTTGGGCTACATTTGTTCACAACTTTTAAGTTAAGATATTTTTGCCAATTCACAAATTGTAATTAATTGGAGCATTTAAACAATTCCAAAAATAGTGAAAATATTCATGGAGGCTCCTAACATATCAATGAAGCTCCCCATAAATTTAGTTTGAATTTTTGGAAGGTGTAACTTGGTTTCAAAATTAGGAAGTGAATCAAGTCAAATTAAATTCCCAAAATTATTTACTTGCTTGTTAAGAGTTTGCCCTTACCAAATAATCAAAATTGGGTGATTGAAACTTCCTGAACAATTTGGAAGTTCAAGTTAAATTGGGTTTGCCATTTTGGGGCAATGCATTTAGTTTGGGGATTTTGGGGAAGGGTTTTGCTTCCTTCGTTTTAGTTCCCAGGTGTTGCTTTATTTTACAATAGCAAATTTTAAATGGATGCCATGATGCAATACAAAGCAAAAAGTGAAAATTTGGCCCATATATTAGGGTACCAAAACTGGGGCTGTTACAATCTATAAGATAATAGGCATCATTGTTCAAAGCTTTGCTTACGATAAATGGTCCCTCCCATGGAGGTGATAGCTTGTGCATCCCGGCGGTGCACTGCACAAGCCTAAGCACGAGGTCTCCTTCTCGGAACTTGCGAGGATTCACCTTCCGACTGTGGTAGCGTCGGAGATTTTGCTGATATATTGCTGACTTGGACAATGCCAACTCTCGTGCTTCTTCGAGCAAATCAACATCGTTTTCTCGGGCTTCTCTTGCCTCTGACTCGGTATATAAAGTAACTCTCGGCGAGTCATGCTCTATGTCGGTTGGCAGAACTGCCTCTGCTCCGTAGACCAGGAAGAATGGCGTATAGCCGGTAGAGCGATTCGGTGTAGTCCGTAGACTCCACAGTACTGCCGGGATCTCGTCCAGCCAACACCCCAGAGCACGTAATAGTGGCTCGATTAACCGGGGTTTTATGCCGGATAAGACCAGAGCATTTGATCTTTCCACTTGCCCATTCGACTGCGGATGCGCGACCGACGCCAGGTCTAGTCGGATTCTCTTTTCTTGGCAAAACCGAGCAAAGGCTCACTCGGCGAAATTTGTGCCGTTATCAGTGATGATGCTATGTGGGTGTCCATATCTCAGGATAATATCCTTTAAGAATGACACAGCTGTACGGCCATCACACTTTCTTATTGGTTTTACCTCGATCCATTTGGTGAACTTGTCCACCATCACCAATATGTGAGTCATGTTAACTCGGGCTGGTTTAAACGGTCCCACCATATCCAGACACCACACTGCGAATGGCCAAGTGATGGGAATGGTTTTGAGAGCTGATGCCGGCATATGAATCTTGTGAGCAAACCTCTGACATCCTTCACACTTTCGGACAATGTCCTCTGCTTGCTGCAAAGCGCTAGGCCAGTAGAACCCATATCGGAATGCTTTAGCCACTATAGCTCGGGAAGAGGCGTGATGTCCGCACTCTCCCTGATGGATATCTCGGAGGATTTCTTGCCCCTCTTCTGGCTCAACACAGCGTTGAAGCACAGTGGTTACGCTTCTCTTGTATAGCTCTCGGTTGATTATGGTGAATGACTTGGATCGTCTCTGTATCTGCCTGGCCGAGACCTCATTACTCGGTAAACTGCCATCCAACATAAATGTCATGATGGGTTGGGCCCATGTCGGTACCGGACGAGTTCCGAGTTCAGGCTCATCGACTTCCATGGCCTCAACCGACATAACAACATCCGACATAGGCTGACGAGTCCCCGAGTCCTCCCAAAGGATTCCCGAGTTTCGCCAAGCGGCTTTCCAATTTTCCAACTCTGTTTTCGAGTCCGACAGAACACACGCGACATCCATGGAAGTCCCCGGGTCCTGCGGAGCAGTCCCCGGGTTCAGCGGCTTGCTCCCGACGTCAACGTCCATCGGGACGACATCGGATTCCGGATTACCCGGGATGAATATTGAGTCTGACTCGGGTGAAGGCTTAATTGATGGCTTGTGAAGATGCTCCAGAGACACTCCGGGCGGAATGGCCTGTCGGTACGATCCAATTTTGGACAGCATGTCTGCACTTTCATTTTCGGTCCGCCGGATGTGATTGAACTCGCAGCCATCAAAGAACCCCGAGATCTTTTGGACATGGAACCGGTATGCCGCCATGTTGGCATCCAGGGCATCCCAGTTGCCCGAGGTTTGCTGAATCACCAAATCCGAGTCACCATAGCAGATTATTCGGCGAATCCCGATTTCCTTGGCCACCTTGAGTCCGTGGATCAATGCCTCATACTCGGCTACATTGTTGGATGCCGCGAAATGAACTTGCAGCACATATTTCAACTGGTCTCGCTTTGGCGAGGTGAGAACCACGCCGGCACCCAGGCCCTCTTTTACTTTGGACCCGTCGAAGTGCATCCTCCAGTAATTGGAGTCCGGCAGAGATGGTTCATACTGCATCTCGGCCCAATCGACAAAGAAATCCGCCACCGCTTGAGATTTGATGGTATCTCTTCTCGCGTATTGCGGCGCATATGCCGCCAACTCGATAGCCCACTTGGCTACTCGGCCACTTGCATCTCGGTTTACGATGATTTCCGAAATAGGAGCCGCACTCACCACAGTTATTGGGTGCTCCTGGAAGTAATGCTTCAGTTTCTTGGCCGCCAGGTACACACCATAGGTCATTTTCTGGTAGTGTGGGTAATTTTGTTTCGAGGTGGAGAGCACCTCACTCAGGTAATACACCGGCCTCTGCACGGTGGTTCCCCCTTCTTCTCGTTCCACCACTACAACGACACTGACTACTCGGTTAGTGGCTGCAATGTAAAGCAACATGGGCTCTCTCGGTAATGGCGAAGCCAATATCAGCGCAGTAGCCAACATCTTTTTTAGCTCATGGAAGGCCGAGTCCGCTTGCGGGGTCCAGCTAAATCTATCAGACTTTTTCATTATTTGATACAAAGGTAGGGCCTTTTCTCCCAGCCGACCTAGAAACCGACTCAGGGAAGCCAGGCAACCCGTAAACTTTTGGACATCTCGGAGGCATCTCGGTAACCTCATATTTTCTATTGCCCGGATCTTAGTCGGATTCGCCTCGATACCTCGGCTCGACACGAGGAAACTGAGTAACTTGCCGGCCGGCACACCGAATGTACACTTATCCGGATTAAGTTTTAGTCGGAATTTCCGCAGGTTTGCGAATGTTTCTCTGAGATCCTCTAACAGAGTATGTTTTTCTTTTGTTTTTATGACTATGTCGTCGACATATACCTGCACATTTTTTCCTATCTGATCATGCAAACATTTCTGCATACAGCGCTGATAAGTAGCGCCGGCATTTCTCAAAACCAAAACACATGACACGATAGCAATAAGCCCCGTACGGGGTGATAAAAGCAGTCTTTATTTGATCATCCGGATTTAACGGGATCTGGTGAAAACCAGAGTAAGCATACACAAAGGATAACAGCTGACATCCGGCCGTGGAGTCAATCACCTGATCGATCCGGGGCAACGGGAAAGGATCTTTAGGACAAGCCTTGTTCAGGTGGGTGTAGTCGATACACATGCGCCAGACAGTAGGCGCATCCGGGTCTTCCTTCTTCTTCTCTACCATGACCGGGTTAGCCAACCAGTCCGGGTATTTTACTTCCACGACGGAGTTTGATGCGAGTAACTTGGCTAACTCATCACCCACCGCCTTTCTTCTTTCTTCGGCGAGACGCCGAGTCGGTTGCTTCACTGGCCTAGCATCTGGCCTGACATGCAGAGAGTGCTCAGCCAACTCCCTCGGAACACCCGGCAAGTCCTGACTGGACCATGCAAAGATATCCCGATTCTCACGGAGGAAGTTGATGAGCTCGCTTTCCTATTTCTTGTCCAACCCGGCACCGATGATGACGGAGCGGTCCGGGTTAGCCTCGTCGATGCCAACTTTCTTCGATTCCTTCGCCGCCTGGAAGGTTGCAGTTTGCTGCGGGTTGGCCACACTCGGCATACCGAGCTGAGATGCCTGGGCCAGAGCCACCACCTCATGGATTCTCCTTTTCTCGGCGGCGATCACCAGTGATTCGGCCAGGGATGACCCGGCTGAGGCGCACTCCATGGAACGCTTGTAGTCTCCCGAGATGGTGATGACACCATTTGGACCCGGAAGTTTCATCTTCAGATAAGCCACATGAGTGGACGCCATGAACTTGGCGAGTGCCGGCCTACCGAGTAAGGCGTGATACGGGCTTTCGAGATCCACGACCTCGAACAGCAGACTCTCAGTCCGGCAGTTGCTTTTGTCGCCGAAGGCGACATCGACCCAAACCGTGCCCATGGGTGCATGCGAAACACCCGGCACGATGCCGTGGAAGGTGGTTCTGCTGGGCTGCATCATATTCTCGGTTATGCCGAGTTTGACCATGGTATCCCGGTACATGATATTGATGCTGCTCCCGTTATCAACGAGGACCCGGGAAAACCTGACATTGATGCTGGGCCCGACGAATGTCGGATCCAACACTAGAGCATAACCCCCTGGGTTGGGCATGACCTTTGGATGGTCCTTGACGCTCCAGCTGATCTCATCCTCGGACCAGTACATGAATTTCGGCACCGCCGGCATAACGGCATTTACCTCCATCGCACGCCTGTGCTGACTCTGCTTGTCATTGGGTTCGGTCACAAAGACCATGTAACTCTGGTGGGGCTCTCGGTACTGATTTTGCCGAATCGGGCCAGCGTTGTTGCCGGGGTAGTTGGAGTTGTTGTTGGTGTTGGCCATGTTGGCTACTTGGTTGACATCTTCAGGCCTTGCTTGGGCGTTCACCGGGATAGCGTTCACACCCGTGAGTGGTGCGGGTCGAGTCGCCGGACCTGTGTTCTCCCGCGGGTGCCTGTTCCGGCTGCAGTTCCGGTTCGAGTGCTGAGCCGGTCTGCTGGGGTGCTTGGTGTGGTAGCTGCAAGGATCATCCGGCATCGTCCCATTGGGGTTACCCCACTGCCTCTTGTCGCCATTCCATGGCTTCCTCTCGCCATTCCACGGTCTTTTTTCGCCGTCCCACGGCCTCCTTCCTTCCGAGTTCTGGCCCCACGCGGGACCGTCACTCTTCTGTCTCTGGCTGTTGCCGGCATCCATCTGATCTTGGTCGATGGCAGCAACCTGGTCTGACCCATACCGGTAATCCGGCCTCTCCTCTCTTCTCTTTCCTCGGTAATCCGAACGATCACCTCGCCGACCCGATCTGTCTCTGTCGACCGGGGCCAGTAAGGGCTGTGTCGGATCACCCAAAGCATAGCTATCAGCAATCTTGATTGTTTCGGCCAAGGTGGCTGGCATTTCTCTCTGTAGTCTCTGCCAGAGCATGGAGCCATGTCGGCACCCTTGTGCAAACCATGCAATGGCCTGCGACTCGATCACTCCTTCGCAGGAGTTGCGGATCGTGCTCCACCGAGTCAGGTACTCTCGGTCGGTTTCATCTTCTCTCTGCCGACACATGGACAGCTGCTGAGGGCGATTCGGCCTCTTGTATGTGCTGGAGAAGTTGATGACGAATGCGTCGGAGAAATCTAACCAGCAATCTATGCTGTCCTCCTCCAGGTTGTTCAGCCAGATCCGGGCTGGTCCTTCAAGCATTTGCGGCACATACCGCACTGCCCATTTGCGACTTCCACCGGCAATGTGCACAGCGGTGACATAGTCTGTCAGCCAATCCTCCGGCTTGGTACTGCCGTCATACATCTTGGCACCCCGAGGTAACTAGAAATTCGGCACAGGTGCCTGCTTCATTATCCGGGATCCGAAACATGCCGGACTCGGTGGGCCTTGCTCCTCCAGGAGCTCGGACAGATAGATTCTGTCAAGCTTGTTCCGAACATCGTGTGCTGGCAACTGGCGAGTTCCCAGCCTAGCACCGAGTGCACCCTCGGACGCCAGGTCTCTGTATCTTGTGTACCCGGCCCGCTCCATGGCCGAGTAACCATCATCATATCGGTCGGCGGCCGGTTCAGCATACTCGGCACCATGTCGTGGCCCAGGTGGAATTGGTGCCGGATGCCAAGGTGGCTGGCCTTGATTCGCCGGGATAACTTGGTTTGCTTCTTGTCTACCCTGGGTGGGTCCTGGTTTTCCCCGACCGGCATTGCCTTGCTCGGCTACTTGCTTTCCGGCATAAGCCGGATCATACGCTTGCATCTGCTTGTTCTTGCCAGAGTTCACACTCTGGCCTCTGCTCCTGCCGACATACGGCGAGGAGGCCTGTCCCTTGGACATTTCCCCGGCTCCACCATTTGAGTGAAGGAACCGAGATCCACCCGCATCCGGGTTAGCCTTACGGTAGGCCTCATTCTGTCGGTTAGCAACAGCCACCAACTCGTTTACCCGATCCTGCTGCCTAGAGCGAGCGTCTCCGGATAGACCGGCCAACTCGGCTATGGCTGCCTCTGCCGCCCTAAGGTTCTTTCCGGGTGTGTTGTATCTCGGCTTTTCAGCTGACGCGTAACTAGGAGTTCTAGCAGATCTAGTTCTACCATCTCTAGCTATCTCTGCGTTGAGGTCTCTACCTCGGGCACGCACCTCATCGATGCGACTAACTGGGTTTGCTACTGGAGTAAAACCGTGAGCCGAGTTATACTCACGCATTGATATGTCGAACTCCTGCCTGACCCGGGCCACCTCTCTGGCCTCCTGGAGTATGTTCTGGCGCTGCACCTCCAACTCGGCTTGAGTCAGGGCAGCATCTGCACTTGGTGCGACTGGGGTTGCCAGCTTCTGAATCACGTCCTGAAGAGGACTCGGCGTCGCCGGCACGCTGGATGTGCTGGCCTGTGCCGCACGGTTCTTTGGTTTCTCCAAGGGCGGACGCCCTGTTCTTGCCGACCTGGTGCCGAGATCAGCATCGCCCGCCATGACTTTGCCGACACCGACGCCCGGGGCGGTCATCATGACTTCCACGCAGCTAGCGGGGCGAGCGATACGCCGGCCGCGAGCTGCGCAGACTGCGGGTGGATCCGCTCCCAGCTGCACCCTTTCAGGAAACCAGCAAGGAACCTCGGTGGCGACGTAAACCGTGAGCGCGCCGAAGTCGATGAGGCATCCGTTCCGGGGCAGTGGCCTGCTGCCGAAGCAACCTGCGTTGTCGTTGATGACGTTGAGGGAGCCGAATCTGTGGACAAGGCCACAGACCACGCGCTCACCCGACGCGATGAGAGAACCCGTCCGGATGAAAACTCCAGCCAGCGCCGCTGCTGGCCCCACGGTGGGCGCCAACTGTCGTGGTGGTGTCACGGCAGATGCCATAGGATGGCTTGAGTTGTGGGGCCGATGGACGCTGGAGGCACTCGGGGAGGGCTTGCGCGCATGAACACGCACACAAGGAACACAACACACACGGTTTTACCCAGGTTCGGGGCTCTCGTGAGGAGATAACACCCCTACTCCTGCCTATCTGATCGATATATATGGACTATCAATGAGTTACAAGCTTGCTCCTTGAGCTGTGATGGAAGAACAGCACGATCTAGGCCTCTACCGAGTCTCGGGGCAGCTTTCTGGTTCTCTACTGGCTATGAAATAAATGCTTAAGTGTGTATGCGTGAGGCAGGTCTCCGTCCGTATAAGAGGAGCCCCTGGTGCTCCTTATAAAGGGAAACCCAGGGCACAAGTTTAGGGTTGACGTCGGTGCTGGCGTAGCCCGCACTGTGGCCACGTCCGGTCCTCTGACTGCCTCTGTCACCGCGGCGTGGCGCGTCCCATCTATCTCCTCCAGTGCACTGCTCCCTGGTACCGCTTCAGTCAGCGGCATGGAGGTCTATCACTCTGGTCAAGTGGCCTCGTCCCATCGTGCAAGTGGCTCGGCACCTGCCCCATGATTGTAGGGACAAGACGTGAGCCTTGACCACGGCCCGAGGTATCCTCCTTATTCGGCATAGGCATGCCGAATACTTTGTAACTCGGTTTTGCCTTCCCTGCACACAAGAAGAACAAAGGAAGATCCGACATATAACATGCATGGACCGACATACCAAAATGTCGGTTAGTCTTGACCCGGTCAACCCTGAGTATGCCGGTACCGTTATGTCGGTTTCAGTGATCCGGTCAACTCCGAGTCAACCCTTATATCGGCATCTCGCCCATATCCGGGGGTTGCCCCCCGACAACTTGGGAATAGACGATAAGATCATATAGAACCTTAACTTAATTGATATGGCAGCTAAAGGTTGCATAATCAACGTGTGATAAAGGTTCATTTCCTCGAGGGTGATTCGAGGGGGTGCCTTTGGTGGAGATGAGAGATGTGTTGGCTACAAGTTGGTTCGATGAGAACCGAAGGTGATAAAGTTACTCTCTTATCCCCTTTCGAAAAACATTCTGAGTAGACGATGCCATTTGTGTCACTTATACTTTTATAAATGAAAACTAGCTTTATGCAAAATAGCTACATTACAGCTTTAGAGCCTCCGTTAGCATTGGGCCTATATCGCCCTACTAAACTTGCGAGTACATCGTACTCAGTCTCTCTTTGTTGCCTTTATACTTTGTTTTAGAGGAGGACGACACCGAGCAGCTAGGTGGTTTCTTCCTGGACGTCGACGAGTAGTTCGGGGTTCCCAGGTGGCAGCTTGGGACCGTGGAACAAGCTGGCTGGGTTTATCTATGTGTAGGCCTCTTAGGCCCTATATTTGGATCTTTTTGTACTAGACAACACTACTTCGCTTCCGCATGATGAATTGTTGGGTATGTGACCTTTTGGTGTGTAATATTTGTATCTTTCTCATATATGAGTTGCTATATGAATCTTGGTGTCGTAGAGTCTGTGATGTGCCAGTTGTTCCACAAGTCTTGATCTCTCTACTATACATGATAGCTATGTCTCAGGTTATGGCATGATCGAAGTGTTGCGAGCTGATGATCCATTCCGAGCTCGCCTGCCAAAGGTTTTGGCCTGGGATTGGTAAACCCAGTAACCTTCGATTGTGTAGCATGACCGGTTGCACAAAGCTTCATTGTATAGTTCTGGGGTCGGGGCGTTACAACAAGTGCACATGAGAGGGTAAAAATTATATGATCGAGTGCCCACATATTTCTATGTGTTCTAAACCGTACTCTATATCTACGCATAGATCGGCTCTGATACCACTGAAGGGGTTCGTGTGCCGAAAACAAAAAATTTCCTTGCAACGTGAACGATAAACTAGCCAAGATCTATCACTATGCAGACATAAAGTAACAGAGGGCTCCAGTGTTCGTACCTCTTGAAGACCGAAAGCGTTACGTTCCGAGAACATTGGTGATGGAGTCGTACGACGCCGACCTCAGGGTCGTGGAGTCGTACCGGCGACGAGTGCTGCAGCGGGTAGCACCTCCGTAGTTCTACACACGTACGGTGTAGCGACGATCCCCCGGCTCTGGTCCAGCGGCAGCAGCGAAAGATGAAGAGCTCGACCTAAGCACAAAAATCACGGCGATGGATTCTAGTGGAGAGACCCCTCTAACATATGCGGCTCCAATATTCCGGAACCACACATGAGAGAGAGAAATTGGGATGCCTCAAAGGGAGAGGGGGCGCCTCCTTATATAGGAGGAGGGGGGAGGCCAACCCCCCTTGGCTTAGCCATGTGGGACTAATCCCACATGGTGCGGCCGGCCAAGGAAGGGCAGCCGGCCCCCCACTTGGGCTCCATCCGGTGGCCCACTGGGGGGCGGCCGGCCACCTCCATGGGGCGCGGCCACCACTTGGGCCTCCCCTTTCGGGTGAGGCCCATTTAGGAGGGCTGCCCTTTTATTATTAAATTAAATATTATTTATTTATTAATTACTTTAATTAATATTAAATACATATCATTTAATATCTCTCGCAACGAAACTCCTTTCATTGCCCTCCGATCTCCATCGGACACTTCTCCCTTAATTCTGACTCTTCGGAATACCTCCGATCTCCATCGGGAAATCATCAGAACCTTTTCCGGAATTGGTATCTCTAAATTCTTCGGTGCCAAAGCTATTCCTAAGTGTCGTCTACCCTTAAGTGTGCCACCCTACGGTTCGGGATCGCTCCAGACATGATCGAGACCCCTCTCCGATCAATGACAACATCGGGATCTGGAAACCCATGATGGCCCCTGTGCGTTACGCGAAGTTCTTGGTCGCTTGAACCTTATCGTCGTTCACCAATCCTTTTTTCACGCGATATTAAGTTTGTCCGAGATCCCCATCTCGTTTCCCGACAAACTTATTTACGCATCTTCATGATATTACATCTCCGTGACCCGGTCACATGCTTGCAAGACTTTGATGTAATATCACCGAGTGGGCCTAGTGATATATGTCCGTCACGCGGATGTACAAATCCCGCTCTTGATGCATACGCCTCAACGTATTCCTTCAGGAAACCTGATAGACACCTTTATGATCACCCTGTTACGGTGTGACGTTTGATGCAGTCAAAGCTTCCCTCCGGAATAGTGATTAAATATAATCTCACGGTCTAAGGACTTGGTTATTACTACGTTTCTATTAAGTTATCGCAATGCCGATATTCGTGACAGATCATATCTACTTTGGGTGGATGTCCATCATGTCATTCCCCAATGACATGACTCCATTGTCAATTGACATAAATGTCCATGATCAGGAAACCTTGATCATCAGTTGACCAATGGACTAGTCAAAGTAGAGGCTACTAGGGACCTGGTTGTTTTATATCACACGTGTATTAATGTTTCCGCTTAATACAGTTATAGCATGACAAAAAACTTATTTACAACACTTTGAGTTATGATAATAAAAACTCCTTTATTAATTGCCTCTAGGGCATATCTCTAACACATATAGCATTACAATAGTCGATCTTGATCATGTTAGGCAGCTCACAAGATCATATACAATGAGGCACAAGGGAGAGAGACAACCATCTAGCTACTACCATGGACCCGTTGTCCAAGGTGGAACTACTCACACATCATCCCGGTGGAATGTATGGCGATGAAGACCCCTCCGGGATCGGTCTCCCCTCCGGCAGGGTGCCGGGATCAGCTTCAGAATCCTCCCGAAATAGGTTTCGAGATGGCGGCGGCTTCGGGACAATTTCGTGGAAAATAATAGCCGCCTCGACGTTTTTAGGGTAAAAGTGATTTTATAGGCGTTGGAGGGGGCCGAGGGGGTGCCCCAGCAGTAGGGGCGGTTCCCACCCGCGGGTGGGCCCTAGCCTGCGGCCCCATGCCGCCCCTGGCCTGTGGTGGCTCCCCGAGGTCGCCCTCTGGACTCCGCCTTTGTCTTGGCGTAAAAATATTTCTCGTAATTTTTTGTCCAATTCTGAGAATATTTCTTCAAGTGGATTTTCTGAAATACAAAATAGCAGAAAATAGGAAATTGGCACTAGGCATCTTGTTAATAGGTTAGTCCAATAAAATGTCTCAAAATGATATAATAAGGTAGTAAAAACATGTGACAATGATATAAGACAAGCATGGATCAATAAAAAATTATAGATACGTTTGACACATATCACCTTCTTTAGTAGAAAGACCTATATTCCTTGCTCATTATCAGACAATCACTTACTCATGGAAACCCTCTTCATTCCGCTTAGCCCTATCGGGTATTTCCGTGATAGGTTCTATACGTAATGAAAATCATATTTGGTCAAATACGTAATGAAAATTACGATTTTCCTTTAATTAAGGTATGAGTGCTTCTTATTCCACAAGAACGAAAGCACCTTTTATTCTTTCCATCAGAAAAGGATCGAACATGAGACATCGCATCATTTCCTAGATCTTAGATACCTCGTGCCTTCTTCAGAATTGGTCCTAAAATGGTCAATCGATTTTTCTCAACGGGAATTGAGGAAACGACAAGGGTAACCTTCTCCTTTAATCATATCATAAATGTCTTCAATTATAACATGAAAACGTAATAACTGCTATCCAAAGTTTTGGAAGCTAGAAGCTGCAGAGACCTTTAATAACGGTCGTCATGCTAATATAGTTTGACAGACTGACCAAATAAACACTTCAAGTACATATCACCATGGTTGAATGACACAAGGTATTGTTTTTATTTGTGTACTTGTTATGACAAATAAATATGTAGTAAAATATCTATCACAATTATTTATGTGTTTCTTATTTCTAAATTCACGTGTGAAATCACTAGCCTTTCATTTAATTAAAAAAAGTTTTTTCATACTTCAAACCTTGTTGTAATAAGAGCATTTGGTAAGATTCACATTTCTTTCAAAATGTCTCATATTAAATTATCCAACATTTTTACAATCATTCATGACATAATTTGACATGTGTCATCGATAAAGCATCAACATAGAAAAAATAGCGAGATGGCCTGCGTGGGCTATTGTATTCTACACATGCATAAATTATTGTAACAAAAATTTAAAAATGGTAATTTGTTTGCATTCACAACAATACAACTTCATTACAATTAATGCCCCTAGTCTGGAGAATAAAAAAACCCGGAATAAGAAAAATGCAGGAATAGAATATGAATGCACATGGAATCCTAAGTGAATTGAAACCCAGTGCAGAAAAGCTAGCCATTTGGACGCCTCATTGATGTGAACCAATTCACAGAAAAAAATCCTACATATTAGGATCTAATAATACCCTTAAACCGAAGAGGCCCCACATAGGTATGTTTAATTTATAGAAACAAATTCATGCTTATTTTCGGAAAAGATTTCTCATGGTCATGGGTGTGAAACCGATTCGATTTTCAATCTACAAAAGGTTACGTGTTTCCATGTACTGTACTTAAAGAATTGACATACAATCAATGATATGCCAAACATATCATATGCCCCAAAATAATTACTGCCAAATAAAGAAGCTTGCCTTCGCATAAGCATGTATTTTTAGGAAATAAAATTATAAATACTTTGAGGTTACCCATAATTTGTATACAAAGAATAAAAATCATATTTCCAATAATTAAATGAGCACTACTAAAGTATAACAAAAATAATAACTGTATAATCATCATCATCTCTTAGAAACAGGAGAAAAACAAGGATTCTAAGAAGGAAAAATTGTACGCGAAAAGATCTCAATCTCCAGTCCCCAACTATAAATGCACACAGCCCCGACGCCTCGGAGCCGCCTCCTCCTCCCTCTCCGCTCTCCGCTCGCCCCGCCCCTATCTCCCTCTCCACACTACGAGAACCACGCCCCCTTCCCCCGCCCGCGTGCTCCTCCCATGGCCGACTGCTTCGCGCTGGACGTGGACGACCTCCACAGGCGGTGGCTGCCGCGGGAGATCTTCGCGGACATCGGCATCGCCGACGCCGCCCCGCCGTCAGCCGCCGCCGTCGAGGACGTCGCGGCGCACCTCACGGGCATTCTCGGAGGCAAGGAAGGTGCTCCGCGCCCGCCGCCGCCGCCGCCAGGGCCCGCTTCACACCACCACCATCACCACCAGTACCACCAAGCGGCGCAGGTGCGTACGCGCTTGCTCGGAAGGCGGCGCGCGAACGTGCAGGTTTTTGGTTGGTTGATGCCTCGTTTCTGATCGATGTCCGTGCCGGACGTGCGTGGTTGTTTGCAGGTCGGCGGGCTTCAAGTTCAAGGGGCGGTTCTCGTGGCGTACGGCGGCGCCGTGCCGGCGCCGTGGCCGTTCCTGCCCTACCCGCCGCTGCAGTGGCAGGTGAGCCGACGCAGCATTTGCCGCTCCTCCTCCTCCTTCCTTTTCCTCCCAACTTTTCTTTCCTTTTTTTCCCCTACTGTTGGTTTCGATTTCCGCATTATTTGATTGACGCTGTTTGTCTGTTTCCTTCCTTCCAGGTCACGACCAATTTCGGGAACGGCGGCGGGTTCCCGGGCGCTCCGCTGCGGCCCTTCCACGGCGGCCCTCCGCCCGCGAAGCGGCGCCTCGGCGGCACCGGCGTGTTCCTGCCGCGCACCCAGGCCTACCAGTACCAGCACAAGGCGGCGAACAAATCTCCGGCCAGAGGTAACACTCAGCCACGCCACGTACGCACGAACCGTCTCCTGTGTTCTTGGCCTCCGAGCCGCGTAATTGCTGTTGGCATGAATCTCGCGTTGGGCCTGGGCCGCCCTGTTCGGAGTGCATTGTTCGGAGTCCCAAATCTCCGGTGAAGTGAGTCGCATGATTGTACTATCGCGCATGCTTCATCCGTAATTGATGTTTTGTACTCGAAACACACGCCGATTGCCCATCACGACCAGATGATAGAGTAGATCCCACAAGCAACTGTTCCATCGGATGCCATGAGAACAGAAAAGGATCCCTGCACTGCAATGCAGGTCCGTGGCCGGCCGTGCAGGAGTAAATTTGTTGCCATCAATGTAGCTCTGGGCTCTGAGGAACCAACCTGACTCCTCCATGTTTATTTTACCTGACATTGCATTTTTGTTTTCACAGCAACGTAGAGTGGGAGGGAGCCACAAATGATTGCTAATGGTCACTTGTTGTGTATACGCAGATAGGAAACCACCAGAGAGGCCGCAGCAGCAACAGCAGCAGCAACGCGGTGACGAAGAAGAGGCGGCCGAGTTGAGGCAGCAGCAGCAAAGTGCAGCGTTGCTCGCGCTGCCCCAGGAATGGACGTACTGAGGGAGGGAGACGAGATGATGGCGATCAAACTAATTTACTTGTTAGCAAGCAGATGATGTTTTTCTTCTTTATTTTCAAGCCAATAATAAATAATAAGTGTAGTTTCGGCAATAAGTTAGTAGATGCATTGGGTGGCTTATCATACCAGTAGTGGAAGGAAAACTATGGTGGATTGGACTGGAGGCATCTGTATGTCCTTTGGTGTAGCTAGTACCAGCAAAATAATAAAGTGTTTTCTAGTATGATGAAATCATGCATTTTGGTTGTGCCATTTTTACTCTCCTTTGGTGAGGCAACGCAGTGGTAACTTTATTTTGCTCTGCTGGTTTTACTGTGACGGAGCATGTGGCACGCGTGACCCAAGGCAAGGCACAGCCCATATTGCAGCCCTGGAATGGAAAGGGAAGCAGTGGTGCATGCAGAAGCACAGCGTCGCTTTGCAAACCGAGCAGCATTGAATCACCCTGCTGCTGCAAGGCTGCAACACACAGCAGCCTCTCTCTCTCTCTCCTTGGGTCCTTGCCTACTCGGAGACAAGGGTGGCGTCTGCTGGGCCAGGAAACCGGTCAAAAGCAAGAGATCTGCCTGGCTGTGTTGTTTAGCTTATTTCCGCGCAGTTTCTCTGGGACAAGACAGGACAAGCTTCAGTGCTGTGGTGGGAGGGGGGGTCATTCATCCGTGGAACCTCCGGGGCACATCCCGTGTTCCAAGATTTTGTTTTACTGTTTTTTACTAGTGTCGAGAAGCATGGGCGTGAACTGGGCTGGGACGACCGTAACCTGTTGGACGGGACGAGACATTTCTTTGTTTATTAGTTGCCACAGCGTTGAACTCCGAGGACCCGTATGACTCTGATTAACTCTCTGAATATCCAAGGTCTTGTGGATGTTATGCGGGGGATGTTTTGTAGTATTCTGGTGCCATGCAAAATTCCCACAAACGCTCGGTAACATTGTTTTATACTTCTTTTCCGAACAAGTCTGTTTGTTCCTTTGGGCTTCCCTTTTCTTTTGCAACCTTCGGTAAATCCATCATCTTCTTTCGGTTAATAGAATCCTACCGGTTCTTCTGTTAATTTTTTTATAAGGAATGTCATGATATTTTAAGAATTAGTTTATACTAATATGCCTATGTTTAGATTCACCTCAAATTTTGTGGTTCGTTGGGACATACATCCAACACTAAACAAGGTGAAAACCAATCGTTCATGTGGGCACAAGGTTTATTGTTTGTTATGCGTTTCCTTTTTGTGTTAAATTGTTTTCAGCTAAACTAGTTTCATACACAAAATAGGATGAAATAATAAAAGGGCTAAACCAGACATGTACGCCTTCGTTTGGGTGTGTCAGTGTGTGTGTGTGTGTGTGTGTGGGGGGGGGGGGGGGGGGGGGGGGGATCATTGGACACATCGGGTGGATAGAACGCATACAAGTGTCAGGCGCACCCCCTTCCCTCTCCCCCTAAAACAGACCAAAGTAGATTAAATAGGACAAAACGGACACAAATTGTGGGTCGCGGTTGGAGTTGACGTCCATTGTAAGAAAAGAACAATGCTATAATCCATCCGTAAGAAACATGTGGAGCAAGATGTAACGCATCTGCTTTCGAGTATAACGCTTTCCGGTATAACGGGGTGCGTTCTGACCGGTTAAACGTTAAAATGCGGGTTCTACTCAAAACTGAAAGCGTTTTTACATAAAAGGAATGAGGGATCACAATTTTTTTTTGAAACACTGAGGGTAACGTGTACTCGTCCGTGTGTTATCGTGTTTTGCCTTTATTTAATTAAGTAATTAAGGAGCCATGAGTTAGATGACGTTCTATCTATCATAAATATACTTGAGACGTGTGGACTCCAGTTGTAGCCAGCGAGCTTGGATCAATTGGCTAATCTCACCATTACTTTTATAAGAGTTATTCCCTCTTATACAAAATATGTTGCAAATAATTTTTGACCAAATTCAAACTTTGTGAACTTTGACAAATTTTATAGAAAAAATATCAATAACCACAATATGAACTTAATATTATCAGAACCACCATGGAATATATTTTTGTATTATATGCATTGGATATTTTTAGATTGTAAACCTGGGCTAGGACGGTTGTCAGCCTATAGTCGAGCCCAAGTACATAATAGGACATTTATCAAGAGAGGACAAATGGCTCCTGAGCTCCATGTAGCATGTATTTTTTGTTTTGAAAAATCGAAATCAGCATTTGTGTGTTTCAAACAATTCGGTAAAAAACCAGGGATAGATAATGTTGAGATTTACCATCGTGCACATTTTAGTCCAAAATTCGTTGCATCGTGGGCTGAGCAAACACGACAAATGGGTAGATATGGGAACGGTGAACAGTGGACATTTTAAAAACTTGAAAACATTGTCAGATTTTTCTTCACCTTAATTGTTATTTGAACAAAAAGATCACAATAAACTTTTGATAGAAGTTCTGTCTTGGTTGGAGTGGGGATAGCATTTCCATTCTGCATTTCTTTGGATTTTTGCAAAACCTAAACACCTTAGAGATAGATATAGAGGTAGGAATTTATCGAACGAACGACACTCCTTCATAGACATCAAGTGATTTTGCTAGTTCTCCCTTTGTGGCAGTAGAGATTTGGTGCTCCCGAGCTCCAGTGATCCTGCTCGTTTACAAAATTGAAAAAAACATTAATGATTTTCAAAAAATATTGAAAAAACACGGATGTACCCAATGGTGCATTCCACAATTTCGCAAAAAAAAATGACAAAAATGTGAATCTGCGTATGCATATTTTCAAATCTCCAAATTAATCTGAATTGTTATTTTTGTGTAGCCTAGAATACAAAGTATTTGAAGTGGGTTTTGTTATGATTGTGGGATACACAGTTTACTACATTCGAGATTTTTTGTCAATATTTTTAAAAACTTGTAAATATTTTTTATTTTTTTAAAAATGAGCAAGATCAGCTCGAGAGCAAAAAACACATTTGGCCTATTCTGGTTCTAATCTTTGGCTCCTGCCGCATGCCAAGTGGGCTCTGCACTCATTATTTTGATTGTTCTCTCTGCTGGCCCCTTTCCTATTGCTCTAACCATAAGCTTTCATCTTTTAAAGAGTGTGTAATAGCTCACTGGTCGAGCGCTTTTTTGTGTAGCCCATAATATAATGAATTTTGAGGTATGATTTTGCACGATGTTATATCTCAATATTATCTATCTATAATTTATTTTGCCAAGTTGTTTGAAATGTACAAATGCAAAATTTTATTTTTTCACAAAACCTTCACCATGGAGTTCGGGCTCCATTTTTGGTTTCCGTACACTTGTGCATTTATTAGGCTCAAATATCTAGCGTCTAAACATTTCACCTACCATTTATCCATTCTTGCGACAGCTGTGCGCAAGATATTTCTCGTGAGTTCATGGGTCACACTGGGGCTAGAGTTGTGGTGTCTCACTATAGGCATATAATTGATATCCTTCAGATTGCATGGTTTGTTTGGTCTAGAGTGTGATTTGTATTACTCTTTAGTTACTTGGTGCATTACTGGTTGCAGAGCTAGTGCATTTGCAAGTTAGGTGCCAAATATGTATTAAGGTGGGTGGAATCATCTCACGTTGTTTTCAGAGATGGAAGGGAAGGTGCTAGGATGAAAACATGTTTTTAATGCTAATATGCCCCTATTTTTAGAATAACCCCCACATAATTGTGGTTGTCGGGAAATATATATGGAAGCAACAAGGTGGAAATGAGAGTGATTCACTACGCGAAGCAGGCGTCGCGATGCTGACGGTTCGACAGTGGAGGCGGCGCGACGATAGGTAGCAGCCGAAACAGGATGGTGCTTCCCGTTTCGGTATGGCGGACAACGGACTCGATGACGCTGACCACCGTGTGGTCAGTCGTGTCTCACCAGTAGTGCCGACCGGAGGAGTTGTAGTGCGTCGGCATCCACCTGCGCTCGTACGAGGCGAGCAGTGCGTTGCGCTCCCATGTGAACCGGTCGTTCCACGCCCCCAATTGTCGACGTTGTTCTTGGGGAGGTTGCGCTCCTCCTCCGTCATCTCGTCCTGTCGCAAGGATGGAGTGTCCGAACGTCTCATCGATGGCAGTCAATGGTGGCACATCAAGGCCGCCCACGTTGATGACCCACCCCTTGGGTAGGCGAAAGTTCGGCGGCACAAGAAGGTTGCAGCCGCAGCAACGGTGAAACTGCCGCGCCTCGTCGATCGTGAGGCTGCGGCCTCCTCGGAATGGTTCGGCAGAACTGTAGCCAACTTCATAGTTGTGCATGGTAGCGGTGGCGGGAGCAAGCGAAATAGAGGAGAGTGACGAGCAGGGTGGAATGGTGTGAGCCGAGGCACGCACCAACCTCTTTTTATACACCGCCGATGGGGAGGCGAGCGGTGGCGAGTGAACGATCGGGGCAGTGTCGTGGATTGGACGGCACGACGACGCGTGGACTGGCGCTTCGGCGGGCGGTGCGTTACTGCGCCGCATCGTCTACCTATCCCGTCGCATCGTTGCCGCCTGCCTCGCCACTGCGCCTTTTGCGTCGCTTGGAAGTGGCGCAATTTACGCGCACCGGCTTCATGCCACAACGTCGTTAACGCTAGGAAATAAGCTGCCGCTCATGTCTATAACATGCGGGCCCCTCCTGTTCGAGGTCTTGTCCGGTCGGGGTTCGACGGGCGCCCAAGTTTGAAGACCCGTTCGATGGTATTACACAGAAAATGGGTCAGCCAGGAACTCAGGATCATTGAGGGCTTGTTCGGTTTCCATGTTTTTGGAGGGGATTGATAGGGATTGAGGTGGATTCAATCCCATGCAAGTCGAATTCCACTCCAATCCCCTCCATTCCACTTCAATCCACTTGGTGTGGGGATTAACCGAACAAAGCCTGAGGCCTCGTTTGGTATGTAGGGGTGGGCCGGGATTAGAAGGGATTTTCCACGATGGACTCAAAATCCCCAAAATTCCCGCAAGGCCCGTTTGGTGGACGGGGGTTGGGTTGGGCCAACCCGGCCGAACCACCCCAAACCCCTTTGTTCCACGCGTGTATCAAGCCTCGAGCGAGGCCTCGTGGAATCGTGGGACCAAGCGAGAAAGGGGAGCGGCCGAGCGGGGCGTAGCTGCAGCCGCCGGGCGCCGCCCATCCTCCTCCCGTCGCCAGCATCGCCGCCGTCGTCTGCACTGGCTTTCTCTCCGGTATGGCTCTCTTATCCTCTCCCCTCCACTCCCCTCCCCTCCCCTCTACGATTTTTCCAAACCCTAGCTCTCCGCAGCCGCCGGCCGCCTCCGATCCGGTGACCTAGTTCTTGGTCGGGCAGAGGAAGGACCTAGTTCTTGGTCCGGTGACCTAGTTCTTGGTCGGGCAGAGGTCCATGGCGGTGAGGCCGCGGCGGCTCGCCCAGCCCATGGACGCGCTCGCGCGCGAGAGCTAGGTAGATCTCGTGTCAGTCACCGACCGGTCGTGGCGCGTTTGCTAGCTGAGAGCTGCTCAGTGCTCCGCCTGGATGTGAGGGGGGAGGCCTGGCTGGAGGGAGAAGAAAGAGAGCAGAGCGCAGAGGGAGCGAGGAGCTAGGTAGGCGCTGAATGAGGCAGCAGCTGCACGAGCGGTTAGTGTTTTTCCTTGTGTCTCGCAGTTTCAGTTTTGACTGCCTAAATAACAGAGACAGAAAACGCTGTGCAGTTGCACGCAGCACAAAAATTCTACTGTCCTCTGTTCAGTTTCAGAAAGAGTGAGCGAGAGAGAAGAGAGCCTGCAACTACATTTGTGAGTGTCTTTCATTGCTGGTGTCCTGAAGATTGAGCTTCTTCAGTAGTATCTGGCTTTCTCTTTTGTGTCTTAACCACATATTTTGGTACTACTGAATAGGGCTTCGAGAATGTGCTTTCGAAAAGTATATTTAATATACAGTGTATGCTGCTCTGTTTTTGTATAGTGACGTCTAATGAATGTTTGTGAACCTGAATCCTACATGATGTTGAACTGAACCGTGTCTCTTGAATGTTGGAATTTCGTCTGTCTGTTTATCTGTGTCCTATTCTTGTCATTGACATGTGTCGTCTGTCTGTTTATATTTATATTTGTAGTTACCCGCTGCTCCGAGTATAGTTGGAGTGGACGACCCGCCGCCGTCGTGGGATCCGGTTTGCACGCCCAAATTCGGTATACTTGCTTCTATCCTCTATACTACTTGTTGTGTTGCTACTGTAATCTTATTGTGTCTTGTTACTATTAGTAATTGTTGTCAGTTCATGTTATCTTAGTGTGTCTTGTTAGCTCCTGTTATCTTATTATGTCTTAATTGCTCTAGTCTAGTGTTGCAATGGATTCACGGAGGCTCGATCGAATTAGGAAGAGAAGAGAGGAGGATGATGATGAGATGATACTCATCATTTTGCCATTATTGAACCAACTGGGTAGTAGTGTACACTGTGAGAAGAAGCAGCGGCATAGCTCCATTTTATATGGAAAGAAGCGTGTAAATGACATTCTTACAGGGCATGTTAAGAATTGTCGAGTAGCTTATAGAATGGAGCCACATATCTTCAGGGCCTTGGCATCTTACCTAAGAAGGGAGAAGCTCATATTGGATACAAGAATCAAGGTCGAAGAGAAGCTTGCTTTCTTTATGTACATGCTGTCACACAATGCATCCTTTGAGGACTTGCAATTAGAATTCCAGCATAGTGGGTGGACATTCCATGAGTACATCAAGGGTTTCTTTGACATCATCCCTGTCCTAGCAAGTCGGTTTCTGAAACCTCCATCCATTGATGGACCACATCAAAAAATCTCTACAGACCCAAGATTCTATCCGTATTTCAAGGTTCTCACTTGACACTTCATAGTTCTTCTCTTCTCTGTCTAGTAGCTTTTAAAAAATGACATCTAGTTCCATTTTATTTGCAGAACTGCCTTGGTGCTATCGATGGAACTCATGTACCTATAACAATGTCACCTGAAAGTGCGGCTCCATTTCGAAATAGGAAGGGCACCCTTAGCCATAACGTGATGATTGCATGTGACTTTGATCTCATGGTCACTTACATATCATGTGGATGGGAGGGGTCCGCTACAGATGCAAGAGTTCTGCGGTCTGCCATGAACAAAGGATTCAAAGTACCTAATGGCAAGTTTTATTTAGTGGATGGTGGCTATGCAAATACCCCATCTTTTCTTGCACCATACCGGGGTGTCCGGTACCACTTGAAAGAGTTTGGGCATGGCCGCCATCGGCCGCAGAACCATAAGGAGCTGTTCAACCATAGGCATGCCGTGTTGCGCAATCATGTGGAAAGGGTCTTAGGTGTTCTTAAGAAGCGATTTTCCATTCTACATTGTGGAACATTTCATTCAGTAAGGAACCAAGTCAAAATTCCAGCTGCTGCCTCTATCCTTCATAATATCATAAAAATACACAATGGCGATGAGACTTGGCTTGACAACCAACCCAATAACATAGACCCGAACGACTATATTGATCTTCCAAGCGGTGATGATTACAACCAAGAAAGCAATGCACAAGGAAACAACTTGAGGGATGAAATTGCAATGCAAATGTGGAATGCATTCCAGCATGAATAGCCAGTAGTCTTTGCAATGTAATAGCTAGTGGTCTTTGTATTATAAAATGTCGAACTCTATTGTCTTTGTATCGTGCAATGAACTTATCTCATGTTGAACTTGTATGTTAACAATATGTGCGCCTTTACATCATGCAATAAATATATGTTGTGTTGAACTTGCATGTTTATTGCTCAACAGATATGTACCCCAGAGGGTCCCCCAAGTATAACTTGATGAATGCAGCAGGAAAGACAACTTTACTTGCTCCGAGAAAGTCGTCACCCAAGAATAAAAAGGTTTCTCCAAAAGGTAGTTCCATGCTGCATCTCTACGTTACTGCCCCCCAAGTTTTGTTTCATCTCCACTTACTAGGTTTACTCAATGTCTCTCTTCTTTTGTGCTAGTTGATAAGTCAAGAGCCCAGTGGAATCCAGGGCTTGAGAAGAGTTTGGTGGATTTGTTGCACGAGCACAATAATCCTTACTATAGGGGTCAAAATGGCTGGGGGACTGAAACATGGAATGCAATGGTCAAAATATTCCATTCTAGGCACCCACATACAAAATTCACGAAGAATCAAATTCAAGACAAAGAAAAAGAACTGAAGAGAGAGTATAAGTTGCTCTTGGAAGCCCGAAAACAAGTGGTGCAGGTTGGAACTCGGACAGATGCATGATAGAAGCTGATGCACACCTTTGGGATAATATGATCATCGTAAGTTGCTTTCCCTCTTTTGCATCTAGTCATAATCATGCTGGTACTCATTATTTCGCATTCGGTATTTTCAGTCATGGCCAAAGATCAAGAAGTTTAGGACAAAGTCATTTCCTCTCTATGACCAGCTTGGTGAACTTTATGATGGTACGTTTACTAACATACTAGGGTCTGTATATGTCAGTGTAATGGTACTTTCCTAGTTCATTATTTGATTAGTTACTTAAATGCTTTGTACAGGACACATCGCCGATGGATCCTACAACTTCACATCAACTTTTGAGCCATCACAACAACCAGATGTTACACAAGTCGAAAGTGGTAGTCACTATGAAGCTGATGAAAGTGGTGAGCAGCAAGACGATGACTTGCAGATGTTCGATCCAGTGGATAATGAGAGGAGGGCTGAGGTGGATAATCAGAGGAGGGTTGAGCTGGAGATTGAGAGGAGGGCCGAGGTGGATAATGCAAAGAGGGCTGTTGGTGCTGGTGGTTTAGGGACAAAGCCTCAGAAGAATGTAAAGAAGCCTAACAAGAATGATGGGATGGTAGGAGTCATTGATAGATACGTGAAGATGAAAGAAAAACAAGCTGAGGAGGAAAGGGCCGAGTCAAAAGATGTGCATAAATTCACCATTAGCAATTGCATTGTAGTTTTACACACCATGAGAGAGATCACGCCTCACGAGAGAGTGAAGGCTTACAAAGTCTTCAAAAGTGCAGAGAACCGAGAGACCTTCCTCACTTCGGCTGATGTGGATCAAGAGACGGCCATCATGTGGCTTCGGCGAGAAATTGAAGATTTACATTGAGGTAGAATTCTTTGATTTTCTGATGTATAATTCCTCTGTTACTGCAAGTTATGAATGCTTTATAGTTCTCTGATATCATAGTTCTATAGTTCTCTGATATAATCTGATACTGCATGTTATTCCTGTAGTTTACTATAACAGTTGGTAGTTGGAAGCTTTTGTCTGGTTATTACCTCAAGGTTATTGTCAGTTGTGGCCATCTTGATTACGCATGTTGTCTTCTTAAATCAGGGATGAATTAATGAATGTCTGCATGCATTGTTGTTTTCTTGATGAGTGCATCATAGCAGTGTTGAATTAATATGCTCTACTCTGTAAACACAATAATCCTTACTATAGGGCTTCATCTTGCTTGTAAACATATTCGGGTACGTGTCCGTCAAAGATCACTGTTATATCCATCAGACAACACTTTGAGATCTCCTGTACGTGTCCTCTTGATTTACCTATTCCTGTTCATGAAGAGCATGAGATGCAGATAGACATTGTTGTCTTTGATGTTCTTTTAACAATCTACTTTTGTTCTTGTTTTAAGAGGTGGTTGCTTAGGTCAAGGCTGCTGGCAGGGAATGGTACAAGACAATGATCTCAGAGAGTGACAACACTCAGTTCGATGTCTTCTCAAAGTGGCTCGTTGTGTCGCAGTAGTTAGTTAAATTATGTTTGCGCTCCATGTTCTATGTGATGTCTTGTGTTACCCATAAATCTTGTGGAGATCGGCAGTTATCACTTGGTGTGCATTGTTCATATATGTGTTCTGTAGCTTTTAGAATTATGTGATAAAAATTCTGATCTTTTAGATGTTGGGAATTGTTGCATGTTGATTCTGAAATGTTTTTGTTCATATCCTGCTATAAAAATTGTATCTTTTATAAGCTATTAAGCTATATGTTGATTTGCCTTCCTTGAATATCTATACCAAACCCTGTCTACCAAATGACGTTTTAAAAAGAAAGGGTTCTAAGGGATTAGGATGGGAGGGGTTTTGAGGGGATTGGGTGAGGGAAGTGGTTTCACCCAATCCCTGTGGGGATTATACCCACTAATCCCCTCAAAACCCCTTCTACCAAACAAGGCCTGAAGGATGTTGCGCGGGTTTTAGTGTTCGGCGTCCCAACAAGTCTTTAGAGGTGCTTTGGGGTGTCGCTGAGATGCTCTTGGCCGTGATAATTCGATTGGATACTGTAGACGTAGTGAGCAAGCGGCACCAAGTATGTACTTTTGCTCGCTACAAGCAGGTTTTGGTGCGCCATGCGGCGGCCGTTGTACGTGGAGGGCAGAGCATCCCCGACGAAAGCCCGACCAGCTTGTCCCCCCCGAAGGACAAGTAGGGCAGCCCGAATCCAAAAGGTAGGAAAACCACGGGACAAGGTGCTTGATCTTGATCGAGTTGTGAGCAGTGATCATCAGTCTCGGTCCCCATTCCCCAACACACGCACAGGCAGATCAGCCCATGACGTACGTACCTGCGCCGTGGACGTCTGCGGCGAGCGCGTGATCCGCGATCGATGAACATGCGTCACGGACGGGCGCAGCTCCACCCCCGGCGCGAAAGAAAAAAAAAAACATTAAAAACGAAAGGAAAAAGTAAACAAGAAAAGACAAGGAACCAGAAAGAACTGAAAACCAAACCAGAAATGGTAAACCGGAACGAAAAGGAAAATAAAAAATCATAAAAAAATCCTCATTCCTAGCCCACACGAGTGGATGAATGAAAAAAATGGGCTGTCGCACACCCTAACAAGCAACGATAAATAGGGTAAGTGTGTTTGGCTCCCGAGCACAAGTGATCCTAGTGGTTTAAAAAATTTAAAAACACTATTTATAAATTTTTAAAAAATCTGAAGAAAATCATGGATGTAGCCAATGATATATATCACAAACGTGCAAAAAATCAACTTCAAGTACGTTGTAGTTTGACCTGCACGAAAATGACAAAAGTATGGTTCTAAATATGTATATTTTCAAATCTTCATTTTTCTCATTTTTGTGTAGCCCAAAATACAATGTATTTGTAATTGATTTTTTTCATGTTTGTGGGATACATAATTGGCTACATCCGTGATTTTTTCATATTTATTTGAACAGAGTAAATTACATAAAACTACCACAATTGTCAGCAGGTCATACCTGTTTTGGTGATTTTTTTCAAAATCGTACCATTCTTGGGACGAGGAGAAACATATCGCGCTGATTCGTGTCTAACACCATTTTAACAGCAGACCTGACCGATGGGGTCAACTTGTCAGGGCTGACATGGCTGTACACGTGGAGGAGGAGCTGAGCTGGACATGGAGCCCACCTGTCAGCGCCCCCATCTTCTTCTCCCCTCTGTCTCCTTCATCCACCTCCAGATCGGAAGCTCCATCCGCCTCTGTCGTCGTGGTGAACAACAGATGCATAGGAGTAGGCTTGAGTTTGGGGCCGATGGACGCTAGAGGATTCGGGAAGGGATTATGCACTGAAAAGCACACACAAGAAGATGAACACACGCGGTTTACCCAGGTTCGGGGCCCTCGTGAGGAGGTAAAACCCCTACTCCTGCTTGTCTGACTGTATATGTGTAGTATATAGGTGTTACACTGTTGCTCCTTGAGCTGTATGAGAAACGCTATGAACTGAAGAACTAGTGCTATTCTACTAGTGAGCTGAGCTAGGAGGAGAGCTCATACGTGAGCTGAGAGCCAAAGGTTCCTGGCCGGCCGCCCCTCGAGTGTTCCCCCTGGTGCTCCTTATATAGGCAGCCCAGGGGACAAGTAACACTGTACATGACACTATTCAAAACACTATGCTGCACTATAGATAGAATTGACTACTGGGGTCTCGTCCATACTGTTGCCTATGTCATCACTTGTACTCTAGTCATGTCCGCGTCCCTGTAGCCATGACGGCTATGCCAGTACGCTCGTCATCGATCTTATCTTCTTGTCTTGGTCAATGACGCCAGGTCCGAGCTGTGGGCGTCCCAGGATATGTCGGATGACATATGTCGGATGAACAGTGTCGCCAGGATTCCTCATATGTCGGATGAACAGTGTCGCCAGGGATACCTCATATGTCGGATGAACAGTGTTACCAGGATACCTCATATGTCGGATGAACAGTGTCGCCAGGATACCTCATATGTCGGATGAACAGTGTCGCCAGGATACCTTATATGTAGGATGACATATGTCAGATGAACAGTGTCGCCAGGATACCTTATATGTCGGATGAACAGTGTCGCCAGGATACCTCATATGTCGGATGAACAGTACCGAGTGAACAGTGTCATGCCGGGTCATGTATGTCGGGGTGAAACAGTACCGAGTGAACAGTGTTTCGGGCATGCCGGGTGAACAGTACCCGGTGTGAACAGTGTTGCCAGGCAACCTGGGTCTCGCATGGAAAACCACCAACTCTGGGATACCCGGGGTCATATCCCCGACAGCCTCCACCATCTGTGTCGGACCACCTCCATACGTAGCCCTGCCCAAGGGCTCGCACCGCCACCGCCGTGCTGAGGGCCCGCCACCGCAGCTCTGGTCGAGGGACCGCATGGTCCGCACTGCCGCCGCCCTGGCCGAGGTTCCGCACCGCCACCTTCCGGTCGAGGGTCCGCTCCGCCGCCGCCCTATTGAGTTTCCGCGTCGCCGCTGCTCTAGCCGAGGGCCAGCATCGTCGCCGCCCTGGCCCGCCGCGGTGGATCCCGGCCTACCTCCTTCACCGTATGAGGCGATCCCGGGCTCCCATCCAGGACGGCCGGCGCGTCGGCGCTGGCGCATGTCGCACGGCGACGCCATCTTCCTCCTCGACCTCGTGCCGCAACCGCCGGCCGCCACCTCCGCATGAGCCCCTGCTAGGAGAGCAGGCCGGTGGGGGAGCTGCTGTTGCGGAGGAGACCCGGCTAGGAGAGCATGCCGGTGGGGGAGCTGTTGTGGCGGAGTAGCCCCGGGTGCGGCGGCACCACATGGATCTCGTCGGAGCCGTCGTAGGCGCGTCGGAGCCTCGGGCCATACGCATGACATCTAGATCTGAGCGCCTCGCATGCAGTCCCGTCTGTTGGTCGTGGCAGGCTCCGTCAATGGGGCTCCTCCAGCTCGAATCGAGTGTCGTTGATAGTGCTCGCATAGTGGACACTGTTCGTCAGTCGCACTCGCTCCGACGGTGTGGTGATGGCTCCTTTTTCCGTGTTCCAATTTTGAGGAGGAAGAAGAAGATGGGGGCGCTGACAGGTGGGCTCCATGTCCAGCTCAGCTCCTCCTCCACGTGTACACCCATGTCAGCCCTGACAAGTTGACCCCATCAGTCAGGTCTGCTGTTAAAATGGCGTTAGACACGAATCAGCGCGATATGTTTCTCCTCGTCCCAAAAATGGTACGATTTTGAAAAAATCACCAAAACAGGTACTGACCTGTGGTTTGGCTGACAATTGTGGTAGTTTTATGTAATTTACTCGTTTGAAACACATAAATAGTGTTTTCGAATTTTGTAGACCACCGGGATCAGTGGTGCTCGGGAGCACCAAATCTCCTCTCCGATAAATAGGGTTTGATTTCTTACATTTTTCTTAAAAACGACACTCAAACGCATTTTATCTAGATATCCATCAGAAAAACAACTGTTGGTATAAAAGATATACAACTCGACGCAACATGGTTAGTGCAAAACAAAAATACACTAAAAGCATACTGGACGTCTTCTTTCTTCAATTTTTTCACCGTTTGTCGGAGATTGAATATGCATCGAACAAGCACAAGAAAGATTGGGACACCTGCAAATGCCCTCGCAAACTAAGTCTTGAATTGTCATAAACAAAGATCGACAAATCGCTAGAGGAACATGAACGCACCCAAAGCTGCACGGTCTGGCAATCCTTCACCACTAGGTTTGATAAACCACAAAACCAGCTAATAACTTCACTTAAACGACACACCAGCTGCCAAGATACAAAATAATCCAACAGATCTGGCAGCAGCTACCCTCACTGGCACTTCGCATACACGAGAAACATTGATGAGGTAGGGGAAGGCCAAAGAGAGCTTATTCCAATGTGATATCGTCGTCACCACATGTTTTATCTTCCAGGATCTCCTTAATTAGCCAGGTGTAAGGAAAGCTGGCCAGATGGACCCTTGCTTGCGGGTCGGCCAGTTAGCACGCGTGCTTGGCCCGTCAGGGTCGTGACTAGCCCGTAGCATCCCTGGGACTGTGCCTAGACCAAGAGGCTAGGTACGTCCGTTAACTTAAAAAAAAATTATCTTGAGAAAACAGACCCAACAGGTTAAAAACATCCCTGCGACTTGCTAAATGGGCTGGTCTGTTTATTAAAGGGGTCGTGTTTGGATCTCGAGGTGAGACACACAACACGGCCCGTTTATAATGGGCCGCCACGTGCCGAGTTGTACCAGACTCGTTTAGCGGCAGGCGGGGCCGTGGCGTGCCCGGGCCGGCCGTTGGCCCGCTTTGGGGGTAAGGCATGACAATATGTAGTGTACTATCCTCTGCAGTGCTTGTGCTGTAAATAACACAAGTTCATCTGAAAAGTGGCTTTTGCTCCCGAGCTCTAGTGAACCCGGTATTTAAAAAAAACAGAAAAAATAACGAGTTTAAAAAATTATAAAAAACATCACATATTTAGTAAATGATGTATCCCACAAACATGCATATTATCAACTTCAAATACTTTGTATTTTAAGCTATAAAAAATAACAAATCTGATAAAATTTAGTGATTTGAAAACATGCATACTCAGATCACATTTTTCTGATTTTTGTATAGCTCGAAATATAAAGTATTTGAAGTTGATTTTTTACACGTTTGTGTGATACACCATTGACTACATACATGATTTTTTTCATAATTTTTTGAAACTCGTAAATATTTGTTTCGGATTTTTTAAACATCACTGCAGCTCGGGAGCACCAAATTCATCGCTGTTGAACCTGACTAATAAAAGACTAGAAGGGCACACAGGAGCGCTCAAGGAGACGCTGGAGAGAGGCGGCTGGGGAAGGAAGGAGACCTGGAGAGAGGCGGCAGGAGCGCTCACGCATGTGTATGCACAGCACAGGTGCGAATTGCGTACGCCTGTGCTTCTACCTTGTAAACGGAACATAACAAGAAATTTGTAAATCGGATGGTTTGCTGATTCAAGGTTGATACTGCAGTTTCAAATTACAAGAGTCTTGACTATCGAACCATCAGATCGATCATGGCAAGCACGGAGAAAACAAAACCAGATAGGAGTACTACTAATTAGTACGAGTACTATAGTCACTAACGCACAAGATGTTCAACCGATCGAGCTGCGGCCGGGGCCTCGCCAGCGCCCAACAATCTAAACAGCGACAAGGGGAAGAAGCGCCAGGAGCAGCAGCGTATAGTGAAAGCTCGACGCGGCGCAGCTCGGGCCGCTACCGGCGGTAAAGAAGTAGTAGTAGCCGCTGGGATTCCCTCCCTTCGCCTGCGGCTGCTGCCCAGCCGGTGGAGATGGCGGCGTCAGAGGCGACTGCGAGGAGTAGCCACTGCCGTCGCTGTCCGCTGACGACGGCGGCGGCGGCGGCAACGACGAACATACCGTTGGGCACGTGCCGCACTTGCTGACGCACAGCACGTTCGTCTCTGGCGGCTGCCCTCCCGCCGTTGCCGTCTGCCCGTCGGTCGCGGCAGCCTCGCCGTAGAAGGAGGAGGACACGATGATCGTAGGGATCAGCATCGCAAGGCACAGTGATCTTCCCATCTCCATTGCTAATATGGACACATACAGTTGCGATTCTTCTGCCAGTGAGATTCCTCAAACACTTGCGCAGAGGTGGTATATAAGCTGCAGGACCTACCCAAACTGCAGAGGTGGAATATATGTGCCAACTACCGAGCTTGTAGCTCAAGCTCAAAAGGAATATGAGGCGTGGGGAAGGTTGGTTGTAAAGGAAGATGCTCCTTACCTTACTCCTTAGCACTAGCAGTAGCAGTGAAGGGTTGCCGATTCTTCCTCCACGTTCCATCTCCCAAATTCGCTCAGTCGGGCATTAAAAACAGTCCGGTACAAATATCAGATGGACAGCTCTGGTCCATCACCCCCTCCCACGGTCGGTCTCCTTGGCGGCCTGGTGCGGTTGGCGGTGTGCGAAGGTGAGTTCTTGGACGCTGGGGTGGCGGCCTCGGAAGGGCAGGCTATGCGTTTGGCTCTACGGCGAGCAGCGTTGCAGCCGTAGCCGTGGTGGCTCCTTCCCTCGGCCGTGTGGATGGTGTGGGATGGTGCGGCAGGTGGTCCTGGAGTTGTCGGTGCTTCGATGATGGCGGCTCAATGGTCGTGTCCTGGAGAACTCGAGTTGGTGGCGTATTGGTACCTCGTGTGACATGATTGAGGATCCGAGCGAAAGGCCCACGAGGTGATGTCCATGGGCGTTGCTTCCCTCATGAGGGCGTTGTCGTGGGTCCCCTCTCAGTGTCACGCCTCGGAGTAAAAACCCTAGTTTGTCCTTTCGGGCTCGGCGATGGAGGCGCTTTGCGTCGTGACCCTCTTGGGGGCGTCGTCGTGGCGATTAGGTACCTCTTGGTCGTCAGTCTTGATTCCTGGCGTGAAGTGTCCCGATCCCCTATGTGGAGTGGTGGTCTCGTTTGTATCCTACCTTTTACACGTGACGTCGTGGTTTACCGTACTCCGCCCTCGTTGCGGAGTCCGCAGGCAGGATCGGCACTCCACGCCCCAAAGCGAGAGGCAGGCGTACCTCGTTGGTGGTAGCTTGGCGTGTATTTTGCTATGACGTCAGGTGGTTTTCCAAGGGGGCTCGTTACTCTGGTCGGTGTTCTCGGGTGTTTCTTGCTAGAGGTGGTTTTTCATGTTTTCTTGCTTGACTTTGAGTTTGTGGCGATTTAGCTACTTGCTCGCATGTCGTTTTTGTTTTGACATGCTTTGTAAGAGGATTTCCTCACCTCCATGTCTCAGCTCGGCTGTTTACACTTTAATTATAAAGCCGAATGTCTATTCCGAGTCAAATATGGGGCAAAAAACCCAGCCTCCCCAACCGTCCTTCAATAAAAAACGTCAAATCTCATCCATCATATCATCAGTTGGAGTTAGTCTGTGTAACGGCCCAGATTTGGTACTTTAAAATATGGGCCAATTTTCGCTTTTTGTGTTGCATTTCATCATGGCATTCATATTTATATTGCTAATTATAAATAAAGCAACACTTGAGGACATAAAAAGGGAAACAAAACCCTTCCCCAAAAATCCCAATCCAAATGCAAAGCTCAATTTGGCAAGATACCTTATTTTGAATTTCCAAATTGTTTAGGAAGTTCCAAGTTACTTTTATAATCAATTGCCAAAATTCAATTATTGACAAGCAAGGATATAAAATTGAGAATTCATTTTGGTACATTACAAACTATAATTTTGGAACCAAGTTAAGTTTTCCAAAAATTCAAACTAAAATCATGGGGAGCTTCAATATTTTTATATGGGCCTCCATAAATATTTTCATTATTTTGGAAATGTTTAAATACTTTAAATAAAGGAATTTTGGAAACTATCAAAAATGACTATAACTAAACCCTATGAACAAATGTGGTGTAAAACATTTTATTTTACCTCACCAATTTTTGTGGAGAACCTAAAGGTCAACAGGAGCCTATATGAATTTTTGCACATTTTATAAAAATGTGTTGATGCCCCAATTAAATAGAAAAGGCTGCTGGTTTCAATTAAAAGGAAAAGAAAAGGGGAAATGTTTAAATTTCTGACCGGTGGGTCCCCCCTGCCATCCCCTCTCTCCCTCTTCACTGTGGCGCACAGGAGCATCACTGGCGCCACGACCGCCGTCGCCGTGGCTGCCTCTGCCGCCCCCCCCTTTCTCCCCTAGCAGTCAAGGAGGCCCCCCCTTGCGTCCGTGCTCCTCCCCTCCTCACTCCCCATGCCCTCTCTCTTTCTTCTCTCACGCGAAAAACCCTAACCGGGCCACTGCCGTCGCACTGCCGTCACGCACGCCATCGAGTCCGGCCACCCGAGCTCCGGCCGACGGCGCCATCATCACCGCCTTGGAGTGCTGCACCTCCCCGCCGGCTAAATCGGGACAGGACGCCCTCTACCACGACCGCGGCCGCCGTCCTTCCCCGCCTCCGGCCGCCGCGTCCGAGACCGATTTGTCGCCGTCCGGCCTCCCCACTCCTCGCCGTCGAGTTTTTCGCGTTCCTGGTGAGCCTACGCATCTCCCCGTTCCCTCCTCCTCTCTTCCCTCGCTCTGGTTCGTCGCCGTCATGATCAACCATGCCGCTCCGCCGCGGACATGGATGCCGGCCACGCTCCGGTGACCTTTTGGTCCGTCCCACCGCTCCCCTCGACTCGCCTATCTCTCCTCTAGCGCCTATTGCTCTTTCCCACGCCTCTTCCCCTCTATCGCGTCGTCGACCGCCGCCGGTCGTCGTCGGTCACCGCCGCGTCATCGCCATCACGCGTGCCTGGCCTGGTCTCCCCCCCGGCCTGGACCCGGCCTCGCGTTCGACCTGGGCCGGCCACGGGCCGGACCGTTCGGCCACCCTCCCGGCCTGGGAGCCCAGCCTGGGCTGGCCAAAGGCCGGGCCACTCGGGCTGGTGCCCGGCCTGCCTCCCGGCCCGGCCGGCTTGAGGCCGGCCTGTCTGGTATTTGATTTTTCCTTTTGGAAAATAAAAGCAAATTAAAACAATTCATATCTTTTCAAATAATGACTCAAAAATAGCAATTTAAATACCAAAATGCTCAGGAAGACAAACTCTAGCTGTTAGAGAAGTTGAAACCATCTCTTGAGTTTATTTTCTTGCTGTTCACATATGAATTCCTAAAATGGGTTAAATAGTACCAAATCGGGAAAATTCATAACTCGTGAAATAATTAACCAAAATTGGAGAATAAAATATCAATGTGATCAACACTCTAATTGCTATCAAACCATGCTAATATTACATCATGATCACAAATAATTATTTGATGTTATTCATAAATGATTAAATGAATTAAATTTGAATAATTATTTAATTCACTATTTAATCATCGGTACTCCGAAAATTACAAATAAAATACCAAAATGATCGGAAGAACGAAACCTATCCATTCATGTCATGTTCATGCATAATTGAGCCACCTCTCTAATAAATTAATGTTTGATAAGGATGTGGCCATTAAGATAAATATGGGGTTGCTTCCAAATAATTGCACTAATTATTTGGCTCCTCATTTAATTTTGCTTTTAATTTAGATAATGATATCTTTGCATCAACTTGACATGTCATCATGTGATTGAGCATTGCATCTTGAGTTCGTGTGATTTATGTGTTCTTTGCCTTTTCTTTTGGGTATCGATAGATTCCGGAGTCGAGGGTTCCCTCTCCTACCCCGACGAGCAATACTACGCTACCCGGCAGCAAGGCAAGAGATAACCTAACCTTCTTGGCATCTAGCATCCGATGATTTTATCAAATTATTTTATCCACCATAATATTGCATGCGGTTCAAATGTCTTTTGGTAAATATATAGAATCCTATGAATGCATGTCTCTTCCCCGAGCCAATCGCATGTATTCCTACCTATGAACCCTAGGTTGATGTGTTGGCCGGAGACAATTATAATTGTTGTACTCATATGCTTAGCTATGCTTAGCCATGCTTAGTTGAATTGCTAGTTATGTCCGTTATTACATTCCATAACCGTTGATGATGTTGGAGTGATTCGGGCATGGTGGATAATGGTGATGCGTAATTAAAATGCTAAGACGGCTTGGGTGAGTTGCCATCGGGGATGGTGTTTTGCCTCACTCTAGCCCCTAGGTGCGAGTTCTTTACCTCTTGAACCAAGACGAGCGTGCTGCCATTGGTGGGTGTATGGGCGCCTTACTAACTGAATAACTTGTGCGGGCGTATCCAAGGGTCCTCTAGTTTGCTATTTCCATTTACCGTGTGTGTGAGCGGAAAAAGGATGATGAGGATGGTGGTGTTAGGAAGTGGCGATGGGGCAGGGGCTGAGGCTGGGTAAACTTGCCCTGTGGCCACTGATGACTCTTGGATAGTCTCACGCGAGGTAAAGGTTTAACCGCGCCTGCTGGCCGGCCTTCCCCGGAAGAGGGCCAACTAGGTGAGCCGGACGGTACCAATGGGTAAATTAGTACACCCCTGCAGGGTTAATCTTTTCGAAAAGCCGTGTCCACGGTTATGGACATTCTTGGTATCGGATATAAGATCATAGACAACGTTAACCTAATTGATATGGCAGCTAGAGGTTGCATTAATAAAATTGTGATAAAGGTTCATTTCCTCGAGGGTGAGTCGAGGGAGTGCCTTTGTGTGAGATGAGTGGTGATGGTTGCAAGTCGGTTCGCCGAGAACCGAAGATGGTAATGATACTCTCTTACCCCCTTTATAAAAATATTCTGAGTAGACGAATGCCATGTGTCTTTTAAGTTTTGGTTTATGCAAGTTAGCTTTATGCAAAAGAACTACATATACAGCTTTAGAGCCTCCGTCAGTCATTGGGCCTATATCGCCCTACTAAACTTGCGAGTACATCGTACTCAGTCTCTCTTTGCTGCCTATATGATTTTGTATTTCAGAGGAGGACGACACCGAGCGACTAGGTGGTTTCTTCGTTGACGTCGACTACTAGTCTGGGGTTCCCAGGTGGCAGCTTGGGACCGTGGAACAAGCTGGCTTGGGTGATGTTTATTGTAGGCCTCTTAGGCCATATATTTGCTTCTTGTTGTTAGACAACACTACCCGCTTCCGCTTGTTGAATTGTTGGATCTGTGATCCTTTTGTTTGTATATTTGTATTCTTCTCGTTATATGAGTTGCTATATAAATGTTTTGTGTCGTAGAGTCATGCTTTGTGCCAGTTCTGTTCCACAAGTCTCGATCTTTGTTTTATACATTGATGGTTGTGTTGACTACATAGCCTCTCTGTATAATTCCGGGGTCGGGGCGTTACAAGTTGGTATCAGAGCAGGACTGCCTGTAGGAAACCCGTTCTTTTGGTCGATGTCGAGTCTAGTTCGTGAAAATTATTTTTAACCTAAAAATGAGTTGTGAAAACCTTCCTAGGATTCTTTTTACTCCTTATCCAATTCACTCTGATCTCGGTGTCATCTTACCTCTATTTGATTTTAACGGTTCTTCTGATCAGTCGGCAAAGTTCTAAATCTTTAGGATCTCGGGGTTTGGGTTCCTACCTTTAGTTACTAGTTATCCTTACTCCTCTGCCAACCCTAAAACATGAAGAAAGGAGTATGATGGTTCGTCAAGATATTTCTTTGCTTTAGCCCAAGATCTTGAACCGAAGGTCCCGGATTGTGCTAGGGCTCCGGTGTAATTATTCATGAGGGCTGTCACCCTTGTGAGTGTTATGCTATTGTGGGTCCCAGTGCATGAAGCTGATCTTTAACCCAAGATCTTTCTGTTGAACCCTGATGTTATTTATCTATATCTGGAAGCAACAATGATCTATCTTATCTGTCGGAATCGGTTACTAACTTGTCGTTGTTCCAATTCTTCAGAATGGCTCCTACCCGTCGTGGGGAACATAGCAGCCCTGATCCACCACCGCCACCCTCAATGGCGGAGGTTATGATGGCAATTGAACAAAACCGTCTGCGCAATGAGCGGTTGCTCGAGCAGCTGGTCCAGCAAGGGGCCAGGAGGAACACGGACTGCACCACCCTCAACCAGTTCTTGCGGTCCCAACCTCCCTCTTTCTCCGAGGCTAAGGAGCCGCTTGATGCGGATGATTGGCTTCGGGCTATCGAGCGCAAGTTTGCCGCTCTCCACGTTCCTGCGGCGGAGTACGTCAACTTCGCCACCTACCTTCTGGAAGGAGCCGCCGGCTCCTGGTGGGAGAGCCACGTGGCTATGGTTGCCGCGGGCCATGTCATCACTTGGGAGGAATTCCGCACCGCCTTCCGTGCGGCGTACATTCCCAAGCCCATCCTCGAGCTCAAGAGGCGGGAGTTCCTGGACCTAACCCAGGGACGCATGGACGTCCAGTCCTATGGACGGGAGTTCAACCACCTCTCCCGTTACGCCCCTCGGGACGTGACGAATGATGAGGACAAGCAATACCTCTTCCGCAAGGGGCTCGCACCTCGTCTCCGATACGAGCTCCTACCCTTCAAGTTCACCTCCTACCAGGAGCTCTACAATCAGGCTCTTACCATGGAGCAGGGTAGGAAGGAGCTGGAGGCTTCTAAGAGGCCAGCTCCAGCTGATCACCAGAGCTCCTCTCCTATTGAAGGCAAGAAGCGCAAGGTATTTGTGCCTTTCAGCACCGTGCCTAAGGCGCCCTTCGCGCCGAAACCCACCGGGTACCTGCCACCTCCGCCTCGCCCAGCTACTTCGACCTTGGGTGCGGGTGGAAGTGTGTACCACCCTCAGCTGCCTCCACCACCGCAGAGGCCCACTTGTTTCAGCTGTGGTCAGACGGGGCACTTCTCCAGGGAGTGTCCCCAGAAGGCACCGGCTACCTCAGCACCGGCACCTGCTCCCTCTACACCAGCCGCCAAGGCCGTGCCCATCAACCGTGGTCGCCTAAACCACGTCTCCGCTGAAGGAGTTGAAAGGGACCCCCGTGTTCTCATGGGTATGATTCGACTCAATGATTATCCAGCTTCAGTCTTATTTGATTCTGGAGCATCGCATTCATTCATATCCACATCATTTGCACTCAACCATCAATACCGTTTGAGGATATGGACTCCCTGTTAGTGGTCAAGACCCCAGGCTCTAGTTGGCACACTCACTGGATGTCTCCGGAGGTTCAGATTTCTATAGCGACAATTCTTTTCCCGTTTTCGTTGATAGCACTACAGTCAGTGGGGATAGATGTCATTCTGGGCATGGATTGGCTAGCCACATATCAGGCCAAGCTAGATTGTGTTGCCAAGACTATCACAGTAAACCACCCAACCTATGGACTAGTGCGTTACTGGTCCCCTACTTCTGCAACTCCGTCCACTGCCACTCCCCTCTCTCCGGAGATCAATCCTATTTTCCTGGAGGGTATCACCCCACCTGAGATACATGAGGTGGTTGTGGTGTGTGATTTCCCAGATATCTTTCCTGAGGAGTTGCCTGGCAGGCCATCTGATCGAGGTGTGGAATTCGTCATTGAATTGGTTCCGGTAACCGCCCCAACTTTCAGAAGGCCTTACCGCATGCCAGCGGAAGAGCTAACTGAGTTGAAGAAGCAACTTGATGAGCTGCTGGAAAAGGAATTCGCCCGTCCGAGTAGCTCGCCTTGGGGCTGTCCGGTCATCTTTGTCAAAGGACGGAATACCGATGATCCTAGACTGGTGGTTGATTACCGCCCTTTGACTGCGGTGACCGTCAAGGACAAGTATCCTACTCCTCGAATAAATGACCTATTCGATCATCTAGCCGGTGCAACGGTATTCTCTAAGATGGATCTGAGGTCAGGATATCATCAGATCAAAATTAGAAGGGAGGATATTCCGAAGACGGTTTTCACTACTCAATATGGCATATATGAGTATACCCCGGCAGAAAAGTTACTATGACAGATCTCCCTTATCAACTTGAGTTGCTTACCAATTTCCCGGATGTTCATAAGGTGTTCCATGTTTCCCTCTTCCCTCTTCCTACTCTAGGAATCTCGGGGCGAGATTCTTGTAAGGGGGGTAGAATTGTAACGGCCCAGATTTGGTACTCTAAAATATGGGCCAAATTTTCGCTTTTTGTGTTGCATTTCATCATGGCATTCATATTTATATTGCTAATTATAAATAAAGCAACACTTGAGGACATAAAAAGGGAAACAAAACCCTTCCCCAAAAATCCCAATCCAAATGCAAATCTCAATTTGGCAAGATACCTTATTTTTGAATTTCCAAATTGTTTAGGAAGTTCCAAGTTACTTTTATAATCAATTGCCAAAATTCAATTATTGACAAGCAAGGATATAAAATTGAGAATTCATTTTGGTACATTACAAACTATAATTTTGGAACCAAGTTAAGTTTTCCAAAAATTCAAACTAAAATCATGGGGAGCTTTAATATTTTTATATGGGCCTCCATAAATATTTTCATTATTTTTGGAAATGTTTAAATACTTTAAATAAAGGAATTTTGGAAACTATCAAAAATGACTATAACTAAACCCTATGAACAAATGTGGTGTAAAACATTTTATTTTACCTCACCAATTTTTGTGGAGAACCTAGAGGTCAAAAGGAGCCTATATGAATTTTTGCACATTTTATAAAAATGTGTTGATGCCCCAATTAAATAGAAAAGGCTGCTGGTTTCAATTAAAAGGAAAAGAAAAGGGGAAATGTTTAAATTTCTGACCGGTGGGTCCCCCCTGCCATCCCCTCTCTCCCTCTTCACTGTGGCGCACAGGAGCATCACTGGCGCCACGACCGCCGTCGCCGTGGCTGCCTCTGCCGGCCCCCCCCCCTTTCTCCCCTAGCAGTCAAGGAGGCCCCCCCTTGCGCCGTGCTCCTCCCCTCCTCACTCCCCCATGCCCTCTCTCTTTCTTCTCTCACGCGGGAAACCCTAACCGGGCCACTGCCGTCGCGCTGCCGTCACGCACGCCATCGAGTCCGGCCACCCGAGCTCCGGCCGACGGCGCCATCATCACCGCCTTGGAGTGCTGCACCTCCCCGCCGGCTGAATCGGGCCAGGACGCCCTCTACCACGACCGCGGCCGCCGTCCTTCCCCGCCTCCGGCCGCCGCGTCCGAGACCGATTTGTCGCCGTCCGGCCTCCCCACTCCTCGCCGTCGAGTTTTTCGCGTTCCTGGTGAGCCTACGCATCTCCCCGTTCCCTCCTCCTCTCTTCCCTCGCTCTGGTTCGTCGCCGTCATGATCAACCATGCCGCTCCGCCGCGGACATGGATGCCGGCCACGCTCCGGTGACCTTTTGGTCCGTCCCACCGCTCCCCTCGACTCGCCTCTCTCTCCTCTAGCGCCTATTGCTCTTTCCCGCGCCTCTTCCCCTCTATCGCGTCGTCGACCGCCGCCGGTCGTCGTCGGTCACCGCCGCGTCATCGCCATCACGCGTGCCTGGCCTGGTCTCCCCCCCGGCCTGGACCCGGCCTCGCGTTCGACCTGGGCCGGCCACGGGCCGGACCGTTCGGCCACCCTCCCGGCCTGGGAGCCCAGCCTGGGCTGGCCAAAGGCCGGGCCACTCGGGTTGGTGCCCGGCCTGCCTCCCGGCCCGGCCGGCTTGAGGCCGGCCTGTCTGGTATTTGATTTTTCCTTTTGGAAAATAAAAGCAAATTAAAACAATTCATATCTTTTCAAATAATGACTCAAAAATAGCAATTTAAATACCAAAATGCTCAGGAAGACAAACTCTAGCTGTTAGAGAAGTTGAAACCATCTCTTGAGTTTATTTTCTTGCTGTTCACATATGAATTCCTAAAATGGGTTAAATAGTACCAAATCGGGAAAATTCATAACTCGTGAAATAATTAACCAAAATTGGAGAATAAAATATCAATGTGATCAACACTCTAATTGCTATCAAACCATGCTAATATTACATCATGATCACAAATAATTATTTGATGTTATTCATAAATGATTAAATGAATTAAATTTGAATAATTATTTAATTCACTATTTAATCATCGGTACTCCGAAAATTACAAATAAAATACCAAAATGATCGGAAGAACGAAACCTATCCATTCATGTCATGTTCATGCATAATTGAGCCACCTCTCTAATAAATTAATGTTTGATAAGGATGTGGCCATTAAGATAAATATGGGGTTGCTTCCAAATAATTGCACTAATTATTTGGCTCCTCATTTAATTTTGCTTTTAATTTAGATAATGATATCTTTGCATCAACTTGACATGTCATCATGTGATTGAGCATTGCATCTTGAGTTCGTGTGATTTATGTGTTCTTTGCCTTTTCTTTTGGGTATCGATAGATTCCGGAGTCGAGGGTTCCCTCTCCTACCCCGACGAGCAATACTACGCTACCCGGCAGCAAGGCAAGAGATAACCTAACCTTCTTGGCATCTAGCATCCGATGATTTTATCAAATTATTTTATCCACCATAATATTGCATGCGGTTCAAATGTCTTTTGGTAAATATATAGAATCCTATGAATGCATGTCTCTTCCCCGAGCCAATCGCATGTATTCCTACCTATGAACCCTAGGTTGATGTGTTGGCCGGAGACAATTTATAATTGTTGTACTCATATGCTTAGCTATGCTTAGCCATGCTTAGTTGAATTGCTAGTTATGTCCGTTATTACATTCCATAACCGTTGATGATGTTGGAGTGATTCGGGCATGGTGGATAATGGTGATGCGTAATTAAAATGCTAAGACGGCTTGGGTGAGTTGCCATCGGGGATGGTGTTTTGCCTCACTCTAGCCCCTAGGTGCGAGTTCTTTACCTCTTGAACCAAGACGAGCGTGCTGCCATTGGTGGGTGTATGGGCGCCTTACTAACTGAATAACTTGTGCGGGCGTATCCAAGGGTCCTCTAGTTTGCTATTTCCATTTACCGTGTGTGTGAGCGGAAAAAGGATGATGAGGATGGTGGTGTTAGGAAGTGGCGATGGGGCAGGGGCTGAGGCTGGGTAAACTTGCCCTGTGGCCACTGATGACTCTTGGATAGTCTCACGCGAGGTAAAGGTTTAACCGCGCCTGCTTGCCGGCCTTCCCCGGAAGAGGGCCAACTAGGTGAGCCGGACGGTACCAATGGGTAAATTAGTACACCCCTGCAGGGTTAATCTTTTCGAAAAGCCGTGTCCACGGTTATGGACATTCTTGGTATCGGATATAAGATCATAGACAACGTTAACCTAATTGATATGGCAGCTAGAGGTTGCATTAATAAAATTGTGATAAAGGTTCATTTCCTCGAGGGTGAGTCGAGGGAGTGCCTTTGTGTGAGATGAGTGGTGATGGTTGCAAGTCGGTTCGCCGAGAACCGAAGATGGTAATGATACTCTCTTACCCCCTTTATAAAAATATTCTGAGTAGACGAATGCCATGTGTCTTTTAAGTTTTGGTTTATGCAAGTTAGCTTTATGCAAAAGAACTACATATACAGCTTTAGAGCCTCCGTCAGTCATTGGGCCTATATCGCCCTACTAAACTTGCGAGTACATCGTACTCAGTCTCTCTTTGCTGCCTATATGATTTTGTATTTCAGAGGAGGACGACACCGAGCGACTAGGTGGTTTCTTCGTTGACGTCGACTACTAGTCTGGGGTTCCCAGGTGGCAGCTTGGGACCGTGGAACAAGCTGGCTTGGGTGATGTTTATTGTAGGCCTCTTAGGCCATATATTTGCTTCTTGTTGTTAGACAACACTACCCGCTTCCGCTTGTTGAATTGTTGGATCTGTGATCCTTTTGTTTGTATATTTGTATTCTTCTCGTTATATGAGTTGCTATATAAATGTTTTGTGTCGTAGAGTCATGCTTTGTGCCAGTTCTGTTCCACAAGTCTCGATCTTTGTTTTATACATTGATGGTTGTGTTGACTACATAGCCTCTCTGTATAATTCCGGGGTCGGGGCGTTACAGTCTGGAAGATAATAATTCAAACCATGGCTTTGTCGACCATCACGCCGCAGCCGAACAACGCTGCCGACGCCCACAACCAGAATGTCGTTAGATCTGGGTCATGCCCTAATCGAGCCCCGCTGCCCACAATCACAACGCAATTAGATCTGGGCCATGCGCAATTCTACCCAAGGCCGAACGACAACCCTCCACGTTGCCGAAAGCCACAACTCGCGCTCACCAACCGTTTGTCGGTGCGCCGGACACGCCGTCCGAGTAGCAGACATCTCGTTAGCTGCGAAGAACAAAGTTTGCTCTCAATCGACACATAGGGAATCTAAAAGGACAAATCCAACTATGTATAATGTCAATAAAGACATTGACAAAATTTCCGGATTTATTCATAGTAGAATTTTAAAGTTTTCTCTGTTTGTAGTACGGGTTTGTTTTTGAATTTTTGTAATACAGTAGATACACATTTTTCTTGACTGGCTTTAATTTTGAAGAAAAATACAACTTAGAAATGTTGACCTAGCAGGCTAGCACTACACACTACTTCAATAAAACAAAAAAGAGGCTCATCTGTAACAACACGGAGGCCCGCACGCGGTCTGCCCACCAGTCCACCACCTCGTCATATGTTGCTGCGAGCTGGGCTCGGCCCTAAGCGAGAGACTACAAGCCCACATAGCCGCCGCCGCCGTGTCCCACGGTTGGGCCCACACGTGGTCTCGGGACAAGTATCCTTTTCCTCCGCAGCGAGACGGGTCCGGTCCGCGGCACAAAACCGGCGCAGCAAACACCGCCTCTCCTCACCATTCCATCCTTCCAGAACCTTCGAGAAGTGTCGTCCCACCATACCGCGGCACCCCCCGCCCCTTCCGAACACGCGAACCCTTCCCCTTCCCGCACAGCCCCAAACCCTCTTCATCCTCGGCCAGCATTACCGCCTGCTTGGGTCCTCCTCCCGTAGCGCTCTCGCGGGGGAGACGGCGTGGCTGGTCGAAACATGAGAGGGTTTATGGAAGGGTCGTCGTCGTCAGGGAGGAGGACGGGGGCGGAGGAACCGCCGGAGATGATGGAGGCGCTGGCGCAGCGGGTGAGGGCGCTGCGGGCCTCGCTGGAGAGCAGCGAGGAGAACACGGGGAGCGCGGTCGCCGTCCTCGGCTCCTTCGAGCACCGCCTGTCCGAGATCGAGGCCGCCATGCGCCCCGTCCAGGTCATCTCTCTCGCGTCCATTTCCGCTTCGTCTCGAGCGACGTCTCTTCGTCTTCGAATTCGAGGGCTTGCCGCGGGAGCGTGGCTGGGGTTTCTGATTTTGGGGTGGTGGTGCAGGTGAGGAGGCAGGCGGCCCAGATGGCGAGCGACAACATCGACAGGGCGATTAAGTCCGCCAACGACATCCTCGCCCAGGTCGTCATCGCCCGCGAGGTGCGTGCATCTGCTCACCCTCCTTCGTTTTTGTTGCGTTGGATGCTCTCGTCGTGCGCAGTGAGATTACCGGTGAAATATGCAAGGTTCGATTAGGTGTTGAAATTGATGATGCAGAGGCCGTAACTGATTCTCCCGTTGTCTAGAAAGGATTGTGATATTTTCTGGTTGGGTTGGCAAGGTGCTGGGGTATCGCACGCATTGGGAGGGGATTGAGGGGGCCAATGGTTGCTTTGGCATTTGGAGAATGTGCTTGAGGACCTAGCTTGGTTAGCAAGGATGAATATGTGCAGATTTTTAATTTTGGAGGCGCATAGATGGGTGGTCGCAGGTGAGATAGCTTCCACGCTGGTGTAGTTGTGAAGTGCATTTGTTTTTATCTACTGGCAAGGATTACATAATGATTAGCTTATTTGTGTTTTGTTCTTTTTTTTTGCGACTGCATTTCTTTTTTTACATAATGATTAGCTTATTTTCGTTCTGTTCATTAGCGCTTCATCAATATTTTAGAGGATCCGACAATAACTTCTACGGAAGTAGCTTAAGTCTGACACTTGATGATTTACAGCATTTTCTGTGCCGAGGTCGCTCTTTGTAGATCAGTTTGCGCAGTTAAGTTGGTATATAGTTGCAGTTTTGCACCTACAGTTGATTTTATGGAAGTTTGAACAAAAGGTTTGTTGGGAAATTTATTTGCATGCAATATTTTGAGCTTTAGGCAGAAGCAACGATATTGAAGGGTCCCCATGAGGATCTGGAGAGCTACCTGAAAGCTGTGGGCCTTCTGAAAGAAGTTGCTGCCTTCTTTTCACCCAAGGAGAAATTTAAGAGTTCTGAACGGTTTCTGAATGATGTCAACACTCTTTTATCCAAGTCTTCTCTGATGATTGAGGGGGAATTCCAAAAACTGATGATTAAACACAGGTTGAATTTACATTCTGCACCCATTTCGGAAACATTGTTGGTTCCGATATATTGCTAGAGGATCAGTTCCTGTGTTTGCTGGACCTCAACGACAGTATATTAGTACCTCTAACATCATTTTTCATTTTTTGCTGCTGTATCTTTTCTTTCAGCAAACCTATTGAGCCTGATCTCCTAATGGATTGGCCTTCAAAGCCTCAATGGGCATCAGATGGTGACACTGAAGCAAGTGGAGGAAATTCAGGCCACTCTAAGCATCCAACTCCAACACTGATCCTCCCTAGAGTATTACCACTTTTGCATACTTTAGCTCAGCAATTGGTCCAGGATGGAAACCAGCAGTCATGCTACAGAATTTACAGGTGGGCTTTGAGTTGGGGGTTTAACAATTAACATGAAATGGTTCTTATCATTGACAAAGCAGTATCTGACAATGTAAATGCTACTTGCAGAGAACAAGAGGGTCAATGAATGTCGAGAGTACCGAATTATGGGAAATACATTAATAGCAACAAAATATGCAGCAATGAGTCACACTTAGTCAGATTTTTGCCAACTCCTGTGTAGCTAGAATTTTGTTGGCTTGAGAAAATTCCCTACGTACAAGAATTACATTGTTCTGGGAATTCTTGAGCTGGACTAACCATTTAGAACCCACTGCAGTCTTACATTGAAATATGGAATGATTTGCTGAATGATCCTTCCTTTTCCTTCCCAATTTCAATGGACATCTGTTCTTATTTCTGAATTTTTAACACTGCAAAATCAAGCTCAGATCTCTTTTCTTTCTTCAGAGATTCCCGTCATTCGGCTTTAGAATTGACTCTTCGCAAACTGGGAGTAGAAAATCTTAGTAAAGATGATGTAGAAAGGATGCAGGTGCATGCATTAGAGGCTAAAATTGCAAAGTGGAGCCAGTTTATGCGAATTGTGGTGAGAGTCATTCTTTAAATATGCAAGTGGTCTATGTTTTTCACATATCCAATTAACTGTCTATTCTTCAATAGATGACACTCTTGCTTCCTGGAGAACGAAAACTTTGTGATGAGGTTTTTGACGGTATCAGTTTCAACAAGGATCAGTGTTTCGCTGAACTGGCAGGAACTTGTGTTCCAACTCTTCTAAGCTTTGGAGATGCTTTTGCTAAAAGTAAAAGGTCTCCTGAAAAGTTGTTTGTACTGCTGGACATGTATGAAGTAATGCATCGACTTAGATCCGAGGTATGCTAAAAACACACTGTTCTGCACTGCAACACCAACATTATATATGCAGTATGTCATCGAATTTTGATCAGTTATGTATTATTGGCCATCTATATGCAACTATTCTAACTGCAACTATATCAAATTTGAACTAAAACCGTGACAAGAATTATGTAACGGAGGGAGTAGTAGTTATTGGCCATCTATATGCAACTATTCTAGCTGCTGGCAATTGAAAGTGATGTTTTATTTGGTTCTTCTAGTTGCAGTATTGTTAGTGTTTGCAGTTATTATTGTTGTGAAGTAAAAGTCTCCTGCCCCGCAAATAAAGAGTACAAAGTCTCCTTAAAAGTTGTTTGTACTGCTGTACATGTATGAAGTAATGCATGAACTTCGATCCGAGGTATGCTAAAAACATTGTTCTGCACTGCAACACCAATATTACATATGCAGTACGTCATCAAAATTTGATCAGTTATGCTGTCAACTTTAAATTTGTTTTAGTAATTCTGTAAACTTTAACTAGGTTGATATTGTCGACTATGTACACAGTAATTCCCACCTTGTTTTGAACCTCACTACCAGGTTGAAGTAATTTTCCAAGACAACTTTTGCTCTGAGATGCGTGAGGCTGCATTGGGATTAATGAAGCTCTTGGCACAGACGGCCCAAGAAACATTTCTTGATTTTGAGGAAATAGTTGAGAACGATACTTCAAATACTAACGTCCATGACGGAACTGTCCATCCTTTCACTATCTATGTGATCGATTATGTTAAATTCCTATTTGAGTAAGCATCACCCATTTCACCTAACTATTACATTCTTGGACACGCAGAGATTAATTTGACTGCCATGTTAATTAATACAGGGTCAATCAAAATGGTTTTTTACCATTTAACTTTTGGGACGTGTGAGTCATATTTTATAGATAGATATTTTCAACTCTCTCTATTGGTGAGATGAGTTCACGAATTCACATTTGGTTCCATCGAGCAAACACTGATTAACTGTACTTGTGTTTCATACCAATAAAATGCGGTAGATCTGGAGTTCAAGTGACTTGTTGGTTCTTTAAATCTTTACTTAAGTTCTTAGTTTCTATCTTTTCCACTTAGCTCTGGAGCTCTTTATGGTTATGTGTCAATATTTACCATTTCTTACTTACGTGTCAACGCACCACATGTATTGATTTTAGTTTAAAAAAAATCAACCTATAAATTTATTTTATTTTATCTTTATCGAAGTGAATTTTAGTTTGTAAATTAGTATCTTTCTGCATCATGTTGGAAATTTCATAATAATTGATATTTGTGTCTAAAATGGACAGTTATCATTCAACGTTGAAGCTACTATTTCAAGAATTTGAAACTGGAAGTGATACTGAATTCCAACTAGCAGTTGTTTTGACAAAGATAATGCAAGCCCTTCAAAACAACTTGGACAGGAAATCTAAGCAGTACAAGGATCCTGCACTGATGTGTATATTTCTTGCAAACAACATTCACCACATGGTTGTATCTATTCGCAGGTATGTTACATTTTGTGTTTCATGTTCACATCATGTTGTCCAGACAGTCTGCCTGGCCAACTATATTTTTTTCTCTCACCACAGATCAGAAGCCAAAGATATACTTGGCAAAGACTGGATTCAGAGGCATCGTAGGATTGTACAGCAAAATGCCAATCAATACAAAAGAGTTGCATGGGGCAAGGTTAGTGTTTCAGTTAAATATCGTCAATTGGATGTACTGTTTTTTTTCTAGTTTACTGCTTGATGCTTGGATGAATGAGTTTTTTCTGGCCCTCTCTAGGATGTTATACTTTTTGTTGGGCATGGTGTTTACTTGGATGTACTGTTTTGCTTTTCTAGTTCACTGTTCGATGTTCGGATAAATGAGTACTTTTGCCCTGACTAGGATGTTATATTTTTTCGTCGAGCACGTTGTTTACTTTGTAAATTTGGAATTCCTTAAACTTGTGATGAACTGTACAGGATATAGTCATTTCAATAAATTACTGCACCCGTTGATTTCAAAAGGTTCACTACCATCTTATCCGTAGATTAGATAATTCACAAATTATTTCATCTTGTATACACATGAATGGAAATATTGAATGGAGATGATAGCCTCGATTAATCTGATTTCGTTATTTAGGTTGTTCAGACACTCTCTGTTCAAGGTGCCAGCAGCACTGGTACGTCAGCACCGTCCGATCTTAGCAACAGTGGAGTTTCAAGAGCTATGATCAAAGAACGGTCGGTGCAATGGCAGCTTGTCGTGTTCATTGATTTAAATAAGTAATAAATTAAATGGAGTTCACAATACTGTATGCTCTTTCCTTGCCAGGTTTAAGTCTTTCAATATGCTATTTGGAGAGCTTCATGCAAAGCAATCTCTATGGACCATACCCGATCAAGAACTGCGAGAAACTCTGAGGCTTGCTATAGCTGAAGTTCTCTTACCAGCCTATCGGTCCTTCGTTAATCGTTTTGGGTAATGTTAGCCAGCCTTTTTCTTATCTATATGGGCACTGAACACAATTATTGCATTCAATTTAACTGTTTACATATGATAAGAAATCCTACCATTTCGAAAAAAAATCCTACCATAACTGTGTTAGGGCAGAGAGGTGCGAGGATGTGTTGTTGTATGGGTCAGCCCATTCCTGCATCTCTGTATGGATCTGCACATACCTGCATGTGGGAGCTTGTAATGCATGATTGCAGAGACTTGTTTCCGTAATATATTGATTTAGTTGGAAGAACCAACCTGCAAGTCGCCCGACCCCCACGCGTTTTGAGAGTCGACTTTCGCCTTCCGTCGCCGCCCCTCGCCTCCCTTCTCTCCGGTGGCGTTGCTGCCTGGCGAGGAGATGGTGTAGGAGGTCGTGCTCCTTCTGTACAGAGTAGAGGTAGATCCTGCTTCGCGTTCATCGCGGTTGTGCCCTATGTGGCGTATCAGAGTAGGTTATCAGATCTCATCGGCTGGATCTGGTGCGCCCTCGACCATCTCCTCCGGCTTGCTTCGTTCTGGCGGGCATGGCGGGCGGAGCTAGGCCGAGGCATCTCTGCAATAAGAGCCGTCTTCCCCTCTGGTTGTCTGGTGTGGTTGCGTGCGGGCGGCGACTGCATCTGGGCGGTGCGGCGTGGTGCGGAGCTTCCGAGGAGGGAGATGCGCTGGCGGCACAACGCCGAGGACAAGTCTTCCAATAAGTTCGCAAGGTTCAGTTTTTTGCTGCTACTCGTCGTCTCTTCTTGTTACCGTGGTGGAAGAAGAAGAGGGGTGGAGGAGGTGGGCTGGTGGCGGCATGTGCTGCTGCTTTCGCTGCTCCCAGAGCTGGTTTTCTGCGGGTCTGCTTGCTGGTTTTCGCCGGCGACCCGACCGGCGGCCTGGATCGGAGCGTGTCTCCCGCCGATGTGTCATCTCGCAGGTTTGCAAGATCCTGGCGTCTGCGCCAGGTGGAAGATGCGGCGACTTCAACGAGGATTTCTCCTCTATAGGTCCATGCCGGCGAATCAGCTGCTGTTCTTCGTTGTCTTCTTCTCCGGCGATCCGTCGGTGAGGACGCGAGCAGTGGCGGAAGGCTCGATGATGCAGAGAAGATCTACAGTAGGGTTAGGGTCTAGTTGTTTTTTCCCTATTGTTCGGGGTCTTTTCTGTAAATTGGGGACAGCTGCCCCGTATCTGGATGATTCCTGTACTCTCGATTTCCAGTTAATATAATCCAGGTATGAGCTTCAAAAAAATAAAAATATATTGATTTAGTTCCAAGAAAATAGACAAATCCTATCATAGTTATCTTTTACTCAGAACCCATGTTACAATGTGTCTACCACATCCATTTTCCCAGGTTCTGAACCCATGTTTCTTGTAGAAGATACTGTAGTTTTTTGCATGTTACAATGAGTCTACCCCATCCATTTTCCCGTCTGCTTCTTTAAGTTGTTGAATAACTCACAAATGGTTGAAATGGGACCCTAATCATCGTTGGCTCCCAGTCATTTCCCCCATCTATTTTGTGCATTTACTGGTGATGGGCGAACATTGTTTTATATGACCATACTATTGGTTTTAACTTTCAGGAATCTTGTTGAAAATGAAAAGAAGCCTCATAAGTACTTGAAATACTCACCAGAAGGGGTGGACCAGTTGCTGGGTGAGTTCTTCGAAGGACAACAACCTGGTGAACAAAAGCAGTAAGCACCGGGAGACTGTAAAAAGGGAATACTGCTAATAGTTCTTATAGCACAACTTCCGTTAAGATCTTTACATATCCAAGCAACGAAGTGTCTTTACTCTTTGCACGTAACAAATATCGTATATGGCTGGCTGGTTGACATTATATATCTTAGCTGGATTGGCAAGATCCCACATAGCCATTTTGTTTCCTTATGTGGGTGGTTGACATTTTCATGTATATGATGGCATCTGATGTTAACATGAGAGGGCGTTAATTCATATAAATGATATGAGGATTTCATTTCTCAATTCACAATTTGCAGATGCACCTTTTGTAGTATTTCTTGCTCTGTAATTTTCCATATTTTGGTTGCTTTTCTTGCCAACATGTTGCTATTGGATTGCTTTACTTCTCATTTTCCGAGAAAGTTTGATCTATTTGACTAAATCAGTTGTACGGAGTAGACATATGGAGCTAATGAGAAAATGGATTTTCTCACCATGCAAGTGGTCTTTGTTTTATGTTTAATTTTAGTGAAAAACGCTCGCGCGGTACACCAACTTGCTAAATGCGGGCACATTTGTCACGAAGTTGCAAAATGCGAAACTCGGGTCAACTTGCCATTCTTGGGCACGTTAGTCACTCCGTGACGGCGGGGCTGACAAAGCCGCTAAATGAGGGAAAAGTCTTGTAATCACCCGGGGGATCTCACGCTCCCGTCCTCCCTCTCACGCGTCGTCCGATCTTCTTGCATCGCGCGGCTATCAAGCGTCCACGTCGCCCACCTTTCTCTTCCTTTTTCTTATCGCTTTTTTTTTTTGCTACCAACGCGAGTTGCCATTTCCGTCCTCCGCGCAACGGCGACGTGCGAAGCTCTCGGAGGCGGCGCCGCCGCGGACGCACCCGCGCGCTACCGTCGTTCGGCTGCGGCGCCTCCCCTCTCCCCGCTGCTGCTATCGCGCTCCTCCAAATGGCGCGGGATCGAGCCGCGCGCCACCGCGTCGTCTTCGTGTCCCGTCCCTGCTAATTCGACGGCCACGTGCTCGTTTCCCGGTGAGTTCCTCGTCCTCTTCCGAACCCCCGCTCTTCCAATCCATGGTTGTTTCTAGGGTTTCAGTTGTGTCTGAATCCGCTGTTCGTGTTTCTAGGGTTTCAGGCGTCCCAGATCTTCTTCGACGGCCGATTTGACCGCAGTATTAGGGATTTCGAACTGTGTCGAACAAATGGCGGTATGTGTTTCTTCCCCAATGTCGCGAGCTATTTAGTGTTCCTATTTTTCGTTGTTGCTGATGCTAGTTTCTCCCCAAATTGGGGTTTAGTTTCATCCCATGTTGCTGAGGCTTCCTCAGCTGTCCATTTTCTATTAGATTCCATGATGTAACCATGAACTGATCGTGAATTTGCTGCGTATGTATTATTTTTTTGCGACGTGGTGTGCATTTTTTGTTGCAGTTGTTGCTATATGTTGCTAATTCACACGAGTAATTTTATTTTTCTGTAATGTTTGTAATTTCCATGAGTTATTAGCCCCCCATATACCATCTGTTTATGTTTTTTCTGCTATTTTAATGTCTATTTGTTGCTGTTCCATTATAGTTCTGTTGCTGTTTTGTTGTATAAGTAGTTGCCATTTGTATAGTTCTGTTGCTGTTTTGCTGTTATTAGGCTTCCTCAGCTTCTGTGTGTGCAGCAATTGATTTTTGCATTTTTCTCATAATCTGAATGTTGTTTGAGCAGGATACGGAGTGGATGTCCAAGGATCGTTTTGCTGCAAAGCGCTTGCGCAGCATCGCCGATGATCTCACAGATGACAGGAGGAAGATAATCAAGAAGCACAGCGCTTTCGCCTCTCTGCTGGATATTTCTCCTTTCAATGTGCCGAATGAGCTCATTGATTTTGTTGCGGTCAATACAAGTGTCAAGCTCCGTGAGTTCAATTATAATGGTAAAAGGATACTTTTCACTAAAGATATGGTGAGCAAGGTATTCAACTTGCGTTCCAGTAGCAAGCCATTAAATCGTTTGACAAAGAGTGTGCATTCTGATCTGAAAGATTTCTATAAAGGCAACCTCCAGAAGCTTCCTATAGAGAATGTAGCAAATTTGCTGAAGACTGAGGACCCCACCGATGAGGATGCTGTGATAAGGCACTGGGACCTGCTTTGCTGCGCCACTGTGGTGCACCCTGGTTCTGCCAATATGATGTGCTTGGACTACCTGGGCAGCATGGATGATCCAAAAAAGGTACATGAGTTTGACTGGGATGAGCACATACTGGAGTTGGCTATGGGGTATGTAGAGAAAATTCAGTCAAAGAAGAAGAGGCCACTGGTTCTTGAAAAGGGGAACTCAAAGTTTGAGTTCTGGATATGCGGACCTTTGCCAGTTCTTGCTGTAAGTTGTCCAACTCTTTTGTTCTCTTTTCTTGTTTGCTTCTCTTTGCCGTATATTGCAGCATAGATTTAATTATATTGTATCAACACTTGACTTATAATGTAGCAATAATTGTTTTTACTTGTAGCATCGAATTAATTATAATGTAGGATCCCTTGAATTATATTGTAGCATAGTTTTAATTATAATGTAGCAACACTAGACTTATATTGTAGCAGTGGAGTTAATTAAAATGTAGCAACACTTGACTGTTGTGGCATTTTTTGGTTTTGGATATGCAGCTTCACTTTTTTTTGTAGCAACACTTGACTGTTGTAGCTTAACTCTTATTTTTTGTAGCATAGTTTTGACCTAATTCGTTTTGTATAGATTATCTATTTGGACCATCTCGATATACCAAGGAATGAGCACCGCATCAATTACTCTGTTCCTAGAGCTTGTCATGTAACTTGTGCCGACTTCAGCTTTATTGTGGAAATCGACCTCGACAACTCGATCCCGAACAACAAGACTAAATTTGGGAAGCGTCCGGTAAGGCATTGCCCTCCTTATGCGTCTGTGCTACTTTTTCTTTTCTTTTTGCTGCGATTTTTTTCTGATGGAACAATGTATATACCATGCAGTTTCTGGATTTTTCAAAAACAATTTATGGATCAGTAGCAGAATGCAGCAATGTTCATGTAGAAGAAAGCGAAGTCAACCCGTCTGCATCATTGAATGAATGGCTGCAGTTCGGAAGCATGCAGGAGTTAGAGGTTTATTTTTGTGTTTTTGCTACTTTAGTTCATGTGTTTTTGCATCAGTAGCATATGTAGAAGCATTAGTGCAAAAATATTGCTGCAATGATGATATTCTGTTGTTATCACATTTTTCTTCTATGTGCTATTTACTAATATTCTTGCTACATTGTTTTGCTGTCAGGTTCCACCTCGGTTCAAGCATCTACATGAGAAGCATAATGTCCTTTTCGCTTCAGAGGCTGATGATATTCTAAAGCAACTCAATCAAAGTTTGAAAAAGATGCATTCAAACCGCTTGGCTTCGTTGCTGGTTGATGTTGATGCTGCTATGAGAGAAGGTGACGGTCCAAGCGTTGTTTTTTCAACTGTTGCTTCCCAACCAGACGACCATGGGAATGTGCAAAATGATCGGGCTTCACAAGCAGATGACGCATCAAAACAGTCTGTTGTTGGTGACATAGGTGGGAAGGCCAATGCTGGAATGAATGTTGATGCAGCAAAAGATGGTGCTGTGCAAGGGCATGCAGCTAAAGAATTTGTTTGCAACAAGAAGACGAAGGTGCTTGCTATAAGGAAGGGCAAGAAGACTGATGCTAGAGGTTGCAGCTAAAGAGGTCGCAGCAAAAAACCTCCCAGCAGTGGTTGATGCAACGAAAGAGGGTTCTGTTGCAGCTAAAGATGCCCCAGCAGTTGTTGTTGATGCAAGAAAAGAGGGGTTAGATCAAGATAATGCAGCAACAGATGGTGATGAAGCAAAGAAAATTGGTGACCAGCAGAAGAGGGCAAGGGACCCGGTGGTTAATCCAAAATGGGGTCAGCAAAGAAAGAAGCTTAGGCTCCCGGAGGTGATCACAGAAGAAGTTCATGAACAACCGAGGAGGGACAGACTCCCGTTGGTGGAAATTAAAAAGGGTCAGCAGCAATTCTTGCAAGCAACCGTGCCACAACCTGCTGTCATCATAGATTCATCCTGCACCGAAGCTGATGCTGTTGAACGCCAAGAAATCAATAGCCCGATCAGACTTCCGGCTGCCGATCCAATTACAGTTCCAAGTCCAAGGAGGGTGATACCAGCAGGGTATTGGGACGACATCCCATCATTTGAGCTATTCAGCCAGAGCCAAGGTTCTCGTCAGAACGATGACCCAGATACACTAATGCAGCAATCCGATGCTACTCTGCCAGTGGGTGCTGATACATCGTCTGCAGAGAACCTTGTCACTGGACCAGAGGGACTAGTGGGTGTTGAAGCAACTGATGTTTTGGGAAGCAAAACACAAGTATCCACTGCTGCACAAACCGATGTCAGTGCGAATCGTTTGACCGATGATCCAGGTTCTACTGCTGATGCTACAGAGCCCATTTCTATATCTACAGAGTCCATTTCTGCTGCTATAGACTCTATTGCTGATGCTCCAGAGGCCACTTCTGATGCTCCAGATCTATTTGCTGATGCTCCAGACTCTATAGCTGCACAAATAGCCGACAAAGAAATGTTGATGCAACGGTTGATGTATCCAAGGTTCAACTCACGCCAATGCAGCAAAACACAACAGGTTAATTTTACTGGAATTATTTTTCTGAACCGGCCTTCCCTTTTTGTTCCTTAGCAGCTAATTTTCCCTTTTTATACCTTCTTCAGATGTTGACGACGATACAGAGAAAGGTGCAAGTGTAGGTGTTGCAACACTGGAAAAGAAGACAAGATACAAGAGGGCTATGAAGGAGGACTTGTCTCCTAAGAAAAAGATAAAGATCAAAAAGGTCCCTCTTGATGTACCTAACACGTATGACAAGCTTCTCATGCATAATCAGGTTTTAAAGGCTGACCGTTTGAAAAAGAAAAATGCTATCCCGTGAGTTCTTTTTAGCTATGCTGCTTTTTACTGAATGTATATTTGCTGTTATAATTTATATAGGTTGCTACAAATCTACAGTTATGTTGCTACCGCTAAATCTGTTGTTGAAACAACACACTTTTCTGTTTATTGCAGAACCCCATTCATTGTGATTGGGCGTACTCACTGCACATATAAGAGCTTCTACTCTTCGCTGCGACCTCGCCAATGTCTTGAATCTCAGGTCATGGGTGTGTGGACCGAGAATGCAAATAAGGTAGCAAAACAATCATGGGGAAAAAGTGCAAAAGAGTTGAAGAAGTATGTGTTTTCTTGCTATTTAACAGTGAGTTCTGCAGCATCTTTTCCTTTTTAATACAATGTGCTTCATAATGTTTGTTGCTACCTGTAAGCTTTTTGCAGCATGTTACATCTTTTGTTTCTTGTTGCTCCAAATCAAAACAGATGAAGCTAACTATGGATCCACAAGAGTTTGACCTACAAGGTTGCATGAGAGAGTTCAAAAGAGAGAATGAGGAGTTTAAGTTTATGAAGTGTGACCTTGTGAGTTTTTTTTATCTAAAAAAACATTCACTTTTTTATATGTTGTTTTGCTGAGCCTTTTTTTGTTTAACTCTGAATGCTGCAATGTAGCTGCATTTCCCTGTTGTGAAGAGCCACCACTGGATTCTGTGCTCAGTAAACTTGCTGCAAAAGCAGTTCCACACTTTTGATTCTATCACAAAATCAAAGTCCAAGAGCATATTGGAGGAAGTAGCAAACAACTTAGTTAGTTGCTACAAAGCACATTTTTATCTCTTAGGAATTTTCATAGGATTGCACAGTTTGTTTCTTTTGTATCTAACATGTGCACATCTTTTTGCTTCCATAGTTTAAGAACTTCGTGGCCCTAGCTACTGCTTCAAATTGCTCCAGCATTGACTGGTCACGCTTCACGCACATCACCCCTCCCCACCCAAAGCAAAAAACTATGTAAGCTTTATTTTTTATTTTTTGCTGCACAACAATTGTGTAATTTTTTGTATTTGTGTTTTTACTGTTATTACATTCATTTCTCAATCTTTTTTTTTTTGCTTTTTTGCTGCATAGATATGATTGTGGGTTCTTCTCAATGCTGTACATGGAACAATTCAACGCGAAGGTGATGATGGACTTAGATGTTGACGCAATCCCACACTACCGCATGATGGTTGCAACAAAGCTCATTGACAACAGAGAGAACAAGGATGACCTTGTCAATATTATGGAGGAGGACTTGGTTCCTTTATAGGAACCTGTGTTTTTAGATAGCTGTGTAGATTCTATCTGCACTTTTATTTTTAGCAAAACATGTCAAAGTTTGATGCGTATTTAACCAAGTTCGATTATGAGATGACCTTTTCGTTAGTTACTTACCTGGACGAACTTATGTAATTGTCTCATGGAGAAAACAAGTATAGAGGATGGTCTTCATTTTGGGCTCAGTTTTCATATGCCGTTTTGCTGCATCTGGGTAACGATATTGCTAAATTGAATTATCTTTATGCTGTGTAACTGCTTCTAGTTTGCTACAACCGTACCCACCATCAGCAAGATAATGTTGCTGCATAAAAACATTTTTTATGCATCAACACTGGATGATGGGTTGCTGCACACTATTTACCTGGCTTTTTATGGGGGTAATTAAATTATGGATCAACAATAAAATAAGTTTGCTACATTTGAATAATTTATTTGCTCATTTAGGCAAAAACAATTGCTACAACTGGTAAAGATGCTTCCTACATTCCTTTTTTAGACAACAAATATTCTTTCCAAGCAAAATAGAATTTATACTTGTATTCATAGTCTCAAAAGCTATAGCAAAACCAGAAACCATATACAAGTAGTACCATGTGCTCCTTCAACAAAACCATGCAAGTGCATTTTTTTAGTTACATAAGAATGTATGTAGCAATTATATATAGCATCTACAACCTCAAATCAGCTCCTGCTACCAACTCAGCATCCCTTGCCTGCTTGGCCTTGTAGTATTTGCAATCTTGCACTACATGCCCCTCCTCATTGCAAAATGGGCATCTCTTCACCCTTTTCTTCCTAGGTTCTTTTGGCACCTTCTTATCTGTCTTTGGTTCATTAGCCTTCTTCCTTCTCTTTGCTGTAGCCTCCTGGCGCAGCTCGATCAAAGGCTTCCGCCTTTGCTCCTTCAAAGTAGGACGACCAGCAGGCTTTACCCTTGCAGGGTTTCTCAGGTTGCTACCACCAGGTACATTATTTTGTTTTCCACACCTTGGTCACATTGTGTCTGGTCTGCTTGTGTCCATTGATGTGCTTTCCCCTCAGCCTCATTTGTGGCAGCATTGTTGGTTCGTGGATCTTCCAGCGTTTGTTTAGCCGCTTCAGTTAATGCTCTTGTCATCGCAGCAACACGCTTAGCTGCTTCAGCAACCATCTCAGACACCACTTCATATGTAGCATCAGCAAAGCATGCATCGGATGCAAGAGCATTCATTTTCCTGCATAACGAATTGTACTTCAGCGTGCTTGTGGGAGGGACACCAAACCTGATGGTGTTTGTACCAGGTTCTGGTGATGGCGTTGTCGCTGCAGCAGACCAACATTGCAGCATGTATCTCTCTGGTATGACCTGCACATTCATGTGCACCATCACACGGATGATATGTGGGCAGATCAGACCACACATCTCAAATGCATTGCAGCCACACGAATACAGCCCCATCCTCGACCACCACTCGAACCCGATATGTTTTCAATTCAATTCCGGGGTTGGGAACAAGATCATAGCACAGGGAATCTTCTTCTCCTCGCAGCGGATAGAACTTGGTTGACGCAGCAACCATTTTCTGGAACCTCTCGAAGACTTCCCTTGTGTAGAATGCAACCGCATGTTCCTCAATCAGGTAGCTGCATTATGAAAATGTAACAACAGATGTCAGCAGGTGCTACATCAGGTAGGATGCAGTTAAAGAAGGTCAGTTGCTACAGAAGGAATTAGTGCTACATAGATCCTCACCTCCCCCACAATGCCGTTGTTGTAGCCTCCATTACAAACCCTGAGTTGTCCTCACGATCAAGCATCAGGTTCTAGCACAACTCATATTGCTGCACAAAGGTCCAAACTGAGTCACTAGGCGTGATCAACGACTTGAAGTACGAATTCAGACCTTCTGATCTCCCTGTCGTGCTTGTAAACGGGAAGAAGCATTTCCTGAAATACACCGGAGCCCATGTAGCCCTAGCTTTCCACATGTTTTGCAGGTGTTTGTTCTCGAGAAGAGCAAAATTCTGTAGCATTTGCTGCCAGCAAATCTCAAATTCCTCAACAGTGTCTGTGCCATATATGCATGCATAGAAAGCATCAGCGAACGGGTTACCCTCTCTCAGCAGTGGCCCAAGTTTCGTTTTTGCAGAGTGCAGTACATGGAAGACGCAGGCCCGGTGTACTGAATTTTTTAAAACTTCTTTTATTGCTGCGGCTATTTTGCTGCACTGATCAGTCATTATATTCTCTGGGTGCTCCCCACCCATTGCTTCCATCCATTTCTCGAAGACCCACTTGAATGTCTCAGCTTTCTCATCTGGTAGCAGAGCACACCCCAGTACAATAGTTTGGGTGTGGTTGTTTATGCCAACTATTGGAGCAAAAGGCATGTTGTATCGATTGGTACAGAATGTGGTGTCAAAGAACACGCAGTCCTTGTACTTGGTGTACAAAGCTCGTGTCCTACCATCCACCTAGAACAGAGCTCTCACAGCGTTGTTTGCGTATACCTGTGAAGCATAGTAGAAACTGGGGCACTCGGCCTGCCGCTGCTTGAAATACTCCATGGTCATGCTCATGTCTCGCAGCGTGACTTCTTCTCGCAGCATGCTCCTGATGTTTGAAACATCCTTCTTCACATAACCTAGACATCTGGGGTCACCTCCATGCACACTTCCTAGGCAACCCATGATTTTTGCTGTGGTTATGTTTTGATTGTGCAATGTCTGCATAAACTGAAAATCCTCCTCCGGCACCTTCCTATGTGATCGGTAGTACCGGCGACGTCCAACTTGCTGCACCAACGGATGTGTATGCTCCTCGATGAAAACACTCACAGTCCAAACACCTTCCCGCCTCCCCACAAGCATCTTAGCCTTGCAATTGTGACGGAGCAACTTGCTGCGCTGTCTCGAGTCAGGAGCATCCTTGTGCACACCAGCTTGCTTGCTGCGAGACTTCTGTCGAGCATAGGCGCTCATGTCAACTGTTGCTTCTTCCACCATCGCAGCAACAGAAGATTTGCTTCCAGCAGCATGTTTTTCAGCAGCAGGTCTTCCTGTATGCACACACTCAAACAGCCTGCTAAGGACTGTGTCTTTTGGTGCATTTCTGGCTTGGCTGTACTTGGTGTTCCCAATGTGAGTTCCAAAACCCATTTTCCATGCATAGTCATTGTAAACTATCTGTGCTTCCTCAAGGGAGTGAAATGTCATGCCAACAAATGGAACAACTGGTTGGGAGCAAACCTCTTCGCCAGTTTCTTCAGCATCAACTGGAGCAGTAGCACTTGCTGCACTTTGTGGTCCGTCAGCAAAATTATTTGGACCATTATCAGGCTGCTCATAATCACAAAAACTTTCTGCATGACCAGGCTGGTTTAGGTCAAACCCTCCTAGAATGCTATCCGCAACAAATTCCTGCAAATCAATCACATTTTTTTACCAAGCATTAGTTCATTATTTACCAACGGAGCAATTTTGAGTTCAAGCATAAAAAATTTGGCAACAAGTTGCGGGTTCCATGCAACTGAATTTTTTGCTACGTTGTTCCATGCAGCAAATCCCAAGTTAATGTTCTATGAGAGGAAGCTGCTACAACACATCTGAGTAGGTTTCTGCAAACTGGAATTGCTACAACGATTTTCTGAATTTTTTGCTACTGAATTTTTTGTTCAACTGAATTTTTTTGCTACTGAATTTTCTGCTAACGTACAAGTTTTTGCTACACACAATAATCAATGATGCTTACAAAGTCAAGCAGGAAAACACACAAGTTGCTACAAATCCAGGAAGGCAGAAATCGAGGACGGAATTGCTGCACACAAGGATCTCTAATTTTCAGTAGCAAAATTTCAGACTTACCGAAGCTGCGGGTTGCTCAGTCTCTGGATCCGCATCGAAAACTGTCGATGGATTCATCAGATCATGCATAAATCCGTCCATAAATGTTGGATTTGCGCCGCCCTTCGCAGATCCGTATGTAGGTCGCCGCCGTTGACGTTGGGGAGGATTCGAGCTGGAAGCAACTATCGACGGCGGTGGAACGAAATGAGGATGGCCAGGGGGTGGATAGAGGATGGGACGGCGGAGGTGGTCCATCTCGGCGGCAACGGCGGAGGTACACGGCGCGCCGCCACGCCGTCGCCGTCCGCCTCGCGCGTCGCCTCCGCAAGTCACGGGAATTTGCCCAATTTGCCGTTGCTGCGCGCGGGAGATATTTGCTGCCATTGCAGCAAACGTGCGGGTTGGTGGGGGTGACGCAGGATCTGACGGCCCGTGGCGATCAGATTGGACGGCTCCCGACCCGGGGGATCGGACCGAAAGATCCTCCGGGGGACGCCTAGTCCCGTCCTTAAATGAGCACGTGAGAGGCACGTGATGGACTCGTAGGGGTGTTATTTTTCTAAAAAACCCCCCCGATAATTTTATGTTGGACTTTTTTGTGAAAACCGCATCTGTACATAGGGAAAGGGCTCTCTCAACGACATCTCTCTATTCCCCAAATCGAAATCAAACCCTAGAAATCAAGCTCAAGCCCGTGGCCTACGAGAGGAGTTTCCTGAAGGAGGTGTTCCAGCCAGGTGGGCCAGATTTGCGTCCGGAGCAGGGGCACATTCTTCTCTCTCGTACCCGTGGCATGGCGGCTTTGGAGGAGAGGTACCGAGGCCATGCTCTTGTGGCAACGGTGGACTTTCCGTGTCCTCTTCTGTCATCGGAGTCGATGTTGGCCGCAGTCGAAGCTCAGTGCGGCGTCCAGCCTGGGCTCTGCCGCATGGAGGTTTGCTTTCCTCCTGATTTCTTCATCCATTTCTCATCTGAGGAAGATTGCACGCGGGTGTTACATCAGTCCCGCGTACTGCGCTGCTGCGGAGCGACGGTGTCGCTCTGCCGTTGGACAGTGACCTTGTTTGCGTGGATGAAAGATCCGTGCGCCATTCTGAAGAGGGTGAAGGTGGAAATTCTGGAGCCGCTCCCGCCACCGAGGGTGCTGTCGTCGGATTCATAAGATTCCTACTCGCCGGAGGCACCCGTGGAGCGCAGGTTGTGGCGCACACTCACTTACCCTGTGCTTCTGCACATCGAGGAGGTGTCGGATAGGGGCCCTCTCAGCATTGCAGGTACATCTCTGTCGTCGGACAACGATGAGCAGGACACCACCCGCCGTCATCGCTTTGCGGTCTGGAACGACAGTACTGATGGCACTGGCCCCGACAATGTGCTCACTGGTGGTCATGCATTTGCTGGTCCTAGCTCCGGTGGCATCGCCGGAGGGCTGGCTGAAGATGGTGTTGTCTAGGTTCAGTTATCAGTGTGGTGTTAAGCAGTCATATTGGAGTGGTTCAGTTAGTTATCAGTGTGGTGTTTGTGTAATGTGAACTCCAGTTTGTGTACTCCAGTGTGTATGTGAGCTATCAGCTATGTATCAGCAATGTGAACTCTAGTTTGTGTAATGAACTAAGTTTGAATTCAGTTATCAGGTTGTAATATGATGTCAGTTTGAATCCAATTATTAGTGTTGTAGAAAATTTGCACATTGTGACAATTAGTACAAATTCATCCAGGAAATGATAGATTGCACACGATACACCATTGCCATCTATCTAACAAAAGGAGAACTGTCATAGCTGAAGTTTTACACAATTCTCATACCAAAAGGACCGTCAAATGACACTAACTAATCAGAGTATTCTCCAGGTGCTCCCTGTGTGGTGTTGATCTCAACATTCTAGTATTCTTCTTGTGGCCGTGATGTATATTGCCCAGCATCTCCAAACAACAGCCACTTTGCTCCTCTTATTCGTTTTTTGCTTCTCTGCCCCTGTTTGCTTCTCTTGCTCTTTCTGCCACATGTTCAACAACAGTTCTTTGCATTCTTCCTCTCGGCATAGTTCCTGTGGCTCTACCTCTTGCAGTTCTTCAAGAACCAAGTGCAGTGCTTGCCCTACCACTTGCTGCAATTGCAGCTATGTGCTCAGTCACAAATATGGACTCTTTAGGCAGTGGTTCAGGTACTCTTGTTGCCCTTGTAGGTACCTGTGTTGACGGAATAACAACATTCTCAGTTGTAGTTTTTCTTAGTGAAATAAATCCTATGAATACAATATACCTCATGTGACAACTTGTACACCATGGTGTTTTGCAGATTTGTTGGATCATGGGAAGCCACTAAATTGTTAGGAATAATATGCTGAAACAAACAAGAGAAGCACACTTGCTGCCAATATTTCTGTACACAATAGTATGCATTTCTGTACAAGTACAAAAAGTTCTCAAGAATAGCACACTTACTGCCAATACTTCCGAACAATCAATGTCACCATTTTCATCAAAATGTTTAGCTTTTTTCCTCCTGGCCTCATATTATGTTCCTGCTGCTGCTCCATCCTCTTCCGGCTTGGTTTTCTCTTTCTTTTTCTGGAACTTGATCAAATGCTATAGATTCAGTTGCATCTTCCTCAGTTGTAACTTGCTCACCAACACCTTGCTCAGATAGCACTTGTTCAGATTCAAATGTTGTGTCTTGATCTTGGTCAGCTGGATTTTCTGTGTTTGGCACATCCTCTGCTGCCCTTTGATTAGGAGGAAAAGCAATCCCTTGCTCCAGATCAGCCTTGTATTGTTCACAATTTTGCTTTGTGTGATCTGGTGATCTACAATAGCTACAATGCATCTGCACACCATTCTTACTAATTCTTGTGCCACTATCATTCTCTAGCGGGTCCTTTCTCCTGCATCTCTTCGGCCTGCCAACTTTTTTCTCATAGTAATGAGGCAGCACATCAGGGCCATCAGTTCTTGTCCACTCTATCTTGTCCCTGCAAGGCATGATTGGTTTATCATAGGCCTGCATGTACACTTCCAGTGAATAACAACTAGATACCATATCTTCTAGTCTTATCCTCTCATGCCTCAAACAACTTATTGCATGATGGCAAGGGATGCCAGTCAATTGCCACCTCCTGCAAATGCAGCTCCTCATGTTCAAATCAACCACATACTGAACTTGATTTGACATAACTGAGAAAACTCCCATGTCAGCTTACAGTACAAAGATTGGAGAGATCTATAAATTTCCTCAATTTCTGCATAATTTTAGGGCACACTCTCCCTTTCCACTTCTCAATTGCCTCCTTCTTTTTAGTGTGCATCCTGTCTGAATTACACTCTTAATTATCTCCATCATTGACATAATACATACCTCTCTGGCTTCCAAATCATCCTGGAGAAATCATATAAAGTTAAATATACATGTCGCATTACTTATTTGGCGACGTATCCAGTGCAAACCTCAATTCAGTGCAAACCTGCAAACTATTATGCTAAACCGTCGGATGGCCAATCGAGCGACCAGATGAGAAGTGGAACTCCCGGCCAGAAACTTAACACACTTTTCCACTTAACCCCCCACCTATTTACCCACGATCATAACTCCTCGACCTGTCCTCGAGTTTCGCCTACGATCTCGCGTACGTGAACATGATGCCGCCGGCCGTGATCCCTCGCCCTCCACCAGACTCCATGGAAACCATTCGTTCAGATCCGTCGCCACCAGCTCTCACGCACGACGCCGCTCCATCCCCTCCCATGGACCTGCTTATCACTTCATACCATGTGTCACCGCCGGCCGTCCTAGCTGCTGCCGCTACATCCCATCCAGCACCCCTGCCTGATCGTAGCCCTGCACCGGTGAGCACAAATTACGTGTTAGCATATAGTAGTACAAGGCTACTAGCTAGCTAGTTCATTGATACGATTAGATGACTTCTTGTTTGGATCTCGTGTACTACTCCAAATTGGTTCAGGCTAGGACAGTTGTTAGTTTGTTTTGTTCGAGGCACAGATTCATGTAGCACTCGTAAATTTCAGACATCATTATACATATGTGTTGTTGCATTACAGCTTGAGCGTGAATCGGCTTTGCAAACCAACGATTGCAATGATAGAGGTCGACACAATACGGAAATACATCCTCCCCCGATCAATCTGGATAGCTTCAGTACCCCCAAAAAAGGAGCTACCAGCGGCCCCTTTTGTGTAAGTATCATTATCTCCAAATTATGTCTCAAAAATCTTTAGTAGTCACTAACTTGTAACAAATGTATCTTGTACTTTTAGGGTTCGTCTTGTATAGCTGCCTGTGAAGAGGAATTAAAACCAGTTGTAGGTATGACATTCGAGAGTATGGAAGCTGTTGAGGAGTTTTACAAGGCATATGCACACAATGTTGGTTTTTCAGTCCGAATTAGGCAAAACAAGACCGTAGAAAATGTGGTGGTTTGGAAACGGTTTCTTTGTGGCAAAGCAGGTTTCCGAACAAAGAAGGAGGAAGAGGAACGCAAGAAGGATTTGAATGGAGAAAAGATAAGAACACATGCAAGAAAGATTACTAGATGTGGGTGTGTGAGGCAATGATAACTGTCAAGCCTATGCAGGATGGTAAACACTTGATATCACATTTTCATGAAGAACACACCCATGAATTTGTCACGCCTAGCAAGCAACATTTAATCAAGTCTAATAGAAAAGTCAGTGAGAAGGCCAAGAGCACACTATTCACATGCCATGCAGCTAGCATTGGCACATCTGGGGCCTTTCGATTGTTGCGTGTTGGTGAGGGTAGATTCGAGTTTGTGGGGTGCATAGAGAGAGACCTGCAGAATTATCATCGTGACATTAGACGTACCTTCAAGGATATAGATGCTCAAATGTTCATCGACAACCTCAGAAAGAGAAAGAAATCAACCCAGGATTCTTTTGTGAAGATGTTCTTGATGATAAAAACCGCTTGACTCATGTGTTTTGGGAAGATGATTTTTGCAGAAACAATTATGCTTTGTTCGGAGAAATGGTGTCTTTTGACTCTACATATAGCACCAACCAGTACAACATGATTTTTTGCCCATTCACTGGAATAAACCACCACATGGGGTCTGTTTTTTATGGTGCCGCCTTGATTGTTAATGAGAAGATAGGTTCGTATAAATGGGTGTTTGAAACATTCTTGAAAGCAATGGATGGGATAGCACCTAGGCTTATAATAACTGATGAAGACGAGAGCATGAGGATTGCAATTGAAGAAGTTCTGCTTAACACTATCCATAGGTTATGTATGTGGCACATAATGAGAAAGCTTCCGGAGAAGGTCGGCCCTCCGCTGCGAGAGGATGAACATTTTTACAATACTATTAACTCATGTGGATGGGCTTTTGAAAAACCTGCTAAATTTGAGGAAAAATGGTCTGCCATGATTGCTGAATTTGGTCTCCAGGACAACACATGGTTTTCTAGGAGATATGAACTTCGTGAATCATGGATACCAGCTTACTTCAGAGATGTGTTCTTGGGTGAGATTCTCAGAACAACCTCAAGGTCAGAGAGTGCTAACTCATTTTTTTAACCACTTCATTGGTTACAAACATGCTTTGGTGGAGTTTTGGATTAGGATTGGTACAGCCTTAGAAGAACAACGTCAGAATGAAATTAAGGCTGATCACGAATGTCTGAATTCTACGCCTCCATTGATTACATCCTGGGGGATTGAGAAGCATGCCAGTTTGTACTTCACCAATGAGGTTTTCAAATCTTTTCAAAGGGAGGTGCGTGTAGCTAGAGATCATTGCTTGATTGAAAGCATATCACAGGAAGGTGATGTGAAAACCACAATTATAGGTGGTGACTGCTCTTCCAAGCCTCGAGAAGTTCAATTTAACATATCATCCATGAGTGCTCATTGTTCTTGCATGTTATTTGAGACACGTGGAATTCCATGTCGACATATCATCGTGGTTTTGAGAGGTGCAAAGATGAATGAGCTCCCTAGCCATTTTATTCTGGATAGGTGGAAGAAAACGGTTAACAGGAGGCAACTATATGATAGCTATGGAAACTTGCTGGAAGAGAATGAGAGTAGTTCTTTAGATTTGGCAAAGCGGAAACTGGTTTCAGAGATACATAAAACATTTGATGACACAATCAGGTTGGCTGAACACTCTCCGGAAGAATTAGAAACACTAAGAAACACTCTCATTGATATGAAAAGCAATTTATCCCAAAGGGTTGCTGCCAATAATCCAAGTAGACAAGATGAATTGGAGGCATACATTGGTTGTAGCATGCCTGATCAAGTTGAAATCCATCCACCAAGTGATGTTCGTACAAAGGGGAGATGCAAAAGAATCAAGGGGCACTTAGACAAGGGTGGACAACATAATAAGGATGGAAAAAGGAAGGAAATTAAGGATGGAGAGGGGGAGAAAAATGTTGGTGGACCGAAAGAGAAGGTGCCTAGAACGTGCAAGAAGTGTAAGCAGGTTGGCTTCCATGATAGCCATAATTGTCCTAACATCGACTAAGAATCATACAGGTAGAGTGGCATACACATGTAGAAACCCAATACTGAAACTCCAATGCTCGTTTTGGTTCAGTACAAAAGGTTCATGGGTTGCGCTCTTGAAGCTGAATGTTGAATTACTTCTGAGAGTTTATTACTATCTGTGTATCCCTATGTATTGTAGTTTCTCTTGGAACATTCTAGTTGTTTGTTTTTCAAACTATGGAAGAACTTCATTGTGCGATTTATTATTTAGCTTTCTTTTTCCTCTCTGTTTTGCTCCATGTAGCAGCTCATTTTGACCAAGCCGAGGCACACATGAGCTATCGTCAGGTGTTATGCTCAGCAGCATACATACTTGTAATTTGTGCAACTGAATCAGCAAAATACTCAATCATACATGCCTTTATTTGTCAAGAACTTGGTTCAGTATAGATGTGCAACTGAGCCACAGCACCAAGTACAACGAGAAAATGCAGTATCAAAATTGCACCGAGTCTGAGAAACAACATCCTTTAACAACAATTACTAGTTTAGATCACAGATTGTCTGCCCTGTATTCTGTACAGCAGCAACCTGACTGCGAGTCTGCGACAGCTTACAAGTTCAGAATTAGGCGCTGCAATGTACAGAACCAATCTTCAACGTCTCCCTACAGAATCAAGCTCGCACACACGCCACCGCGGCCGTCGAGTCGATGTCGCATTCGGCAACGTCGCGGATGCCAAGCTGTCGTCATGTTGGAGCGGCGACCTGGCCGCCGCCGCGTGAGGGCTGCACTGAGTCAGACGAGCCGCCGTCGAGTCCGACGAGTCCCCGACGAATCCGCCGAGCCGCCGTCGAGTGGATTCATCGGAGAGTCCCAAGAGCCGCCGCCACGGCCTGGGCGACGAGCTGCCGTCGCGCGGATTTACCACCGCGGCGGCGCTGGGCAGCGTGCTGCGCGAGAGGAGATAATAACTCCCAAAATTTCAGCCAATCGTGGGTAATAGGTGGGGGTTAAGTGGAAAAGTGTGTTAAGTTTCTGGCTGGGAGTTCCACTTCTCATCTGGTCGCTCGATTGGCCATCCGACGGTTTAGCATAATAGTTTGCAGGTTTGCACTGAATTGAGGTTTGCACTGGATACGTCGCCTACTTATTTACACATGGAGAAATCATATCAAGTTAAATACACATGTGGCAGTGCACTTGTTGAACACTTCACAAACATTGTTTAGAAGAAGATCACAATGAGGAAATTCACTAAAAAAGGCCTTCCACCACGGAAATCTGTTTCGGCTTGTATGTCCAACTGATCATATTATCTGGACCACTGACGGTTCTCGTGATCCCCGCTCTCATGTGTATTCTGAACTGTATTCTTATTTACCTCTCTTTACTGAATAGTGTACGGGCCCACATCCGCAGAGCATTCAATTTGTGCCTGTCCGTTAATTCCTCACAGTCCATGACGGAGACAGTTATCCTGGGCCGTCATCTGACGAACTTGGACCGCCATGCCCGCGTCCATGGCAATAGGCAAACGTGCATGGCTTGCTGTTCTGAAGATTGTTTGCAACGAAGACTGACTTGGTATTTTGACATGCTGGCACCTTACTCTTAGTTTATTACGAGTACTTGCATGGATGGTAGATGCACAACGGTTAATTGCATGAGAACTCTGAGGTGTTGCCTCGTTCCTGGCATGACCATTTGCCTATAATCTTGCTCACCTCACATACTAAACCCTGCCATTGCTCCCCAAAGAAATACAGTGACACCGAAGGTTTTCTTAAAAAATCAATAGCCCAGTTAATTGCAGATTTTTTCTCTCTAACAACCAAGACTACATAATTAGTTGTACTTATGCATTAGTCGTCTAAATTCTGAAAATATGTTATTACAACAAGTGACACTAGAAGATCGGATCTGTACACCTATTTTATCGTTTCCTATTAACCAACCATAGGAACATGAAAAAGATACGATCAGGAAAGAGTATAGTTTTTACATCACATAGCACATGCAAGGTTAAACTCTATTTTGCAACGACCTGCTTGGTGCATGTGTTTTTTCTATGCCCAGCCACACCACAATTCGTGTATTTCGCAACCTTTCTTGGCTGTTACGATATGCTATCTTCGAACGAAATCAATTTTGACTCGCGGAACCAGATGTTTCCGTTGTGCAAAAACACATTTTATAATGTCAAAAAAATTAGAAAACTAATTTGGGTGTACATCCAAACATTTAATGCTCGGTCACAACATTTCGAGAAAAAAAATACTTTTTTCAGTCATCCGTAGAAAGATTGAAAAGTCATTTCAGAGAACCGAAATTGTCTTTTTTTACATGGAACATATCAATGGCTTTTCTCGGAAATGCACATTGGCTCACAGGATTAGAGGCTCCCATTATGGAAAAACACGTTTCAAAATGTAAAAAATTTCCGAAAGAATTCAAGTGTACATCCGAACATTTTATGTTCGCACAGAAAAGTTTCATGATTTTGTGGTCTTTGTTAAAAAGATAAAAATGTCGGTCTTTTTGGCTCACGTGAGCATCTAATTCCATTATGGAAAATGCATTTCAAGAGTATTTAAAAAAAATCAGGATTACATATGGATATTTTATGTTCACGCACATAATTTCGCGCAAAAAGAGGACACGATGTTTTTGTTCTTGGAAGCAAGTAGTCCCATTATAGAAAATGCATTTAAAAAGTTTTCTCAATGTTAGAAAATCCAGAAAAATAACTTCAGGTGCACATCTGGACATTTTATATTCACACAAAAAATTTCGGCAAAATAAAAACATTTTTGTGGTATGTAAAGAAAAAAACTTCATTTCTCCAAAATGACTTTTCATGTGACGTTATTTTTTTGCTTATTGCACATCCACAAAAAATGTTTTTTCTCGAAACTTTTGTACAAACATAAAATGTATAGATATAAACCAATTTTCTTTTGATATTTTGAAATGCTTTTCTTCCAAAATGGAGCATCTAGTCCCGCGAGCTAAAGTGCATTTCCGTTGGACATGATGTTTTAGCTAGCAAGAATATCTAGTCCTATTATGGAGAAAACGTTTCGCTCCCGCGACAAAACCCTAGCTCACCTCCCTCCCCTCACTCCTTCCCTGCTCCTTCCCCTCCCCCGCCGTTGCCGTTGTGCGCCGCTGGGAAAAGCCTGTGTGGTGTCGGCGGCGGCGGGCGTTCCTTTACCCGCTCGTGGTGGGGGCCGCATGGTGGAGCTCCTGCAGCAGTGGTGCATTGCTCTCTGGTGCGATTCGAGTCGTGCGGCAGCGGTGCCCTTGCGGCGAGGGCGTCGATGGAGGCAGTGTAGGTTGGTGGCGGCATCCAGGATGAGGCCGCAAAATAAAGAGCGGCCATGCGCCAGATCTGCGCCAAAATATAGATATTGATATTTTTGATCAAATGTTCAAAAATTTGACTTTGTAAAAACCCAAAAGGCAGGATCAATAAAATAGAGAGTGTGTCTCTCAAGTGAGAAAGCCATGGTTAGGAGAGGGATGAGAGTGGCGGCGCCGGCGCCAGATCAATCGCCGCTGTAGGTGCCAATTCTACACCCGGCCGCCTCCGCCACCCACGTTAGCGAAAGCCACGAGCAGAAAAGGGAGCCACACACTAGTAAACTTTTCAGACGACGGAAATCAAGATTATGTACCAACAGAACATGTTAACTGATTAATTCTCGTACCACCGGGACAAGAAATGCAACGTCAAACAAGACGGACTGGCCTTCATGACCCGCATTAAATGTTTGAATACATGGAGTAAACTACGACCGGTGACAATTATACAGTAATTTTTAAACGGCCGCATTCACTGACACAACCTAGCAGTCACCCATCCCAACTTGCCAAGACTCATATGGACTGTGCAGATAGTGTGACTAGCTGGACCTATGAGCCAAAACGCCGCCTCACCATGTATTTTGTGGAATATTTTCCAACCATTCTTGTGCTCTGGGCATTCTGCTTTCAACTTTTCCATGTTTGCTTCCCATCTGCCAACTGTAGTTGATCTTGCACATGCCCAAAGAAGGTTCATCGTGGTCTCTCCTTTCCAGTGTTGCCTCATGTTCTACAGCAGACGCCTTACACAAAATCTGTGCTCACTATCAGGGAATACCTCTAATACTGCTTTGATCAATCCTTTTGGCTTGTCACTCATTATGGTGAAAGGTGCTATATTGCAGATGTTCAGATCACTCTTCAAAGTTGACAAGAACCATTTCTAGCTGGAATAACACTCTGCTTCCACAGCTGCCACTCCAACTGGGAATATACAATCATTTCCATCAATGCTAAATGCTGTTAGAAGTTGTCCTCCATATTTTGTGTTGATATGTGTACCATCAAGACAGATTAATGGTCTGCATCCCTTGAGAAAACCCCTTTTGCAGCTATCCAATGCCATGTATAGTGTACTGAACACACTTGGATTGCCTACAATCCTCAAATAAAATGTGCTGCCAGGATTCTTGTACCTAATTTCTTCTCCATAGTCCCATAGAAGGTTGTACTGCTACTTCTTATCTCCATGGATAACTTGCAGAGCTTTGTACTTTGCTCTAGCTAGCTTGTACCTATTTGGTGTCATGTTCAACTCCTTCTGAATAGTTTTGGCAAATGATTTGATAGACACATTCTCATTACCTCTAAATTCTTCGACAAATTTATTGGCCAAATATCCATATGTCAATTTCTTCACATTCCACACCCTCTCACATTCATGGTTCCCCACAAATTCTTTCACCAAAAACTTGTCTGCCCGGTTGTCCTTGGACACCACAAGTTTCCATGGACACTATCTATTTGCACAGTCACCTGAACATTGTGCTTCCAACCAATTTGCATTATTCCTCGTCTTAATTATCTGCACTCTTTCCTTCACACAATATTCAGCTAATGCTTTCCTCACCTCTACCATGCTACTGAACACCATACCGAGCTTGAATTGGGGAGTTTCCATGTCAGTTTCTGGATTAAATGATTTAGTGTGGAATTAATTTTGTACTCATCTTCACGATTAGGTAGCTGCATCTCATCATCTTCTTCAGGTGCATCTGCCCACACCTCTTCCTCTGCTTGCTTCTTAATCAGCACATCCTCAACATCATCATCTACTGCTTTCACAAAGTCATCATTATCTGAACTGTATTCATCTTCAAAGTCATACTCACTATCAAATAAATCTATATCTGACCCACTATGGTGTCCAGCATCTGCAGCTTCTTCAGTTACCCTCTTCCTCTACTTCCTCACTTTAAGTGGAACAACCGGGGTTAAAACTTCAGGCAAAGAACTACCTTCTTGCACAACATCATCAACCTTTTCCTGTGTCTTTAGCAAATTAGCATGATCCACATACAACACCAAATTCTTGTACACCTGAGCTGCATCTGCCACCTCTTTAGCATGCATATGCCATATCTGACGCTTCAAACCATCTGCTATTGACTTCCCTGGCTGCAGCCAGTACACATGTTTCCAACTGGATCCAGGACAGCCACACTGGTAAAGTAGATAGTCAACATGATTTTGACTCCATTTTTCGGCTACGCAATCATCGAACCAGTCTACTTTTCCTTGTAAATATCTTCGATTAGGACCATGCCACAGAAAAGTCCTCCATGATGCAGCGCTATGCTAAATTGAAACCTACATTTCAAAGCACATGAGAAATTCCCCTTTTCAAAACCCTAAGTCTATTAAATCACCTACAATACAAACCTACACAATTCCAACATTACAATGAACTCAGATATTTGGGACTAACTGTAGTCTCGAGCGTCGGCGCCTGGCTCTCTGCGCCGCGGTGGAAGCAGCTCCCGCTCCTCTCCTTTCACTTGAGATGTGGGCGGCTGAGATGTGGGAGTCGGAGATGTAGGCGTCGGGGATTTCGGCGGCGGAGATGTAGGTGGCTGGGATTTTGGCAACGGTGAGGTAATCCTGCTCAACGACACGGTGCCACGGCCGCTGTCGTCGGCGCCCTGCCTTCCTCTGCATTGCTACGGGAGGAGTGGGGACGAAGAAATGACAAAGAGGATAGATTCAGGTGGGTTTTCACAAAAAAAAAACATCGCCGAAACATCGCCTCCAACGGGCCCTCCCAATGGAAGCGTCGTCAAATGTATGCTACGTCAGCAGCTTATGTCAGATTTTACACCCCGCCGTCACGAAGTGACTAACGTGCCCAAGAAGGCAAGAATGGCAAGTTCGCGGCCGGCATTTTGTATTTTGCAACTTCGTGACCAATGTGCCTGTGTTCAGCAAGTTTGTGTACCGCGCGTGCGTTTTTCTCTTAGTTTTATGTGCAGGACGTGACTATTGCTAGTTCTTTTCATCTCACGTGGTTCTTCGCATGAGTCAACAACCTTGACATTTGTATAGATGGGGCTATGGCCTATGGCACACATTTGTTCCGAGAACGCGCAGGTTTGCGTGTCATTAAATTAAGCAAACAGAGAGAGAAACCGAATTAATTAAGCAAACGGAGAGTTGAGAGAGACAAATGGTTCAGTTACACCAGACACAGACACGAAGATCCCGAGCTAGCTTATCCCCTCAGTTATTACTAGCGGCACAGATGATGAGAGCCGGCCACTCATTCCTTCTTGGTTACTCATTCCGCTAGAGCCATAGATCGACTTCGAATAACCAACAGGATTTTTTTTTCAAAAGGGAAGCTACCCGACCTCTGCACCGTCTTCGCTGCATACATACGTCTATGATTTGTCTCATTTATTTAATAAAGACGGACAACAAGATTTACAATAATCATGGACAAAAACCATCAAAACAATAGTTCATCTCGCGCCGCCTGGCCGCGGGGGCCCTGCCCACGATGTCCGACCACCAATTGGGTCGAGATGCAGTTCTGAAGCCTGTGCTGGTGAAAAACCATAGAAAAAAAATGCTCCACGAGAAAGTGCACTACAGAGAACCAACTTGTGGTTGGATGATTAGGAGGGTGGTTGTACTTTTGACATTGGTGTTCCTCATTAACGACGAAATATTCTTCAGTGGGAGGCGATGTTCCCATTGATAGCGAGACGACTGTGGTAACTTCGTCAATTTCAAAACCTGATCCGCCGGCTCGGTCTCTTGAAGGTGGTTATAGAGGTAGGAGGCTGAGTGTATATTTGTGTATGTAAGCTTCTGGATTTGTAGTGTGTGTAGCATAAAAAAAAGAACACGCACTGCAGAATAGGGTGGTCGCATGTCTCATCCAGTCATCCTCCACTACACATAACGGGAGTTTACCTGCACGGTTGCACCATGGTTAGGAAGCCCTCGCTATTGCAGCCGGTCCGCTACCACCCCTGAAGCACAAGCACACACTTCAAATCGTGCGTCTCATATGATTTATCTAATCGTAACTAAGCAATGGTTGGTGATCATGGAGTGAATCGCACAGAGTTGTTAGCATAGAACTATCACTTTTCAGCTCAAAATTCGAAAAACTACCACTTTATGTTTTAATCGTAAAAAACTACCACATTTTGTTCGGCCGTTCGCAAAAACCACTGATCACGAATTGAACGTGAATTGACAGCGAAACTGACAGTGGACCCCACCAGTCAGTCCAATTAAAAAAATTGTTGGGCGAAGTGGACTGTTGGCCCACTTGTCAGGCAAATAAAAATATAAAAAATCTAAAAAGAAGGGACGCAGCGTTGACTCCGGTGGCGATCTCGGCCGCGGCCGCGAAGCCCCCCTTGGCTAGCTCGTCGGCGCCGTCGCGCCGCTCCTGAAGACCCCGCGACGCGGCTGGCCCTCACCCATGCCTGCTCGCCACTGCTGCTCGCGCTTCTCTGCTCGCCGCCGATGCCGCCCCGCTCGCCTGCGCGCCCACTCGCCGCCCCGCACCCGCGCACCTGCTCGCCGCCCATGCCGCCCCGTTGCCTTCTCGCCGCCGATGCCGCCCCACGCCCGCCCGCGCGCGCCTGCTCGCCGCCGCTGACGCCCGTGCTCCTCTGCTCGCCGTCGATGCAGCCCGCGCTCGCCTGCTCGCCGTCCCGCTCGCCGCCGCTACCGCCCGCTCGTCAGCTGGCTGTCCCGCGTCCGCCCTCGTGCGTCTGCTTGTAGGAGCGGACAAGCAGCGCGACAACGACGAGCTGCTCGGGCTCAAGAGAGTCGCCGCCTCCGCCCAGAGCCCCAAGGCGTCGTCCCCGTCTCCGGCGGCGGCAGCGGCATTGTCGAAGACTCTGGGAAGAACGACGACGGCTCCTCCTCGCACTCCCTCGCCTCCTACCGCTTCTCGCACTCCTCGTCCTCTATCTCTAGCGGAGGCCACGACCACAGCGACCTCGTCGGCAGCGCCACCGTCAACCCGTGCTTCTCCCTCGACTCCGCCGCGCCTGACCACAACAACCCTCCCCGCCTCTGCCTCGTCCACCATCACCACTCCACCTCTAGCCGCAGCACCCACAGCGGGACCTCCCCACCCCACCGGAGGCGTGCGTGCGCGGGCGAGTGCTCGCAGGCGCGGGTGTGCGGGCGGGCGCACGCAGGCAGGGAGCGCGCGTGCGGGTGCGGGACGGCGCACGCAGGCAACGGCACGACCATGCGCGGCTGGGAGCACGCAGGCAGCGGGCACGGGCCGGAGCACGTCGACCTCGTCCATGGCGCGCAGCTCCGGCGACGAGCACGGCAGCGGCGCGGGGGAGCATGGCGGCGGCGGGGACGAGGCATGGGAGGCCGGCGATGACACAGCTCCGGCGACGGGCACGACGCCGTCCATGTCCCTTGGGAGAGACACAGCTCCGGCAACGAGTACGGCTCCGGCGATGGCCCCATGATGACACAGCTCCGGCGACGAACGCGATGGTGAGAGCTGGTCAACGGGGATGGATAAAAGAGGAAAAACACTAATTTTAATCGGGCTGACATGTGGGTCCAGATCCACATCAGCAAATTGGTCCTGACAAATGGGTCCCACATGTCAGAAATCGTGTCAATTCTCTCTAAACCTGCAATAAGTGGTTTTTGCGAACGGCCTAACAAAATGTGATAGTTTTTTGCGATTGAAACATAAAGTGGTAGTTTTTCGAATTTTGAGCTGAAAAGGTGGTAGTTCTATGCTAACAACTCCAATCGCACATGGTCAAAATAACCTTGTGTCGCTGGGCGATAGGGAATCGATCACATACGGTTTACTAGTAGAAATTGTGTGCGATGTGCACCCGGCACCCCATCGCAAACGGTGTGGAGCACCAGTCATGTGCATTTGGCAGTCAGGCGTATCCAGTGGCGGAGCTAGGGGGGGACCAGCAGGGGCCCTGGCCCCCCCTATGGCTGTGTACAACATGCAAAATTCAGTGCTTAATACTAGTTTAGACAAGATTTTTGACAGAATTAGCTATATTGGCCCCCTCTAATCAAAATTTGTCATGTTTGGCCCCTGTCAAGCTTTAATCCTGCCTCCGCCCCTGGGCGTATCCAAGGGGGTACTACAGCCACTTCATACCCATTCATGTTCGACTCGACTGATTGTCGTCGCTACCACGCTAGGGCATGGGCCCGTCGACGCCTCAAACATCGGACGCCATCGAACATCGAGGGTCAGTGACGGTCGAAGGGCGCTCGCCAGTCGACCATGGACAACGGATCTGGCTAACATCTTAACCTAATCTGTTTGTTTGTACCAAGTACGACCGTAGAAAATTGTACTACCTCAGTTCCTTAATATAAGACGTTTTGGTAGTTCAAAACTACCAAAAACGTCTTGTATTTGGCAACAAAGGGAAGCGAAAGTCTAATTCATAATTATTAATTTCGTTTTGCAACAGAAACAAAGAAAGACAACACCAATAAACCTATATTTTAATGGGCTAGTGGAAAAGGAGTTACACTAAAAACTTAAATTGCATCTAAATTGCATAAAATATATTATTAAGATGATATTAACGCTATATAGATGACTTGGTTTATTTTTCTGCTACATCTCTTTTATGGCCATCAAGTTTTTTCTTAGCAGAGGAGAAACGTATCAGGTGCACGGAGAACGTATCCAGTGAAACCGTGCACCCGTGCACCCAACCCCAAAATCGACCCCCTAAAATGTTTCAAAAAATACGAAAAAAAGTTTGGAAATACATTATGCTCATATCTAATATGTCACAAAATTTTGGCTTCAAATTCGTAACAGAACTCAAGAAACAAAATGACAAAGCCGTATGTGAATAGTGATCTGAACACTATTCATGCTATACTTTGTTTTTTTGTTTCTTGAGTTCTGTTACGAATTTGAAGCCAAAATTTTGTGACATATTAGATATGAGCATAATGTATTTCCAAACTTTTTTTCGTATTTTTTGAAACATTTTAGGGGGTCGATTTTGGGGTTGGGTGCACGGGTGCACGGTTTCACTGGATACGTTCTCCAGGTGCACGCTAGGTTTGGTTACCTCCTATTACCTGTAATACAATCATTTGCGTCTCAAATGTTTTCAATATTTTTGCAAAATTATTTGTACAAATAATATAGATTGAAACAGGTGTCACTACAGGAAAGTGGTACTTTGCCGAGTATCAAAAAATACTCGGCTATGGTCAGTTAATACTCGACATACCGGCAACGGACACTCGGCAAACACTGTCATAAAAAAGTTTGCCTAGTTATCAATATCGGGATGTGGACAAAATGTTTGCCGAGTATTACATCGAAGCAACTCGGGCAAATAAAGCAACTGTCAGCCATCCGACTGAAACAGAATGGACACGTGCCATTAATATTTTCCCAGTGTCAGCTTCACAAACTCGGTAAACTAAGTGGACAAGAAGCCGACATGTGTCACCGTTTTGCTGAGTGCCAAATTTGGATTCGACGAATATCTTTGCCGATTGTAATTTCTAGAGATAAACGCACCGTTGGTCGTTGAACTTAAATTAGATGAGTACTTTGGTCACATAACTCTCAAAATGTGATAAACTGGTCACTGAACTCTCAAAGATGAGTATATTGGTCACATTTTTGCCAATAGAGCACAAAACGATGAAGTGTCTCGCTGATCACAGCAAAGTTACGGTGACGTGGCATGTGACTGTGCTGTTTTTTTTGTAGAAAGGACCTTCAAGATATATTTTTTTCATTGCAAGCGCGTAGCACCCGGTAAGACATTTCTCCGAACACCTTATGGTCGCTGTAGTTCAGAGCTCGCCGACGCTGGGAACGATGGGAGGCGGCGGTGGAGAGCTTGGGTGGAGGCGGAGGAAGGCTTAGGCTGGTGGCTCGCAAGCTCGTGGCTCCGGCATCCGACCTCGTGGTCAGCGCTCGGTGGGGGTTCGGGAGGTGGGTGTGGCCTGCAGGTCGCCCTAGAGGCGGAAGTCATGGTCCATCACCTCGCCGGCAGCGGGGGCCTTCCAAGTCATGCGGGGCATGTCCAGTGCGGCGTCACATCCCACAGACGGATTCAATAGCACATATTCAATAGCAGCTGCGCGTGGTCCGCGAAACGAGGAACATCGGCGCTCCACCTCTGAGGTGTGGCATCGAAGTGGGCTGGCGGCGCCAAGTTGTGCGACCTGCGACGTGATGGAGTCATGGAGGTGCATGCACCGGCAAACATGTGGAGACGCTGGCTCTGTTCCGACAGATGCTGAAGCAGGGCGCACGTCCGGACGGCCTGTCGCACTTAGACGCCATGGCGGAGGTGTACGGCATGACGCCCGATATCGAGCAGTACGGCTGCGCCATCGACTTGGTTGGCCACGCCTAGAGCTCGTGGCCGAGGACCACGTGGACGGCTACCTCACGTTCCTCCGCCCCTTCTTCTGGCGGCATCAGTGTTGCGTGCTCGCTGTCCGACGCGTGACTCTTCGACAAAGGCCTTAGCACGACCAGTGGACGTCACGGAGCTCTGGGGACTGTTTTCGAAGACCGGAATGTGGTGTAGAATGCGAGTGGACGGCGACAATCACTGTACCGACGCGGAGATGAAGAGCTGCCGTTGACTCCAGCCTCCAGGCATCCCGCATTGACTACTTCATCGAGGAGGAAGAGGATGATGACGGATGATGCAGACGTTTTTGACTAATCGAAGGAGCTCGGCATGGGCTCTAACCATGGCGATGATGACGGCAATCCACTCCAGGGAGAGCTAGAGGAGCTCGGACAGAGAAACCTTTTCTTTTTCGTGCTAAAAACTTCAAATTTAATTTTGTTCCTACCTATGACTGGAGTAGAAAATACATAGGGGTGTTTTTGCAAGAAAATGGATTACCAGTGCGGTCAACTGCACAGTCAACATGCCATGTCAGATGAAGTTAGTTCCACGGACCCAAATGTGACGAATATACTCATCTTTGAGAGTCTAGTGACCAGTTTATCACATCTTAAGAGTTATGTGACCAAACTGCTCATCTAATTTAAGTTGAGTGACCAGCGGTGGGTTTATCTCTAATTTCTATACCCGGCGACGATGCATCTTTGCCGAGTGTGTCGGCACTCGGCAACACACATCCCCGCGTTTTCCCAGATTCTACCACATGTCATCACCTTTTTCGAGTATTTTTCGTTACACTCGTAAAAATTTGTTCCCACGTGCTCCTTTGCAAATACTTGGCAAAGACTATTTCCATGTGTGCAATACTCGGCGAAGGATAAACAACATTTTTTTCTTATTACTACATCCCTACATTTTCAGCATATAATATCAAGTATATTCATGCATTCAAAACAAACACATATAATTATTCATACAATCACACACACATATAGATGCATACTAACACATTAACATACAACAACATATATATATATGTATATATATAACAACACAGGTCAGACACCATAACGAGTTTATATCCATACGAAATAAGTTTCTGAGCGAAGTTCACAAGTGACATCCCTGCAGTGAGTAGCATGTCCGTGCACCATCGAAGTGTTCGCGATGCAAACCTACAATTTCAAATGTACAAGAATGAGTTAAAAAATTCAAATGCAAACGGTCGAGAAGCAAGAGCATAATTCTAGAAACAACCACAGAGTTTTTAACTAAGCTAGAGTCATTGCCTCCAGAAGATAGAAGGTCCAGTCGATGGCGTCAATAGACGTCATTTTCCGCTCTTATTTCTCGCCTAATTTTTTCTGCTCTACTTTCCCGCCAAAAAATTTGCTTGACAGGAGAATGCGGAGGCAGAAAAACCATCATGTTAAAAGATAATGGTATTCTCAGAAACTCTTTAGGTGATGTCATTCAGGTTCTTAATGAATAATCAGCATGGCAACATGCGGTGACCCAGCACACCACTGCATGTTGTAGTGCGCAAGTCGTTGACATAACACTCACAGAAGGACTTATCCGTGAATATTACATCCCTCAGAGTAGTACAACAGAAACATAGCAGGTCGAAGGTAACACTATAGGATTATAACAATATTCAATACAAAATCTCGAGAACCTCCTTTATATAAAAGCAAGTCCCATACAAATGAAATCCAGAAAAGATCCAATTCGTAGCACTAAGCTGGATTAACTCTATCTCTACTCCTAATCCAGTACTGTTGTTGTCACAGCCCCAATCTATTCCATCTGGAATATCTTTATCCAGGATTGTACTCGTCGTTCCAATAGATGTTGTCTCCTCCATTGGCAGTGTAGTCTTTGTGTATGCCATTGACACTGCTGTCATTGCCCCTCCATTGCCATTGTTGTCGTCATTCTTCCGTTGGTGAAGTAGCGGTCAACTCCTTCAAGCTCCACTAGGTTGACTTGATTCCTAGTGGAAGACCTCCTCTTTCTCGTGATGGATAACTGACGTCTCTTCCGATGGCTCCAAAAGTCTAAGCAGGGGGTCAAATGGGAAGGGGTGAGTAACATCGTTACTCAGCAAGTTCAGAATATATAGAGATAAGGTGTTTCATGCACTAGCTACTGCCATGACCATAAGAGCAACTCCAGCCGTCCCCCCGGGAGCCCCCCCCAGGACCCCCTTTATGACGCCGACAGCCCATTTTTTCGTAGTCGCCCCCCAGCGCCCCCCCAAAGGTCTCTTTTTTCGCCGGATTTGGCCCAATTTTTATCCGGCGTCCCAGGCCGAACCCAGCGCGCCGGGTTCGGCCTGGGGACGCCGGCGAAAGGGAAAATGGCGCGAAACCGAGGGAAGCGCGCGAAGCTTCCGGTGGGCCCGCCCTGTAAGCGGCACACCGCTTCGTCGTCCTCATCGCCTCGTCTCCCGCGTCGCATTAGTGCTCTGCCGCCGGTCAGGCGTACCGCCGTCGAGTCAAATCGCCCACGTGGCGGAGTTACGGCGCGCCACACTTACTGCCCCGCCGGTATTTATTACCCCGCCCTCCCACCGCCGTTCCCATGCGCCAATCTCGCCCAAACTAAAGCTCGCCCCCTTCTCCTCTCTCTCAAGCTCAAGCTTGTCGTCGAAGCACCAATGGACTGGTACTCTGCAGAAGCCGCGGCGGCCAACGGCTTCAGCCGGAACTAGCTGTAGGACGGGGAGGCGCGCCTGCTGTACGAGGCAGGCTACCCCGCCCCGCCGAGCATGTGTGTCCCGGGCAACTGGCGGCTCAGCCAGATAGGCTTCCTCGTCCCCCCTGTCGTGGTGGGTTGCACGGCATATCCATCAGAGATGGAAAAGATGATGGGGCAGGCGACGATGGATGCTCGCGCGGGATTGGGCAACAAGCACGCGAACACACGCTAGTTACCCAGGTTCAGGGCCCTCCTTGTGGAGGTAACACCCCTACGTCCTGCTCTTCTTGTTCTTATTGCTTGATCACAAAGGCGGGCTACAATGGCGCTCCTTGAGCTGTTTCGGGTGGCAGCCGGCTGGAGGTCCTAGCCGGCTGGAGGTTGAAGATGATGCTATGTGTGCCTCTCGGTCTCTTCTTCGATCACGTGCCTCGCGCAGGAGGCTCTAGCCCGCTTTATATAGGCAGCGGGCTAGGGTTTTGGGTTACAGGGAAGTTACAGGTTTGCCCCTATGACATCACTACGGTTACAAGCCGGCTGGAGCTTGTTGTCATGATTCGGTACAGGAGATGCCCGACAAGGGGTACTGTTCATCCAGAGCGGTTATACGGGCCTGGCCCACTCGTACGGAGCTGTCGGTTGGTGCGTCCGGCCTCAGCCCAGCCGGATGTTCGCATCCGGGTAGACGCAGGCGGCTTGTTTCATCCGGCGGGTTCCAGGCGGCACTGCGCAGCCGGCACTTGTTCAGCCGGCCTGCGAAGAACTGAAGGAATAAGATTCTTTGGGATATCCGGGGTTCATATCCCCGACACTAGCCCCCGAGATCGTGGAGTCTTGCTAGCTCGCTGGGAAGACTTCTCGATCTTCTCCTCTGTCTTGAACGTTGCGGTTGAAATGTCGAAGTTGGAGTCGGCGCCGGCTGGAACAGAAGCCGGGTGGAGCTGAAGCTCGCCCGTGGGGAAAGCTCCTCGGACACTCCTGATCTTGGCCGTCTATTGTCGAAGTCATTGTTGATTTGTTCGGCTGCGTGGAGCGGGTCCAGTAGATCTTGGCGGCCCGGAGTGGCCGGCTTGATGGCTTAGGTCGTGGCTTACGTCAGCCACGCTCAGCCGCTTCGGGGAGCCGTTGGTGTTCTGCCCGAGGCCTGGCGCACGTCGCCTCGGCTTCATCGGGACGGATTCTCTGTGGCAACTGCTTGCCCGTGGGATCATCTGCGGAAAGCGCGGCACGCTTCGCACGCCACGCGGCACGATGGGCGGAGCAGTTCCGCCTGCCTCGCCTTTAAAGTGGACAGAGGGGGAACGGCTGGGGTTACCGTTCCCCATTCCTGCTTCGTCTTCGCCGCCGATTCTTGCGCTCTCCGGTTCTCGCCCATTCTCTCTTTCGCTCTTGCCGTCCTTGCATTTGCCTCTCTCACCACGGGAAACCGATCTTCCATGGCGAGCTCAGGCGCGTGGATGGGCTCCACCGTGGACGATGCATTCCTCTGGAAGCTCCGTCGGAACAAGTTCTTGGGGATGACGGGCGACGTGGGAGCCCGCGCTCCCCCTGAAGGAGAGATTTCGCCGGCGCCCAAGAAGGGCGAGTTCGTCGTGTTTTCCGCGCACTTGGAGCGGGGATTGGGGCTCCCGGTGAGCTCCTTCTTCTCGGAATTCCTGCGCTTCTACGGGCTGCAGCCCCACCATCTGGGGGCAAATTGCATTACTCAGCTATCCTACTTCGTCACGCTGTGCGAAGCGTATTTGGGCATCTGGCCCAGTATGGAGATATTTGGCATGTTCTTCTTCCTGCGGGCTCAAACGACCGCCGGGCAGCAGCGCGACTGCGGCAGCGTCTCCATTAGCACGAAGAATACGCCGCTGCCCAAGATTAACCTGCCTGATTCCATCAAGAAGTGGCAGAGCACCTACTTCTACGTCCAGAATCTTACTGACGCCGACCGAATCGGCCTTCCGGCCTTCTCCAACTCGCTGCCGGCGTCCAAGTCCTGGATTCGGAAGCCGCCTGTGGAGTCTCGAGAGTGCTTGTAGCGATCCTGCCCTTTTAAAAATGGCCAAGATCCCTGTGTTCTGTGCTAGTCCTTGGATCGAATAGCTAGCACCACAGTTCAAGATGAAGTATCATACATTGCATCAAAATTCTATTACAACGTATGATCCAGAAAAATAAACATTACAAATTGCATAGCCAAAGGCTAGCATATTACAAAACTCAGCAGCGGAAAACATTTAATAGCATGGAGTCCTCATCATCTTCATGTGCCACAGGCAGACATGTTGGTTGCAGACTCGAAACCTATAGCGTTCCTTACTCATCGTCAAACGAACCTGCAACGATAAAAGCGTTGCAGCCAAAAATTGGTCAGAACCATTTGAATGGATCTGGCAAATGATACTTGTGGACTCATAAAGGCAAACTTCTAACATCTACATGCATATTTGGCTGGTGGAGTTGACAGGCTCTTGCGCAAAGCAAAATTTCATCCTATACTTTCAAAAATCATTTCTTTCTTTCTAAAACTTAGGAGACATTCCTGGGCGCACCAGTGTCTCAAACCCGCCCATGTTCACCCATCAAATTTTAATTTAGAAATTGGAATGAATGAGATTTTTCCGTCGACCACCTTGCTTAGTTACTCAAATTGTCCATAACCGAGGACACGGCTAAGATCTTAGTTTTAAATACTCTCGAGAGTTTGTGACACTTTCACCACTTGACTTCATCAACCCATTCTGTCCTTGACCTTCTTGAAGTGAAAAGGAAAGGTGAAGATGAAGACGAGACCTTTGGGAAACAGTCCCCTGTTCCTCTGGCAGACCCATACAAGACATTCATCCGCTGCGAACTGCCGGAATCAGGTTCCTAGAACTTACTTAGTCAAGGCAGAGCCATAGTACCAAGTGGCTGCACTGGAAGTAAACTAGACACGGAGTGACATGAAATCTCGAGGCCCTGGGTGGCGAGCACAAGTGCACGTACTCAGGTACCCGCAGAACTGGGCCTGAGCAGCCACTCAACTTTGAACCACCAATAGAGCAACTCCAAATCCACCCAGGTGATTGATTAATTTAGTAGAATTTCTCTTAACTCATCTACCACAAAACAATTCATTTTTGCAGCAAGCCAATCTACTAAATTAATATAGGTCACTAGTCATCTAATTCATGTGGCTAACCTAACAGGTTTGCATAGCATATAACTTTATTGAAAACAGCTATCATGCATGCTACTGGAAAATAGTCTACAATGCAATATAGTAAAATAGTAGGTCATTTATGCTGGAGTATCACTTGCCTTTTGAAACTTGTCGTTGCTCACACACTCTTTTCAACGTAAGTCGTGTCTCTCCGTTCAATCTATACAGTACAAACACATAGCAATCAGCAAACAATACAACAACCAAGTAATACAAACATAAGAGCAAACATGGATAGAACATAAGGGTAAGTAGGTTGATGGTCTAGGTTTTAATACATGATTCAATATGCAAAAAGAATCAATGCATTTAGTTTGAGGCTTTCCATTAAAGGTCAAGGGTTTTAATGCTAGGTAGGCTAACGTTTGCAAATCAAGTTATAAATAGGTTTTGTGCCAAAATCAACATTCCCATGGTTGAATGTTTCCAACAAAATTAGGTTTTGGTTCTACTGGATAGAGGACATAAAGTAACACATATTCTAAGATTTCTAAAACTATTTTTAATACAATTTTTGGATTTCTAGAAATAAAGTTATGTTAAAATTACTCAAATCGCACATTTGAAATTTGAATAATTTAAACTAACTCAAAACAGAAAACTAAAACGTCAGAAAGATTCTACTGGTTCTAAGGATTTCAAATATATAAAAATATTTGAATTTGGCCAAGCCAATAAAAAGATATGATAAATCTAAGATGCAGGGGTTTTTCTGCAAAACTGCCATTTAAATCTAACTTCGGGAAAATCCAGAAAATCCTCTGCTGACTGGGCGCTGACTGGCTGCTGACGATGCGCTGACTGGATGCTGGCGTGGCCTCCTCTGATTCGCCGATACCCTTTCGGTAAAAAGAATTAAAACGGACCGCTGGATCTAGATCTAACGGTCTAGATCTATTAGACCTAAAGCTGGCGGCGCATCCCGGCCGGAACCCTAGCCGGAGACCTACCCGCGGCGGCGACGTGCTCGGCATGCCTTGTTCCGGCGTGTCTAGGGGGTGAGGGGAGAGGGGGAGCTCACCACGGCGTGCAGCAGGTCGAGGCGGACACGGTGGCGCGGTGGACGGCGTCGAGGTGCTCCAGGTAGGCGGAAATCCCTCGCCGGACTTGGCTCCCACGGCGGCCGACGGTTGTCGTGGACGAATACGTCGATCTGGGGGCGCAAAAATCACCAAACGGTGTCAAAATGATGCGCACGAAACAAATAAGGAAAAAGGGAGTAGAGGGAGGGCACGGGGTCGTCGGAGCTCGCCGGAAAAAGGAGAACTCGGGCGGCCTGGGGGCGGAATGGAGAGGGATTTTGGGGGAAAAGAGAGAGGGGACGACGGGCTTTTTATAGCCGTGCTCGGGCGCGTAGATCTTGGCCTTAATGGCACGAATAGAAGACGGGGATCGTCGGTGTCTCCTGCGATGGACGCGCGCGAGATTTGGGGAGGAAGAGAGTGGTGGTGTCGGTGCTGACAGGTGGGACCGCGGCGTCAGTGAGAGAGAGGAGGGAGACGCGGGCCGGACCGGTGCTGGGCTGCGCGCGGGGAGAGAGTAAAGGGGGGGGGGGGAGATGGGCTGCTGGCTGGGTTTCGGCCCATTTGGCCTTTTCCATTTTTTTCTTGTTCCTTTTCTTTTTCTGAAATCCTTTACAGATTTTGTAATAGAGCTCCAATTTGATTCAAATAAATTTTGTAAAGCTTGTAAAAATCAGAATAAGTAATTTTAATACTTTGCACCCATTTCCAAAATATTTTATTTTTAAATAAAATCAATTATGTAATAATTGCATAATTGACACCTTTAGGTAAAAATATCAAATAGGCTTTTATAAAATCTTTTTGAACTCAAATAAAATCCAAGAAAATAATATGAGTAGCATCATGTAATACAAACCATGACAAACTCATTTTTTATTACTTTTACACAAATTAAATTACCAAAATACCCTTGGGCATTCAAATGGTAATTGCCATTTCATAATATAAGAAAATAAATTTTTATTCTTTTGAAAACTTCATAAAACCAGGAGCGCAATGCACAAATGCAGTGAAAACATGAATGCCATGCTTGTTTTGAAAATTTTCAAAACACAGAAGTGTATTTTTCAAAAAGTTTTTGATTTTTTAGAATTTGAAAAACTTGGGATGTTACAGTGCTTTGTTCGGCCGGCTGAAGGTGTTGGTGGAGGCCGGCCTAACGTCTAGGGATCTGACCCTGGCGTGGCTGTCTAGGCGGATATACCCGCTGTAGGCGCGTTCGCACAAGATGTGCTTCTACTCTAGCATCCGGGATCCCACCCGGGCCAGCTTGGAGTTGCCGAAGCCGAAGACCCTCTACAAGTGGGCTTCCCGCCTCGTCTCCGATAGGATCGAGGTGGACTGGGATTTCGGGCTCGACCCATTCACCCATTCGGAACGTGCCCCAGAGGTTAGCCCTTGTTCTCTAATCTGTTTTCAATTCCTTCATCCGGCTGTCGCTTGACCCAGTCGGCCTGTTGTGCAGCTTTGCGAGCTCCAGAGGGTTGAGGACTTTGAAGTTGTCTTCGAGCCTGACGTCAGTGGCCCCTTCACCAAGGCGCTGACGGCCTTGCTGGAGGAGGATTCCGCCGACGAGCAGGCGGGAGGGGAAACAGACGCCACCGCTGAGGATGAATCGGGCGGCGGCGCCCGTGTCGCCCCGGACAGGCGCGGCGACACCACCGGATCGTCCGACGGGGGTGCCGATGTTGGTGAAGGCGGCGAAGGCGAAGATGACGCTGCCTGTGCCGCAACGAGCCCTATCCCCACTGCCGGCTCCGACTCCGATTCGGCAGCCTATAGGGACGAGGACCTCGAGCGCGACGCTCCGCCTCTGGTTTCGTCGCCCCGCGGTAAGTCTCCTGAGCCCGACGCCGCCGGGCAAACTGACGATGTCATGCGCATGGTAGTAGATCTTTCCAGCGGTTCCGAGCCGGACTCAGAAGGTTCCTCTTCCGTGCCAGCCTCCAAGCCGGCGCCGTCCTCCCGCAGGACCAAGGAGCTGGAGGCGGCGGCGCGGAAGAAGAAAGCCATTCTTCCCCGGCGGGTCCTGAAGGAGAGGCGGTCGAAGTCGGCCGCCGATGTCGATGCGAGCACCGCGTTGCACAAGCGGAAGGGCGCGTTCGAGAGGCGGGGCGTGCTGCCCGCCAAGAAGTTGGCTTCTTCGTCGTCCCGGCCTACTACGGCCAGCTTGATGCCCGCCGGGAAACTTTCGGCGGAGGCCCAGGCGGATGCAATTGTGGCCGATATCAGGGCCGAGGTCGATGCCAGGTTGGCGGAGAAGGCGGATGCCCCAACTGGTGGGGCCAACGATGAGGTGATTGGTCATGTTCCCTGTGGTGATTTTATTTATGATTTGAACCCGGGTGATTTGGAGAGGGAGTTTTATGCTCAGATGACGCAGGCGGATTTGGCCTTGGAAGCGTCTGATGCTGGCCTGTTTGTGGAGCAGTTGATGACCTCAAAGGAGGACGGGGAGAAGACGAAGGCGGCAGACGTGGAGAGGGTGGAACCTGCCGCCGGCGGGACCAGTGTCCAGGTGGTTAATCCTACTCTTGCTGTTGATCGTGGTTGTGACCTGGGCGTTGAAGACATGGAAAAAGCTATTTATGCGGAGCTGGCGCAGGTGGATTTGATCCGGGCGGAGATGGACGCCAAGGCGGCCGCGAGGCAGCTGGCCGCTGCCAAGGCGGCTGAGGAGAAGGCGGGAGCGGGCACGGACGCCGGCAAGACCGCGGAGGCCAGTACAGAAGTTGAAGTGGTACCGGCCCGCGCGGAGCGGCCGATTGACGACCCTGCTGTTACAACGGAGGGCAGGGAAGCGCCCTCCGGAGGCGTGAAGCGCCTGTCCGACGACATGCCGGCTCCCCCGCCAAAGCGCATGAAGAGGAAGAAACCCCGGGAACTGGGCTCATGTGACGGGTAAGTCCTTGTCTTGTGGTAGAAATCTCGCGGCTCGTACTTCTTGGTGGTGACGCTTCCTTCATTTTGCAGAGCGCCGCTTCCAATAGTGGAGACGGCGCCCGCCGCGATGGTGGAGCCGGCCACGAGGCCTGCTCCCAAGGCTCCCGTGGCGCAAATGGCTGGTCCGCCTCCAGAGGCGGTAACAGTGACGTCGGATGTGGAACCGGTCGGCCGGGTGTCGGCAAATTCCGCTCCCCCCGTGGTCGACTCCAACCCTCCGGTTCCAGGAGGTGGCGCTGAGGCATCGGCGGATGCCTTCCAGATAGTTCTCCGGCCCGGCGCCGGGGCCGGATACCTCGCCTTCCCCACTCCTTCCACGTCGGTGGCCGAAACGACCAAGGACAAGGCCATAGCGGGGGTGACGGCTTCGCTCCCTGGTCCCCACCAATCCATCTTAGTGTCTTCTCCTCCGTATTCCGGGCCGGTGCCGGCCCTGCCCGACGCATCGGGGAAGTTCCCCCTCGCCACGCTGGTGGAGGAGAAGGCCAAGGAGAACCTGGCCAACATAACGTTGCTCTGCTCCTCCATAGAGTATGGCTTCGCCGAGGCGGCCAAGGAGACGACTTTGCTCAGGCGAGAGCTTGAGGCGGCCAAAGGTTTGGCTTTCTTTCTCGCTCACATCCTCTGTCTTGTCGTTCTGCATTCTTTCTTGCATGTCTTGGTTTGATGATGATCCGATCTCCGCAGGCGACACCGCCTCCTGCACCGGCTTGGAGAGGCAACTGAAGGAGAAGGACGCCGCCCTGGCCTTGGCCAAGGCCGATCTTCAGGCGGCGGAAAAGACGTCGGAGGGGCGCTTCCTGGAGATCGTCCGATTGGGCGAGGAAGCGACGAAACAGCAGGAAGCCGAGCGGCGGAGACGGGGCGAGGTCGAGTCCCTCCGCGACAATGCGGATGAGCTGAGGATTCAGCTGAAGGAGTCCGTCGAGGCCAGCGACTAGATCGTCCAGGCGGCCAAGGCGCGTGAGCTTGAGCATGAGCAGCTGGTGGGCGGCTTGATCAAGGAGGTTGAGCGCGTGAACAATCTGATCCTTGGTAAGTGAGGTCTCTTTCTCCTTGACTTCTTGTCTGGGGTCTTCTGCTCGGCCTCACCGGTTTGAAATGCAGGCCTTTATCCGAGGTTGACGTGCAAATCCAGAAAGACCCTGCCTCGGCTCATTCCCGACCGGAGTCCTCTGGTGCCGCTGCTGGGTCTGCTCCGACTGCCGCCTCCCGTCTTCTCCGATTCGGCCAGGAGTTCAAACGGTTGAAAGAAGCGGCCAACGGCGTGCTCGAGAACCTGTGGCCGGATGCTCCCTTGCCAGCTGCTCTCCATGATTTGTCCGCCCGGCTTGAAGGGGCGCCAGCCGGCATCAACGAGCAGGTGGAGATGGCGGCGCGCGGAGGCACCGACATGGCGCTGGCCGTGGTGAAGTCATGGTATCCGGGCGTGCAGATGAGCAGGCTGGTGGATGGATTTCGCACGGGAACGTCCCTCGCGAGACTGCGTCCGGAGATCGTCATGGCCTCAGGGCGGATTGCCGAGGCGGTGGACTTGACGAAGTTGGTGCCTGCTGAGCCATCTTCGGCACCACGGCCGGCTGAAGATACTGGAGCCGGCGACGCTGCTACTGCCACTGACGCCGCTACCATCTGACTTGTTTGCTCCCCGGAATGCCGGGTGTAATTGTTGTTCTGTGCTATTAACTGTCCTGCCACATTACTTGCCTTGTTGTTTTGGGCATCTTTGAAGATTACCTTGCAAAAATTCGCTATTCTGCACCCTGCCGTTGATTGTTATCATGAGTGTTGTTTTCTCTGTGATTGCTGAGCCTTTTGTGCCAGAATTTGTGTTTGTGTTTGGTGATGATAATCACCATGCCTAGCCCCCGAATTTGGGCCGGCTTGAGCATCTAGCCGGGTCGAAATTTCACGTCCTTTATTTGTCTTGCGCTTTTCTTCCATCGTTGTGATGTCATACGGCCCCGGGTTGAGGTGATGTAGTTTTGCATCCGGGTCTGTAGAGCCGGCTCGCCAGCTGCGCAGCCCCTGGGGATTTTATGCCGGCTGACGGCGTGGCAGCCCCCGAGTCTGTGACTCGGGGTGATATAGATATGCGTCCGGGTCTGCGAAACCGGCTTGCCGGCTGCGCAGCCCCCGGGAATTTTATGCCGGCTGACGGCTTGGCAGCCCCCGAGTCCGTGACATGGGATGATATAGATATACGTCCGGGTCTGCGGAACCGGCTTGCCGGCTGCGCAGCCCCCGGGAATTTTGTGTCGGCTGACGGCTTGGCAGCCCCCGAGTCCGTGACTTGGAGTGATATAGATATACGTCCGGTCTACGGAACCGGCTTGCCGGCTGCGCAGCCCCCGGGAATTTTGTGCCGCCTGACGGCTTGGCAGCCCCCGAGTCCGTGACTTGGGGTGATATAGTTATACGTCCGGGTCTGCGGAACCGGCTTGCCGGCTGCGCAGCCCCCGGGAATTTTGTGCCGGCTGACGGCTTGGCAGCCCCCGAGTCCGTGACTTGGGGGTGACATAGATATACGTCCGGGTCTGCGAAACCGGCTTGCCGGCTGCGCAGCCCCCGGGAATTTTGTGCCGGCTGACGGCTTGGCAGCCCCCGAGTCCGTGACTTGGGGTGATATAGATATACGTCCGGGTCTGCGGAACCAACTTGCCGGCTGCACGGCCCCCGAGAATTTTGTGCCGGCTGACGGCTTGGCAGCCCCCGAGTTCGTGACTTGGGGTGATATAGATATACGTCCGGGTCTGCGGAACCGGCTTGTCGGCTGCGCAGCCCCCGGGAATTTGTGCCGGCTGACGGCTTGGCAGCCCCCGAGTCCGTGACTTGGGGTGATATAGATATACGTCCGGGTCTACGGAACCGGCTTGCCGGCTGCGTAGCCCCGGGAATTTTGTGCCGGCTGACGGCTTGGCAGCCCCCGAGTCCGTGACTTGGGGTGATATAGATATACGTCCGAGTCTACGGAACCGGCTTGCCGGCTGCGCAGCCCCCAGGAATTTTGTGCCGGCTGACGGCTTGGCAGCCCCCGAGTCCGTGACTTGGGGTGTTATAGATATACGTCCGGGTCTACGGAGCCGGCTTGCCGACTGCGCAGCCCCCGGGAATTTTATGCCGACTTGGGCTTGTCTCCTTGGATTCTGTGCGTGGACCCGGCTACGGTTACTAAAAAGTTCCATCACCTGAGTTTCGTTGCCACGTGTAGACTGTGGGATCGTGGGTGACGGTTGGGTCTCCCACGTTGTCCCCTGCTTCTACTATAAAGCTTGGCAGTTTTCTTTCTTCTTCCTCACTTGCGCTTCCTTGCTCCCCCTTCGCCTCTTCCTCTTGTTCTTTCGCAGCTCCGCCATGGTGAAGTCCGAGCCTATGGATGTTGCTCCTGAGGAGACCGCCGCTGCTCCTCCGGCGAAGCGTCCTCGCGGCCGTCCCCCTAAGAAAGGCGGACGAGGACGAGGAAAGGCGGTCGCCGCCGTTGCTGCCGGTAGCAGCGCTGGCCGCGGCAAGGGCGGCGGTCGCGTTGGCTTGAAGAAGGCGGGTGCCGCCGGTGGCGGCGTTGGCGGTGGCATTGGCCGCGGCAAGAATCTCCTTCTTCTTCATGACTCATCAAGCGAGAAGGAGGCCACTCCTGTTCTTCCGCCTCCGGGTTTTGATCCGGTTCCTAAGTATGCTCCTGCTGCTGCTGACGGCGAGGAAGACAGCACGGAGTTGTCTTCCGCCTCTTCTGATTCCCTTGAGAATCCCTGGCGCCTGGGATGGGATGTGTTCCCCATCGAAGAGTTCCTCATGATCCTGCACCCGCCGGTTATTGGGCCGGTGCAGAGGCTTCCTGATGCCTTCGCCGACGCGCTGCCGGGCGTTGGCCACTTCATGTTCAAGCTCTTCCGTGAGGGTGCTACCCAGGGCCCTTGGAGTGCAACTGTGCGATTCACCTCCCAGGTGGAGGGTGATGATGTTGTCAACAAGGTGGAGTTCGTTGGGGGATGGGACGAGTTTGCCGACTTATACGAGCTCGAAGCCGGCTTCATCCTCTGCTTCCGTCTTCGGCGTGACAGAGGCATCTTCTACATGAAGGTGTTTGACGGCACCCTCTGCCTCAAGCCCTGGGTTGGCAAGAAGAAAGGTGGAGCCGGGAAGCCGACGGGTGCTGCCTAGGGAGCTCTTTGCGGGCTTGGCCTTGTAGTTGCGCGGGGAAAGTCCGCCTGTGAGCTTCCTTCTTTTGTTTGTTGTTCAGCTTCCGTCTGTAAGGCCTTGCTCTTGATGTTTAATGTCACTTGCCTTTGTTCCTGTACTTGTTTACTTGCATGTGGTTTTAATTTTCCGCGCGTCACGTTTGTGTCCGACTTGAGGTCTCGGAGCCGGTTGGTGACGTTTTTGTGCGTGAAATGAAACGATGAAGTGGTTAGCCCGCTCTTTTAATCATGGGGGACATTTTTACTCTGCTTAACTTAATTTCGCACTCGCCTGTAGCCTTTTCCGCCGTCGTTCGTGTGCACTTCACCATCCAGCGGGATCATGCACACTACTACAACGTTAGGATCCGGTTTGTTGGGCCAGAGTTTTCTCAGCCGGCAACGATTTCTATCTCTTACGTCTTTCGCATACAGTCGGCCTCCAGCTTATTCTCTTGCCGGCCTTAACCGGATCCGAAGAGTTAGCTGTTTAGCGTTGTGTAGTTAATCGTCCGTAATAGGAGAAAAAGCTGCCGACTGCCGGCTTGGCCGAGTTTATAGAAGAGCATTTTCCAGCCGGCAGTACTTCCCTTTATGCGTTTTCACGTTGTTGGCCCCCTCCAGCTTATTCTCTTGCCGGCCTCAACCGGATCCGAAGAGTTAGCCGTTTAGGGGTTGGTCACGCTACACGGCCGCTAAAGGCAAGCTTGCCGGCTGCCGGAAGAACCGGAAAGAAAATACAGAAAAAAGTTGCGAAAAACTGCTCATGTGCTCATCATTCTCATTTTTTTTATTGATAGCATAGGCGATACATACATGTTTCTTTCTCAGGTGTAGAATTGACGCAAGAGTGATGCGTTCCATGGCCTTTCCGTTTCATCGCCTTCTTTGTCCATCGTGTCCTTTTGTGCTCGCGGGCATCGATCAAGTAGTATGCGTCGTTGATGAGCGCTTTGCTTACGATGAATTGTCCTTCCCAGGGTGATGAAAGCTTGTGCATGTTCTTTGTGTCTTGGATTAGTCGTAGCACGAGGTTGCCTACACGAAAGCGGACAGGCCTGACCTGCCGGCTATGGTAGTTGCGTAGTTTTTGCTGATACATCGCCGACCTTGACTCGGCAAGCTGGCGTGCTTCCTCGAGCAGGTCCATTCGTCTTCGTAGGCTTGTTTAGCTTCTGCTTCTGTGTATAGCACGACTCGGGGCGCATCATGCTCGATGTCAGTTGGCATGACGGCTTCAGCCCCGTGGACGAGGAAGAAGGGGGTGAAGCGGTTGAGCGATTCGGGGTTGTCCTTAGGCTCCAGAGGACGGAAGGTAGCTCTTCTTCCCATGCGCCGGCTGCTCGCTCGAGTGGTTCGAGTAGCCGAGGCTTGATGCCGGATAGTATGAGGCCGTTTGCCCGCTCGACCTGCCCATTCGACTGCGGGTGCGCGACGGAGGCCACGTCGAGCCGGATGCCGGTCCTGCCGCAGAACTTGGCAAATTCTCCCTTGACGAAGTTCGACCCGTTATCCGTGATGATGCTGTTGGGGTAGCCGAAGCGGTAGATGATGCTTTTGAAGAATTTGACTGCTGTTGGTCCATCCACCTTCTTGATCGGCTTGGCTNCTAAATAGAAAAAGTTTTAATCGCCTATTCACCCCCCCCCCCCCCCTCTAGGCGACGTCTCGGGCATAGTTGTTCTTTCAGGTATTTCTATACCCGAGCTTCTTACTTATGCTATTTACTTTGTGATAGACATCGAGCGTGAAGTTATATATCTTGCTATCACCAAGTCGATTATATTGTTTAGCATAAGTTGTTGGTGCACATAGCTGAACCTAGCTAGTTTAGGTTTTGGCTTGATAAATTAAACGTTAGTTTTATTCCGCATTTATTCAAGTCTTAACCGTAATAATTTTAAATCGCCTATTCACCCCCCCCCCCCCCCTCTAGGCGACATCCGTGTCCTTTCAGATCACCACCTCGCAAAGAAGACCCCACTGAACACAACAACAAAACTCTCGACCACGACAACCCGAAGAGATGAGACCCAACCATCAAGTATCTGCGGACATCTTCCTCGCGGCGCCACACTTCTTGATTTTGCTATTGAGGTACTCATTCACCTTCTTGATTCTGCAACCCGAATCCTTCCCTGACAGTCAATCTCTTTGCCCGATCCCGGGATAGCCGTCTCCAAACTGACAAGAAGGCCGCAAAGCTCTTTTGCAAGGAGCGCCTCAAAGTCAACAGAGACTACTGGTTGGCCGTTAAATTTTCATAAAAACATACTGTAGTACATTGTATTTTGGGCTACAGAAAAAAGACAAATTTCGGCTAAAATAAGATTTTTTATCTATGTGCAGCCATAATTTTTTTTCTGTAACCCCAAATAAAACTCTTTTTCCCACCCCAAACTTCACAGAGATATACTCCGTATAACATATGTGTAGATATATGCGGATTTTCTTTTGTGATTATTTAAAACTCAAAAGTACAATTTTTGATATTTTCAAAATCTGGGAGCACTAGTGTCCGAGTGCACCAAATCCTCACTCCTAGCACGGAAAGTGTTTGTGACACATGAGCACCAATATTGAAAAGGTAAAGAAGCTTCATGTGTCGGGTGGGCTAAGGTAAGCTATTATCCTCATATTGTGTACTTCGTCGCTAGCCATACAAGTAAGGAAAATCTGTTTTGCCTCATAGGTGTAGATGCACCCGCTATCTAAAAATCATTAAAAGATCTTTTAAAATTCCAAACAAAAATTTCGAGTGTACATCTGGACCGTGTAAAAAATACAAATTATGGTGCTCCAAAATAAGTTTTCATGAGACATTGTTTGTCGTTTTCCCACACGTCATACAAAATGTTTTTTTTTTCAAAACTTTGTGTACGAACATAGTCTGTATGTACAACCAAATATTTTGTTTTACTTTTTTTTTACATTTTAAAGTATATTTAAAATGTATTTTTTATAAAGGATGTGTTTAAGCCTATGAACCAAAACACTGTGTCCAGTGAGTAATGGCTTTTTATTTGTTCTTTTTATTAGTACTAGTTGAATTTGGCGTGGCGTCACGCCACGCCCTTGGTGATTTTTTTTGTACAATATTTTTGTTTTGTTGTTCAGCAAAACGTTAGCCAAATTGAAGTGTTCGAATATGTTTTTTATTTTGGTATGAATAGAAGCATTTTTTTTGTGAGTTTCTTTTTTTTTAATATATTGTGTAGGTTACTGAAGTCTTTAGTGATTTGAAATGTTCAAACATATTTGTATTTCGAAGTCAATATTTAATTTGAATTAGAAAATCCATTTGAATTTGATTCCTGTTTTCCTGGGGAATGTTTATTCGTATGGTGGTAAATTTTTTGGCTAAATGGAAAATGTTTGAATATATTTTGTAAGTTGATATAAGTATGTAACTTTTTTTCTTTTAGCACTCTCGATATATTTTATGGAATGTTGGTATATTGACTTAAATGTTGGTCAAATTGGAATTTGCAAACATGTTGTTTATTTTGTATGTAGTTATCCAAATCTAAGCATTTTCCAATTAGTTAAGTTCATTTTTTTTTGCAAAGATAGTAAATATTTTTCTTTCCGTAGCATTTTTATATATTTTGAAAAAATTGGCGTTCGAATATATTTCGAGGAAGGGCATTTTTTTTGAAATGTTATACATTTTTGGAATTTGTAAACATTTTTTTGGTCATAAGAAGCAAGTATTTATTTATTCTCATTGGTCGGATATGTTATTCAGATTTTTTTAAGGTGGATATGTTTGAATTTTTTGTTTTTGAACATTTTTTATTTTATGCAAATTGTTTTAGTAAAATGGTCCTACCTGTTAGGAATGCAACATTTTTGTAAACATATTTTTTTGAAAAGGATATCGTCCACGTTAATTCATCTGATGTAGTCAAATATTATCGTCTAGAAATTATTTGTGTGGAGAGTTTGAATATCTAAATATTATCCTATTTGATTGCTATTATATTTTCAATTTAGATCAATAATTAGAGGAAATACATTTTTTTGCAATTTATTAGGTGCATCTGAAATTCAATCCGTAATTAGCTGATATGAATTTGTATTCTCTGCAATTATTCATGTAATCAAGCATTTGTGGAAAAATCTACCTCTAACATATGTAGAGGAAGGGATTTTGTTTTTTTTTTTATATTATACATTTTGGGGATTTAAAAACAATTTTTTTGTCATAAGTAGCAAATATTTATTTGTTTTGATCGGTCGGGTATGTTATTCATATTTTTTAGGTGGATATGTTTGAAAATATTGTTTTTTTTTTTGAAATTTTATTATTTTATGAAAATTGTCCTACCTGTTATGAATGCAACATTTTTTGTAAACATATTTTTTTAAAGGATATCATTTACGTTAATTCGTCTGTTGTAGTCAAATATTATCGTCTGGAAATTAATGTGTTTTTTTTAATTGGTGAAAGTGGGAAGCTATTCGTATATTGTTTTTTTTGTTCGTTTTCAAATGCTTAAGTGATACTACGTTCATATTAAATTAAAGTGTGGAAATTTTTGGTACTACGTTCATATTAAATTAATTTCGTTTGGTCGTTTAAGTGATACTACGTTGACATCGTATTATTTTTTGTTTGGTTGTTTTATCACTTTTTAGGTGGTGTTATGGTTGTGTGAATTGTCAATGCGTTGAGATTGATGATTACTTAAGGTATTAGGAACTTGGTAAATATTTTTTGATTATCTTGGTTGTTACATCATCAAGACATACGTGTAGTTAATTTAGGTCTAAATAATTGAAAGTTTGAAATGTACACATTTGAAAGGTTCTTGGATTTTAATATGTTCAATATGAAGAAAAGTTTGCATCGTTAAGTTGTTTGAATTTCAAAATTGGAAAAAATTAGGAAGTTATGTATGTTTAGCATATTCACTTTAGAAGCAAGCCATAGTTAGAGCAAATTAATTTGCATTTTGTTGAAATGTTGATCTAATCAATATTTTTTTTTCCAAATTCAGTGGCTATTTTTTTTTTTTTTGCAAATTCGTGGAATTTGGTTTCATTTGTTCTGAAAATGTATGTAAGCAAACAATTTTATTTGAAGTTATTTGTGTTTATTTAATTCAATTTGGAAGCAAACCATAATTAGAGTAAATAAATTTGCATTTTTGTGGGGAAAATTATCTAATCAAAAATTTGTTTTTAAATGTAGTGTCTATTTTGTTTTTGTTTTTTTTTCTCGAAATTATGGAATTTGGTCTCATTTTATTTGGAAATTTACCTAATTAAACTTTTTTTAAAAATACAGCCATAGCTGGAGCAAATAAATTTGCATTTTGTCGAAATACTGATCTAATCATTTTTTTTTTTTTTTCAAATTCAGTGTTTTTTTTCAAATTTATGGAATTTGGTTTTGTTTGATTTTGAAATGTATATAAACAAAAAAAAATTATGTAATCAATTTTTTTTGAAGTTATTTGTGTTTATTTAATTCAATTTAGAAGCAAGCCACAATTAGAGTAAATAAACTTGCATTTTGTGGGAAAAATTATCTAATCAAAAATTTGTTTTTAAATGTAGTGCCTATTTTGTTTTTGTTTTTTTGTCGAAATTGTGGAATTTGGTCTCATTTCATCTGCAAATTTACCTAATTAAACTTTTTTTTTTAAATACAGCCATAGCTGGAGCAAATAAATTTGCTTTTTGTTGAAATATTGATCTAATCATTTTTTTTTGGTTTTTCAAATGCAGTTTTTTTTTTACAAATTTGTGGAATTTAGTTTTGTTCGATTTTGAAATGTATGTGAACAAACATTTTTTTTTGAAGTAATCAATTTTTTTCCCCGAAGTATAAATTGTTAGAACCTGGTCTGAATTTATTTGGAGTCATAGTTGGAAAGTTACTATGATTTTTTAATTGTAATTAGGAAAAATGTGTTACAAATATCTCCAAATATTTAGAAGTTTTGAATTTAAAAAATAAGAAAACAAAAAACAGGAAGGGAAGAATTTGGTTGCATTTGATTTGTCATATTTAATTCATTTTAGAAGCAAGACATAAATAGAGCAAACGAATTTGCATTTTCTAGAAATACTCATCTAATCAAATGTTTTTTCTTTTTCTCGTTTAATTTGGAAAATGTACCTATTCAAATAAATTGGAAAAGGTCCCGAAGTATAAATTGTTAGAACCTGGTCTGAAAAGTTACTATGATTTTTCAATTGTAATTAGGAAAAATGTGTTACAAATATCTCCAAATATTTAGAAGTTTTGAATTTTAAAAATAGGAAAACAAAAAAAACAGGAAGGCAAGAAAAAAAAACAAAAAGGGCCGGCCGAGCTGCACAGCAGCCCAGCCCAGCTAGCAAGCCGGCCTGGTCAGCCCAGGCCCACCGTGACTTCACGATGGCGTCACCAGTGGGCGGAGCTGCCGCGGCGGCGGCGACCGCGCCGGCGTCTCGCGGCGAGACGCCGGCGCGCGTACGTGCTTCCGACGTGCACGGACACGGGCTGCCCATAGGTGGCGGCGCCGCTTCATTTGGGTCGCTGGAGCAGCGGCGGCAGCGTCCAAATGCGGCGGCGAGCAGCGCGCACGGCGACACCGATTCCGGCAACGGCGCAGCGTCCCCGCAAGCATTTCTGGGTGAGGAGGGAGGCGCGAGGACGGCGGAGGTCGCAGTGGCCGCCGATTTGTCTGGGGAGGAGGGAAACGGCGGGGTGGTGCGTCGGCGGCGTCGGCGGCATCGCCGTCGCGGGAGAGAGAGAGGGAGGGAGGGGGGCTCTGCGGGATTTTTGCAGAAAAGTCCGCATAGTTTTCGGAATTCGCAATTCGGTCCCTCGCCTCGCGTTTACGTGGACTGCGGGTTCGATTTTTGTTTTTTGGAGGGTTGTTTTTGCAAAAACGTCACCGACGCCTCTGCTGGCCGTCGGATCGACGACGGACGGCTCAGATCTAGGAACTGTAGTTACTGTTCCTCCCAACAGTGCGCGAGCGAGGAGAGCGCGGCATTTCGTTCGTCTTTAATATAGTTAGTAGATAGGAAAGCCCTGGACAACTTGTTCAGGTCTCTGGAGAACTAGTACTAGGGTGATGCATCGTATATCATGTACATAAGAGGGATTCCAGGGGTGAATACATATCGCACTGTTCAATCATCATAGCTCGATACATAGATCTTCCTTCTTTGTTCTTTGTGTCAAAACTGTCCAACCTCCCCACAGTTGGTATATACTACTTAAACTACATGAGAAACTCCATGCCAAAGTGGTCTTCCCTTGTTTCTCTTCAAGGGAGATGCATTTCAAACCAATAGTTAATCGTAGGAAGCAAAGGGAAAAAGAACCACATGTGACCTCAAAATTTTAACTAATAACTAGATGAAATCTAGTGATGTCCCTTTCGACGCTTCTAAAGTTATTGAGTTTTTTCAAGATATTGACAAACGTTGTTGGGTGGGCTTTTTTTCTACATGAGAGGATTTGGTTAAAGGCAGATAATATCTTGTAGCTTGGAAGAATATTTGCTTTCATTTGGATGGATGTGGTTTGGGATTTAGTATCTCTGTGCACTCATGAAGTTGCTTACTTCTTAAACATCTAGCTAGGGTTCACGACAATGGGCATTCCTATTAGGAAAATCACTGTGGCTACATGGCTAGAATAACGCTCATGATCTAGGGATCCTCATCGCCTTGATTTTTTGTTTTGAAGGATCTTGCTTTCTTTCTTCATTTATCTATTTCTATCTTTATGATATCATTGATAATATAAAAATTACGTCCTTTTGGTTTGATTTGTGGCATGACGATGTGAATTTAGCTTCTCAGAAAAGTTATGGCTCAGTCCCCATGTACTTAGACCTAATGAATTTCAAGACTAATTTGTGGTATTACAATTGTATAAGAAAATCCCAAGAAACTCATGAGTATATTACACCATAATACAATAATCTACACAAAATAGGAAAAATAGATTGGATTTGGCACATAGTAATATAGAAGTGGAATATATATTAATCTAAATTCATAGTTTTTTTTATTATTCCTCCCAGATAGTATGAATCATATACATGTGAAACATTAGAGGCCAACACAAACTTATTACCATAATGTGTATTTTTTATAGATTTCCCTGGTAAAGTAAAAACATATCTGAAATGAGTGGTGGTGTAGGTACATTGCCACATGGGAGATTTTATTTTTTTACTCTCTTGGTATATATATCCCTTGATTTATTTTCCCCACCCCCTCACTCTTTTCTTAAAAATATCTACGTAGCCACACCGGTTCGTCACCCTCGATTTTCCTTGAAACTCATATCGAGAAAATCATGGATTGCTAACTTTTGACGCTTTTTTCAACCATGGCCTCGGTTATATTGATTTTGCGGGTTAGTGACCACCATGTTGCTCAGGTCAATGGAAAGCCAATATGAGCGAAGTCATCATATATATCGACTTATGCGAACATGTTAGACAAAAACTTTGATCAGTCTATTTGGAACAACCTCGCGTAGTCGGTGTAGGATTTCCCTTTGGTTCATCAACTGTCAACAATTGATCTGATGATCGCAAGTTTTGACGCGGTATGCCAACCTACGACCCTTCCATGTTAAAAAACAAGGCCAAAACAACATCTCATATGTTGTCGCAATGAGCAACAATTTAGCCTACCTGGGACACTCTTGATTATCTGCAATTTTATGCTTTAACTTGCATCGCCATCTTTGACTATGGGACATGATACAAGAGACAAAGTTTCGTTTGTTTGTCGTCATCAATGTTTTGCGCATTCTATGGAAGCATCACAAGTCGATGATATTCCACAACAAAGTCACGGTTCCACTTGTAGTGAGCCAGCGTTGCTAGCTCGGATAACATTATGCCATGGTCCAATGGACGCACTTCGTCATCTGAAAAAAAAAGGATTGCTTGCTAGATTGAGGATTTATAATTTCTCTTCTAGTTTAATCTTTGTAATCATCTCCTCTTTGGTCAAAAAATTTGCTTAACATAATTGTGTTTGGGTTGGCGTTTGCCCGTTGTAGTCCTGTAAATTTAAACAGTTGGGTGCACTAGAAAAGTTACAAGCTAGTAATGCATCCGGGAGTAAAACATTCGTGCAGCGCACAAAACGGAGAGAACACATAAGAGAGATTTTTCCATGCCTTGTGTCACAACTGAGCATACATGCATACCCATATGGAATGCTGCAACGCTTGCTCCATGTGCTCTTCATGATACCCTTTTCTAGCCCAGTATAAATATCTCTCACGCCATCTTGATCTCTACAGTCTACCTAACTTTCTTTTTGTTTATTCAAGTTGCATCGCATGGTACCGTTCTAGTTGGGACATCTTGTGATATATACTTTGCTCCTCTCCCAGTTTATGTCTCCACTTAAATTCATATCCATCTCTTGCATATTCCTACTCCCCTCATCTAATTATCTTCCTGCATCGTGATATAAGTTGAATTGGGCACCTGCTCTCGGAGGGGGGCAAGGACAAACCTGAAGAAGGCTGTTAATTAGGTGACCAGAGGCCTTAGGGATGAACGCTTTCTCTGCAAGGGAGAACCATTAGGAGCAACTAGGTATGGGAGGCACAGGGAAATGTAGAGTCCAGAGTGGAACAAGCACTCGAGAAAGAGTAGGACGATTCAGTAGTGAGAGGACTAGCTCTGGCTATTTTTTCCTGTCCTGGCGGCAACCAGCTAGCTAGCTTCTACTACCCACTAACTTGATTAAGGTCACATGACACGACCAAACCAATGCTGCTGTGCTGAAACGGATGGCTCCAGGATAAAGAGGAAAGGAAAGGAAACCACAAATCTTGTCGACATTTGTCCTACTGAAACAAACATGCTAGATCCCAGTAGAGATCAAAAACTGAATACTCCATCTTGATATTTTTTTTAGCTCAAAAACACAAGTGCTCTCAAACTGTTCATTGCAATGCAGTTTAGCACGGACATTATATTTGTGCTCTTCACTGAGTGCTTTTACCGCTGTATGTTGCACGTACAGTCGTAAATAATATTAGCACGCTAAGTCGCTAACTAGTCTAGTGTCTATATATTTAGCTTGGAAACGTTAAACATGTCAATGTGCTGAGGCAATGTGTTAACCAACCACATGTAAGAAATGACGGTCCCGAGTGAAGTACACACGAATTGACAAAGACATGTTAGACTCAATTCTGTCGTCCCTCTCTATTAAAGTAGTAACTTAGGTTATTGCTTCACATCTTTATGGATGTAAATATTAATGGGCGATCTGTTCAAGATGTAGACCAGCAGGCCTACTGCCTGCTAATGACATTGGTTTACTGATTCCTGTCTGTTTACATTGTTATTTTGCTAACTTAAAATAAAAAGTTATGCGTTCGTCAAATGACACAGCCTAATGCATAAATTTGCACTACCTTAGCATTAGTAGTGTTCTGAACTTACTGAATTCTGCACATTACAACCGTACGTTTTGCATCTTTTACCACAAGCTTGTAGCTACGACGCACTCACATGGCATTTTGACGTGACCAATGCTGTTGTTGCTTAAAAAGGATGGCTCCAAGATAAAGAGAAAAGGAAAGTGAACCACAAAGTTTGCCTTGTGTCGAGCTGAACAAACAAGCTAATTAAGCTCCCGGTAGAAATCTAGAACTGGATTCTCTCACGCTGTCTACAAATATATACAGGTCCCCTGGGATTTTGTTAAGACGTGAAACTATGTATAACTAGACCAAACAGAGTCCGGCTCCCGCAGTGAAGGACACAAAAAAGTAAGAAAGAAAACAGCCTGCATTCCTGAACGAAAAGCTATACAGAACAAAAAATTCTTATCAGGGCATCAAGGTTAGAACTTAGAACATTGAAGGACTGCATTTCTTTATAGAAAATTTTGTAGGACTGCACATTAGAACATTGAAGGCTACAAGCTTAACTACTCGGTATATTGAGCTTAGAAATTTGTCAAAAAAAAAAGGGGGTCGAAAGTGTTAAACTGTTAGTGAAAGGGGTTAACTTATATGAAAAGAAAAGGAATGGACAGTAGAGACAAGTGGAGTGACGAGCACATCTTGGGTTTCACTCTGTCACTACTTGTTGTGGGCGTAAAGGTCACTGATATACAACTTTTCTATGTACAAGTTAATGCGCTACCTGTTCTGATGTAGACCCGGCATGGTGCATGCTACTGCCCTGTCTGCTAACCACATTGGTTTATTAAAACAACTAGCAAGGTGGCCCTCGCAAATGCGAGGGCATTCTGTTTAGCATATTGAACATGTTTGTGAACATAATTGTTTCACAGATACTAAAAGTATGAAATTATAAATGGGTTCGTTCTATGGCCACAAAAATATTATGTTAAGTAGAAAATGTGGAAAAAGTTTGAAACCATTTAATCGGTGGCTGAATATTTGTTGCGAGATTTCTACAATGCCATGTCATCATATTCTATAAAGTAGTGTTTTGCGAAACACATGTAGTGCTCTTTTGATGTATTTTACACCCTTCCTACTTTTATCTTCAATCCAGATGATCTATGCTATGACTCACGTGTATTTGTGTCATGTAAAATAACTATCTCGACTCAGATTGCTCATAATTTATAAATTTATTGTATGACCTCGATCATCTAAATAATCTCTAATAATGCCATGCATTTATATCTTAGTGTATAGCAATTCGAGTGGATCCTTATGTGTATCCAACACCATATTATGATATTTCTCCAATCCATACTAATATTTCTTTGCTCTCGAAAAATTTGTAATCCATCCAAGATCTCCAAATTTGCCACTCTAGGCGTGAATCATGTCTGATTAAACATTGCCTAATTAAACATCACTTTATGCACTTAATAAATATGAACTATATTTATAAATATTCCAAATTTTGTAATTGTACACCCTCTCGTCAAGGGTATAACTATTTGTTTTGATTTCTTGTTTGGAATGCGTACCCTATCCTAGTTTTGTACGTTCAACTTATTTTGTCTAACAATACCTACTTAACTAAAGGCATGTGTTCCATGTGTTAACTATTAAGAATTAAGAGCTAAATAAATTCTAGATGTTCGGTCAATATTTCAGCCTTTCTCTCTTACACTTCTCCAAGATTTAAGTGAGTTATTAACTGCCCATACTTAAGTTGTATTTTAATTTTTTTGTCATGTCATGGCTCTACATGCTTTCATTGATACTAATTTTACTTTCAGTGCGTCTGCCCCTTCTAAATCACAATGTCATTTTTTCTCTAAATGTTCATCAAAACTATCGAAAACAAATTGACATGTTTGTACTATCATGATAACATGTTCTTTGTGAACGTTCCCCTATTGTTTTGTGTTAATTTTTATCTTGTACTATTATGATAACATGTTCTTCGTGAAATGTGAAGTGAGAATGACAGATTTGTCCAACGATTCTCTCCACAAATTAGCTAAATATATCTCCCCAAATAGTAATCATTTTCTGCCATTACAGAAATTTAACCATGTAAAAGTTAGTGAGGGTTTGTATGCCTATCGTTATTCCTTACTCCATTAAACTCAAGAATTTCAAAGTATTGGTGTAGACAATAAAGTGATTCTTTCCACAACTTCGTTTCATGGTTTATTGGAAAAATAATGTTCTCAACGGTCGATAGTTATCATACTCCAAAGTTTTGGACTTCTAAAACAATTACATGGATTTTTCTCTAACTTTTGGCGTAATATCTGACATATTTGTTTCTAATAAAACCATGTGTTATATTGCCGTATGTAGAAATAATATATTTGCAAAATATTAAGTACATATCATTTAAATGATACACACTTAATAACTCTAACCTACCTTCTCATCTGCTAAAATTGTATCAATTTGAATGTGTCCGTCATTAGATAAATTAACTGAGCTTCTAAGCCTTATATGACCAAAACTTAAATTGAGCAGGTCTGGGTTGTTTTAGAGAAGATGCAAATTGATTTAGGATACCTCGTGGAATCACCGAGAGCTTTTCTTTCTCTATGTTTAGTGGAAGGAATAATGCGACGTGTGTGTGCCAAAAAAAAAAAGATGGGATAAATTTTCGTACTTTTCACGTGATATGTACTAATTGGAAAATTGGTAACGTCATAACGTGTTGGAATTGTGTACTCGTGTATTCTTTTTTTCTTTAGCTAACAGATTTAAATCGCCTCTTATAAAAATAGGATGCGGATTATCTTTTGCAAAATGTACTGCAATATCAATATTGGCTCAAAATTCAATATAAAAATGTTTTAGTGTCTACTGTGTTGGCTCAAAATCCACTTAATATTACTTTTCGCAGGGGTCTAACTGAGCACAAATATAATGAATGGTTGCATTTGTGTCAAAGACTTATTTCTATTGATCTAACTGCTGAACCTGATAAGTTTGTATGGAAGCTTACAGATTCTGGGTTGTTTACGGTTAAATCAATGTATCTTGATTACATGAATGGGCATGCCAGGTTTCTCCGTAAATATCTGTGGAAACTTAAAATCCCCTTGAAAATTAAGATCTTTATGTGGTTCCTCAATAGTAAAGTTCTTCTTACCAAGGACAATTTGGCAAAGCGTAGGTGGACTGGTTCTCAAAAGTGTTGTTTTTGTGACGCTAATGAAACTGTACATCATTTGTTCCTTGCATGTCCTTTTGCTAAGATAATTTGGAGGATGATTTATTTTGCTTACAATATCCCTCCACCTGCTAATATCAATAATATGTTTGGGAACTGGTTGAATGGAGTTCCAAAGAATGATAAGAACAAAATTAGGATTGGGATTTCTGCTATTTGTTGGACCATTTGGAGAACTAGAAATGATATCACTTTTAACAATCAAAAGGGCACTAACTTTTTGCAGGTTATTCATCGCGCTATTCATTGGATCCAGCTATGGGGTTTCCTTCTACCGGAGGACAAGCGCAAGGATATGGTTGCTGGGTGCAACCGTCTGCTGCAGGTTACTCAGGACTTCTTTTTCCGGGCTACTGGATGGCGGCACAGTAATAGGATAGAGTATGGCTAGCCTAGATTTGTGTTCGCTGTTTCGCTGGCTGATTCATGTCGCAACTTTATCAGATGCATGATTGTAATCGTTGAATTTTTGGTACGTTGAATAATTTAATAAATGGCTGTGTGCATCAATTGATGCAGAGGCCGGGGCACCTGCTCCCTTATCGAAAAAAAAATCAATATTGCTTGCAAGTGGAGCCTCAATGCAATATTAGATACGAATTTTACATCACAAAAGAGATGCATTTCAGTGGAACTATCTTGTATAGTTGGTTTTTCTCTACGGCAAGTTCTGTATAGTTAATTAATTGTTACTTATACTGTATGGTCAGCCCGCTCATTTGCACTCCATTTAAAAAAAGTCTATTGGTAAGATGACATAAAAAGGATAATTTTAGCCCTGATAAGATATTGGAGCCGTGGATGTTTGTCTCCCTCTGTAATCCTTTTTTGATCATCATCTCCACTCTAATATAAATATATGATATGGATTTTACATTACAAAAAAAGATGAATTTCAGGAAACCATACTGTATAATACTGTTAATACTACAACCTATGATTGGCATATTAGACGGAGACCACTCTGGATAAGAAGGCTTCAGCCATTAGACTCTGGCGAACTGATTCTGATGTTTCTTTTTTCGGTTAGCTAGTTTAGCATGGTTTCCTTTTATTTTTCCGCTTATAGTTTGAACCGGGAAGAGATAGATCATAGACCTTTAGAGAGTCCTGAGTCATGACGTAATTTTTTTCTAGAGACCTTGTCCTACATGTGATTGTGATTTAACCTGTCCGTCAAAGGCATATATCCATGTGTGCACACGTATTATTTTGAGCGGTATCTATTCACATATTTGTAGGTGAATGTTCGTTTAATATTTTGTCTGCTTTTAGCAGGCGATTGGGTCTGTTTCTAGTTAACACACGTGTCATCGTGTTTTGTTTTGTTCCGCAGTTTCCTTTCATATATTAGGTAACATGTCAAATGGTGTTACGGTGTACGTGACATGGTAATCTCCTGCAATACGTAACGTGACATGTTTTAGTCATTACGTGACACGGTTCATCTTTCATTAAATCTCAACCACAAATAATAGATCCAACTATCAAAATTAATTGGGATGATGTGGCACAACGTGGTGTCTCTATTCAATACCTTTATATTGCTTTTAGTATATAATAGAATAGATAGATCACACGTGTTCTTTAATTACACAACCTCATGCATACTTTTGAACTAATTTATCATTAGGAATAATCCCAAAAATCAGTAAGATTCCTTGCAAACTTGACAATTTTACTAGTGCCGGTGCATTGCACATGACTGAACTTGCTGAATTTTTGCACCTCTGAGTCTGTGACTTTTTTTTTCGAAAAGGGGCGTGGATCCCCGGCCTCTGCATCAAAATGATGCACACAGCCTTACCGCATTTTATTAACAAGTCCAAATAATTCAATGTTTACAAATCACGGATCACTCAAAGTGGATACAAAGATCTCACCTGAACATCACGTCCCTGTTGCATTGCAGGGGCGCACACCATCGGCATCGCAAACTACGACCCCTTCAGCGAGAGCCTGTACAACTTCACCGGCCGCGGCCGCGCTGGCGACGCGGAACGGTCGCTGAACACGGTCTACGCGGTGAACCTCCGGCGAACCAAACGCGCCACGAGACGGACAACACCAGTACACCACCATCGTGGAGATGGACTCCGGGAGCTTTCTCACCTTCGACCTCGGCTACTACCTCGGCCTCCTCAAGCACCTGGGCCTGTTCCAGTCGGACGCAGCGGCGCTGGCCGACGTCGAGAGCGTCGCAACGGGGCCTCCTGAGGTGTTCTTCCAGCTGTTCGTGCGGTCCATGGTGAGGTTGGGCATGGTGGACGTCAAGACCGGCGGCGAGGGGATAATGAGGCGGCATTGCGCCGTCGTCAATAGCTAGTGGTCGTCGGAGGATTTCTACATGTGTGTGTGTCTTCCGTGGCGCGCACGGACGATCGTGTTTGTGTATGTTCAGTTACATTTACATTTCTTGAGTATTCTCTTTGTCTTCTCTCTCTCTTTAAGGTGGTTTAAGTTCTATTCTAAATCATACATATCTTTTATTTTGAAAAATAGAAAACAAATGTTAAACGTATCGATGATGAAGGTGTTTGGATGAGAATTTTTAAGGGAACCAAATGCAGCTAACATAGGTCCGCTAATGGGAATTGATGCATCAAAAGGCTTTAATGGGATCCTTAGAAGTATCGATTGCATGCATTGGGGATGTAAGAATTGCCCGTTTGATTTGTGACACCTTTCATACTTGTAGTCGTGGCAGATTATGACCTATGATTGGTCACTCTTTCGGAATTACAGGATCTTACAATGATATCATCGTGTCGCAACACTCTCTCGTGTTTGCAAGACTTTCCGAAGTCTGAGCTTTGGAGTGCTACCATGAGATGAGTGCCCACCAATACACCAAGGTGTACTACCTAGCTCTCGTTGGCAACGTTTGAAGACAATCATCAACTCCCATGGTAACACACGATAATTTGTTGCAACACAACAATAGGGTTGTAGAAAAGGATGTGGAGTGGTCATTTGGTGTAATGTGTTATTGTTTGTCACCCTGCTAGAACATGATCGTTAGAGAGGGGAATGTACATTGGGGTGCCATTGGAGGCGCCCGCCCCCATCTGCCTAGACGATGTGCCCGGACACCCACAAACGGATAGAATATGCATGGGGACACCCATACATGCATAATTAAGGGGAGGAACATTCTAGATGCTCTTACCCCAGTTGTTAGCCCTCTAAGGATCAGATCCTAAAGAGGCATGGACAATAGATGGGGCGTTTGTCCCATGAATCCACTTGGAGGATGTCCTTTACATCTTCTCTCATGTCGTTGTCCAATTTATGTGTGCCATTTTCTCCCAAATTATAGTGTTCCTTTGCTTACAAAAGTTGTTGGGAATATGCCCTAGAGGCAATAATAAAATGGTTTATTAGCATATTCATGTTTATGATAATAGTTTATTCTCCATGCTATAATTGTATTAACCGGAAACATAATACATGTGTGGAATATAAACAACCATGTGTCCCTAGTAAGCCTCTACTGGACTAGTTCGTTAGTCAAGAGATGGTTAGAGTTTCCTAACCATGGACTTGTTATAGTCACTTGATAACGGAGTCATATCATTAGGAGTAATGATGTGATGGACAAGACCCGATAATAAAGAGTTGCAATTGATCGTGTCACACAGTTTCATTGCCAACACTTTCAGTATGCCAAATATAGTTTCCTTAGACCATGAGATTATGTCACTCCCGTTTGCCGGAGGAATGCTTTGTGGACATCAAACGTCACTACGTAACTAGGTGATTATAAAGGTGGCTTTCAGGTATCTCCGATGGTATTTGTTGGGTGACATGAATCAAGATTGGGATTTGTCCTTCCTTGTGACGGAAAAGATATCTCTAGGCCCTCTCGGTAATATAGCATCAGAAAGGTTGCAACCATGTGATTAAGTGGTAATCACGGTGATCCTATATTATGGACGAGTAAAGAGAACTTGCCAGGTAACGAGATGAAACTAGATATGGAGATATCGACGATCAAATCTCGGGCAAGTTAAATATCGGTGAGACAAAGGGAATCGTATATGAGATTAAGAATCTCCGGCATCGTGGTTCAATCGATAAGAACTTCGTTGAATATGTAGGAGTCAATATGGGCATCCCGGTCCCGCTATTGATTATTGATCTGATCATGTCTACATGTTCTCGAACCCGTAGGGTCACACACTTAAGGCTTCGATGTAGCTAGGGTTTTAGTGAGATAAGTAAATGGTGTAATCAAATGTTGATTCGGTGTCTCGGATGAGATCTTAGATATCACGAGGAGCTCCGGAAGAGTCTGGAGATAAAGTTTCATATAAGGAAAGTGGTTTCCAGGGTTCCGGAAAAGTTCGGGAAAATTCCGGCAGAGTACCGGAAGATTCTAGAAGGTTCCGGAAGGTTCCAGAGTGTCCCACCTTGGGGGGCCACGAACCTAGAAGGTCCCACATGGACCAAGGGGGCATGCAGCAGCCCACATGGGCTGGCCGCACCAGCCCCCCAAGGCCCATGCGGTCAAACATATGAAAAGGGTCCCAAAACCCTAGGGCTGCCTTGGGGGTTAAGTCTCCCCTTGGCCGGCCGGCCCTAGGGCTTGGGGGAGGGGCAAAGGCTGCCCCCCACGCCTATATAAAGAGGAGAGGAGGGCTGGGTCGTGACCCCATACCCTAGCCGCCAGCCTCCCTCTCCTCTCCCTCCTCTCTCCTGCAGCTGCTTGGTGAAGCCCTGCAGGAATTTCTCCACCATATCCACCACCACGCCGTCGTGCTGCTGAGATCTCACGAGCCACTTCCTCCTCGCTTGCGGGATCAAGAAGAGGAAGTCTTCATCAAGTTGTACGTGTGGATACCGCGGAGGTGCTGCCCGTTGTGGCACTTCATCGGATTGGATCTCGAGGATAATACATCTCCTCGCGACTAGATGAGTCTAGTTGCGGGGATCGACTAGCCAACCCCTGCACCAACAAAACACATTTGTTGATCTTCAAGGGTAAGAGATTGGATCTCATCTTCGCTACCTCCGTCTAATAGATCTAGATCGTGGGGTTTCTTCCGCTCGTTTCGTAGGAAAATTTTTGTTTTCTATGCAACGTTCCCCTTCAAAAGTTGAATCCGGTGACATAGCCTAGATGCACTCGAGGGGCTAATGACGAGGGAATAGCAACCGATAAGCCCAAAACACCGATATGGCTTAGCAGGACCACGGTGCCACACGACCTCCACTAGGCTGCTTATTCAACTGGGCCCATTCAAGCACAAGGTTGGGCTAGCTCTCACCGCAAAGCCGGGTTCAGTAGGAGTCCCCCGGATATATACATGGTGTACAATACTTGGAGTAGATGACAAGAATATGTATACCGGGTCATACTAGGACTCTAATACAAACCGACCGGAACACTTGTAAAACCCTAGTTAGGATGCGTATGTAAAACTGGCAGGGGCACCCCTCGAGGGGTATGACTTAGACGCTATACAATTTGAATAAGCGCAACCCCAAAACAATACGAGCAACCTATTAGGAGCCAAAAATATATTTATTTGTCTCATCTTTGTCAAAACAATATCGAAGCTTTTGTTTTACGTCATGGTTTGTTCACATTTTTTGTTATTCTCCTAGATTTTTCAATATTCCCTCAGAAAATTAACGTTCAGGAATATAGACTATGGATGACATCGATACTTTAGTGAATAACATCGGATACGACCACCTCAAGAAGACATACATTGAATCCATCTGTAAAGAAGAGCAGAACTCGAAAATAGATAAATAGAAACAAATGCTTCCTTGGCCCTACCCATGGGAAAGAAAATATCTACTACGAATAAGAGATCAACACCAAGGATTCTCGCTAATGTCTTGATAGTTTAAAAAGCACATGCTCAAGATGCCTAACTTGTACTAATCTAGTACCAATCTTATCATTGCACCTACTATTGCCAACTCAAATAATTGATTTATACCGAGAAAAATGTGAAATGACACTTAGCAAGTATTTCTAAAGGCCCGAAGGATTTATAAACATAACCATTTACACATTCTTGTTCTACTAAAGTTGAATGACTACGGTTTCATGGTGTTGAAAATATGAAATGGCGTATATAAGGAATATATATATATCATATACCTACCACACCATTCATACCATTGACAAAAGTAATTAATAGAGGAACACCAATGTAGCAACACGGGAGGAGTACTGGTATCATCCGCACACAGCAGAAGTGAGAGTTTGGATGCAGCAGGTTTGATTGATGTTGTTTCAAGATGATAGGTGGGACCGGGCAAGATGGATTTGTACCATGTGCATGTGCGAAAACTTAGAATATATGCATACCCGTAGGAACTACATTGCTGCAACGATTGAATCTATCCACTCTTCAAATCCCCTTCCACCAGTCTGAGGACTTCCCTCGTATATTTCTAAGCTTTGATCCTGTGAAAGTGAAGTATGCATTTTAACTCCAATTGATCTTCCTATATGTGTTATGTTGCTCCTTTCACTATTGATCTCTCCGCTCTCGGTTCCATATCCGTCTGAAGAAGAGTGTAAATCGAGGCATTGAGACCTTGGTGATGAGCTCTTTTTGGGCAAGAGTAAACCCTTTCGAGCTCTAGGCATGGAAGACATGGGTAAATGAAGGGTCGGCTATGGCGTCAATTTTTCTACCAGTAATCCATCACTCTCCTAGTTCAACACCTCGATGTAAGCCACCCCGGAAGGCTATTGCACTGGTTTTCCCAGAACGGCATAACTTTTTATTTAATTATTTCACTATGCGTGATGTGTATAAAACTCCAAATATTGTTTGTTTTGCATGTATTGGGGCAACTTACCATCGTATAGTACATTGGGCTTTGTTTTTAGTTGCTACTTACAATATTCTTTTGCAAAGTAAGTGGAATACATATGACATGTTTTCCTTCCAAAAAAAACTAGTTATTGGTTACTCATATCATTTCTTGGGTCGAAGCATTTAGTTACACTCGTAATTGTCCGACATAAATGCTGAATTCGTATGGACGTGTGAGAGCACAAAAAAGTTTTAGGGAGACAGTTTTAGTGACTCTTGTGGAGGCTAGCTGTTTTTCATTGTCAAAATATTCTCTCTCCAATATCGAAAAAAAAATTGAGCGTGCTGATGCTCTAATTGTTCTAAATATGCACGCAATGTGTTACTCGCAAATAAAGATAGTGTGTGTGAGTTATTTGTCGGAAAATTCACGTTGGCATATGGGAGCTTATGCTTCCGCCACCGGCTAAAACATATTCAAATGTAAATAACCTCCAAATATTTGTTGGTTTAATTGCATGTATTCGACCAACTTACCATAGTACATTGGGCTATGTTTCTAGTTGGTATAGATAATATTCTTCTACAAAATAAACGGAATGCAAATGACACGTTTTCCTTCTGAAAAATCAAATTGTTATTGGTTTACTTATAGCATTACCAATATCGAATCATTTAGTTCCACTCATGCATGATTGTGCTTACACGTGGTACTAAATGCACGCTCAATTCATGTTTATGTAATAGTAACTAAATACAGAAATGCATTATCTATATATTATGATAACAGTGAATATACAATACTGAATTTGTATGGACATGTGAGAGTATAAATTTGTTTAGGGAGGTAGTTTTAGTGATTCTGTTGGAGACTAGCAGTTTTTAATTGTCAAAACATTCTCTCCACTCTCACAAAATATTTTTGTGAGTCGAATTTGGAGACCGGTGGAGATGCTCATATTGTTCAAAATATGCACTCAATGTTTTCCACGCAAAATAAAGACAGTGTGTGTGAGTTATTTGTCTTACTATTGAAGTCATATTTTTATAGACGGGTTGGTAAGAGTTGAGTAGTGACATTGATTTTATTATCTCCCCATCGATATATCTAGTTATTTATGATGTGAGTAAAACAACATAAGAACTAACCAAGATTTGGATACAATGTCGGACATATACATGTGATTCAGTAGTTCTAAGGCTGATCACAATGTCGGACATATACATACATATGTTACTAGTCTTAGTTACTATCACCATAATGCAAAATAACATAAAGGGAGTAACATAGATGATCTTATTTATTAGCTATAGACTCATCTTGTCTAGAGAAGTGTGATGTTACAGTAACTAGCTATGTTACTCTATTTACCTCTCTCCTCATTAATTACCTGTCACATCATCTTTTTCACTTATGTGGCATGCAAGTTACTAGCTAAGTTACTCCCACTGTGGGTAGGCTAACAAATTTAAGGCATTGTTACCATACCCATGGATGAACCATGCCCTCTAGTACTCCTAATCTATAAATAGCTTAGGTTTGATCGACAACCAGTTCAGCAAAGAGCGGATAAAGAATGTGCTTTATGTGTCACCTGATAGCTATCCATCCGGAAATATGATGCATCGGGAATATGAAACAAATTATATCGTCGTTCCTGGCATGTCCAGCGACATCGCGCTGACGAGATAATTTCTCTATATCTTGTAGCTAGCCATGGGAATCCATGTGTTTATCTGCAAGGGCATGTAGCGACTCTTCATTCTAGTGCTGTAGAATACATATCTAGTGCTATCGCACATACAAGCGCGACCAAGTCCAGCTCATCAATTTGATTATTTTCTTGAGATATTTTGACTATTTTCTTCCGTTTGACAAGTGGGACCAAGTCCACCTCATCAATTTGGTCCTAACAAATGGGTCCCACTGGTCTGGGACAGCGTCAATTTGTATTTACTGTTTGTGTAGGTGGGTTTCTATCCCGAAAACATAAAGTGGTATCAAATGGTAAATTTAGCTAATAAAGTGGTAATTTTATGCTATTAACTCTATACAAGACTCACATGATGTCGATTCTGAAGCTTCAAAGACTTGATCTGGTTGCTTTAACTCTCTTTCATGGACATGTAGGTGGGATTTTAATTTCAGCAATGAAATAGAGAGCTATGATCCTTTTTTCATTTTTTCAAGTGCATTAAATTGGAACTACACCAAAAAGAAACGAAAATGTATGAACTTGACCGCACATGTCAAATGTCGATCACCACGTCTTCCACGACACTGGTTTACTCGCCAAATGGCCAAAAAGTAAACAGTTCGGTGGCACGGGTCAGACTGACATCGGGGCCCACTTTAGGACCGAGGCGACCCGCACAGCACGGACCCGAGGCCACCACACACCCGACACCCAATCGTGTGCGATTCCGTCCAGATTCACCGCCGTTCCTAACGCGTCGGTGACCGGCGCGGCGTCTCCGGCGAGCAGTCCAGCCCCGACGAGCTACCGCGCGCATTGCTTAGTCCTCGAGGGTGGAGCAGGGCAAGCCTCCAATCGCATCCCACGTGCCACGTGGCCCCGTCGGCGAGCGGCTAGCCCCTCCCTCGCCGCCGGAGTCGGGCGCCCGCCGGTCAAAAGGGCGCGGAGACTCTCCGCGTGCCCGGTTCGGCTCCGCCGCCGCCTGTGCCGTGCGGATGTCGTGCGCGGCTCGCTGAGGAGTTGGGGGGCGCTGAAGGTGCGGGAGGAGAGACGACCGAAGCGGGATCCGAATTGGCCGGAGAGGTGGCGATCTCCATAGAGATCGGATCCATGGGCTCCTCCGCCGTCCAGCAGGACCCCGTATCCGCACCAGGTAACGCACGGCTCTGTTCGCGAGTTCTCCTTGGATGAATATCATACTAGAGGAATTCGCTGATTCCTAGCGTCAGAAGCTAGAACTGCTTTTGCTTGCTTCTCGCTGTTTCTTTCAGTAGTTGATGCACAGCCTATCGCGCTGTGGAGTGGTGGGCTGGTTTAGTAATTACGAATGGGTTCGTTGCTGTTGGGGAATTGGGCACACTTCTTGCGCCGCAAAAAACATCGTTAGGAAGCGCTTGCTGATGATGGTTCGTCAAATTATGTCTGTCACTTACCTAGTGCTGCTGCAACCCAAGTTACTTTCAGTATTGGACTACCGAAGCTGCACCGTCCTCACCGAAATGCTATTTGTGGTAAGGTGTGGTGCTAACTGTTAATTTGTTCACTCTAATAGGAAACGTGGAGTGTGTTGATGACCCGGGCAGCAGCAGTAGCAGAAGCAAGTTGGCCAAAACGATGAGCAATGATACGTGGAGGTGGTGTTTGGGGTTGATTTACATCGTTGCTATTGCGGGCATTTGGATCGCTGCAAGCTACATCGTTCAGTCTGTTGTGGATGGCGGTGTTTCTCCGTTCTTGATTACCTACATATGCAACTCTCTGTTTGTTGTTTACATCCCCATAGTTGAGTTCGCTCGGTACTTTGAGGATTCTATCGACAGCATGTGGTCAAAGTTGAAGGGCAAGGATGGTGCGAAATCGCAGCAGCCTGCTGATTTGGAGACTGTGAATCTTCTACAGAGAAGCGAGCAGGAGGGCAATGCTGCCTCATCTCAGTCACTAACAAGGTTGCCTGAGGACAATGTGGCTTCAGATGTAAACTCCCCTGTCCATACAGAGCTAGATGTTGCAGATTGCAGCAAAGGATTGGATGCGAAAGGGCGCTGGACACGTGCTCGTACGGCCAAAGTCAGCATGCTAGTCTGCCCTTTTTGGTTTCTCGCACAGCTTACCTTCAATCTGTCTCTAAGATACACCACAGTTACTGTAAGTGATACTCGAATAGCTGTATGGTACATCCATATCAACATATGTTTTACCTCAGTTCTATTACTAATTGGCCTATGATATGTCCCTGATTTTGTGATTGCAGTCAAACACGATCCTGAGCAGCACATCTACCCTCTTCACTTTCCTGGTTGCATTAGTATTCCTCGGAGAAATGTTCACATGGTTGAAGCTAATCAGCGTGCTTCTCTGCATAGCGGGAACAATAATAGTTAGCCTCGCTGATTCAGGCACTACACTGACTGCTATTGCCACAAATCCTCTTCTAGGAGACTTCCTTTCTATTGTTTCAGCTGGCTTATATGCTGTATATATCACCTTGATACGGAAAAAGTTGCCTGATGAGAAAGAAGGTCAAGGCCAAGTGAGTATGGCTCAGTTTCTTGGATTCCTGGGACTGTTCAATATGTTGTTTTTTCTTCCTGTTGCATTGGTGCTGAATTTTGCCAAGCTGGAGCCATTCCACAGGCTGACATGGGAACAAGTTGGTCTGATTGTTGGGAAAGGTAGGTCGACTCTTTATGTGTTTACTGATTTATGTGTTTGTTGCTATTCTGTAGAAACTAAAGCTGCTCATTCTTGATGACGGCTATAATATTTAATGCTGATATGGTTACATTTTTGCCTGCTATTAATAATGCTATTTACATGGCATGGAAACGAGCCATATCGTGTTTTCTTGTAAAGCCCAGCTGGGAAATTGCCTCTAATTTGTAGCTGTTTAATTCTTTGCAGGTTTGCTAGATAATGTTTTGAGCGACTACTTGTGGGCAAAAGCAATCCTCCTCACAACAACCACTGTCGCCACAGCTGGTCTCACAATCCAAGTTCCCATTGCTGCCCTTGTCGACACGCTCACTGGTCATGCTCCCCATCTGTTGAACTACATCGGAGCTGCTGCTGTATTAGTCGGTTTTGCGGGCATCAATATCCCATCCGATGCATTACAGACTTCTCAGCATGAGCAGGAAACTCCCATTGTTAGCCTGGCCGATGACCCGCTTCATTCGCCCAGTGATAGAAATTGTACCGATGCTGTTTGATAATAGCAGCCTGTGTTGTTTGCAGTTTTTGTGCATAGTCTACTAAGCAATGTATACCTGGGTTGGCCAGATCGGTACAGTTGGTGTAATTGTTTCCCCTTGCCATGACACTGCAACAGAAGAGATGGATATTGGCATGTGTGTAAGAAATCATGTATCCCATGCCTCGTATGAAGAGGAATTCATTTGTATTGTCGGTGTGTTGTGTGGCTTTGAGGGTAGGTCGGTTCTTATAGCTAAATTTTGTTGTACAAGGTGAATCAATGTTAATTTTGGTTGCAACTTTATCGAAGTACCTACTGATGCTTCATGTTTGTTGTGCTGAATTAATGCTCATTGACCTCTAGGTTTCACATAGTTTTGCTTTGCTTATTATGGTGAAGCACAAATGTTGGCTCCAAGGCTTCTTCGATGGTGCAGGAGGAGGAGGTGGAACCGGAGTTTGCCATGCTACGGGGAAGGGAATTCTGCGTCCACTACCGGCAGCGAGCGGCTGTCATGGAGCGTCGCCGGGAGGGGATCTTTTCCTGGATCATCATCGTCTTTGCTCCCACCAGACCGGTGTCGTGGCACTGATTTTTTTTTTTTTTTTGAAACTAGGTAAAAGATTTGCCATTTTCATTTAGTAAGAGAGAAGTTTTAAGAGTGTTACAAACCCATCTTGGCCACACAGGCCAAGGCAAAAAGAAGCCTACTTTCATGGCATAATGTTACAAAACGCTTTTACACCCGCATGCCTGTCGTGGCACTGAAGTTCCCATTGTTGATCTCGGTTGTTGTACACCACGGGCTGGCGGGAACCTGGCGGCAACATTGCCGTGGCGGTGAGCGAATTGGCGGTGGTCGCATGCCAATTAAGATGTCATTTCCCTGTTTCGATGGTGAGTTTCCTAGGATCTGGCACGACAAATGTCTGGACTACTTCAAGGTTTTCATGTGCACATGATGGTGTGGCTCACTGCGGCCACCATGCACCTCGAGGGGAACGTGGCACACTAGTTCCAGGTGTTCCAGCTTCAGCATACTGTGCACGGTTGGCCTGATTTCATCCAGGCAATGGCGTCAAAATTTGGGGGTGTACCAGCACAGGCTGTGTTATGGATGCATTGTTGGCACTTGGCACTGAAACATTTTTTTTTTACCTGAACAGCGTGCTCTGCTTTTACATTAAAGAGAGATCAAATATTACATGTTACAGGTACCAAAGTACCAACACACAACACATAGCGCACACACGGACTCACTCACTCACAGGACATTTGTAGGTAGCAACACTGAAACATACAGGTTATGTGGATGAGTCCTTTTTGAAGTTCCAGGAATTGGTGCTTAGGAATCCTCATTATGACGAGACACTCTTTGTCTCTGGGTTTCTCAAAAGTTTAAAACATGAGATCATGGTGTCGGTGCCGTCGCAACCGCAGGAGACATTGGATCGCAGCCATTTTTGCACATGTTCAGCAGGATTTGCAGACACAAACAAGACCTGGGTCGTCAATTAGCAGCTCAACGGGGTGATCCAGCAGCTCCGCAACCTGGCGCAGTTCGCCCTGCTCTGAAAGTTCTGAACTCTCTCCTACCTCTCGTGTTCTTCCTTCTCTCTGTTAGATCTAGAAGTTGAGATTTGGAAGTCTGAGCTCACGCCTCGATCCTCTCCGGCGGCAAGCTACGGATGTTAGACCTTTCTGGTTGCTACCTCTCTCCCGATACCTATCATTCCTAGGGATGGTAATGGGTACCCTGTACCCGCGTACCCTGCGGGTAAAAACCCCATTAGGGTAAGGGTTTGGGACTAAAAAATATCCATGGGTATATAAATAGGAAATTCTTGTGCCCATCGGGCAGAGCGGGTACGGGCATGGGATTGCATAACCCATACGCGCGTGCCCTTGTACCCATATAAATTATGTCAACTGGGACTTAGTTTAATTAAACCTAACCTAATTTTCTAATCCCGCATAGGCACTAGGCAGGTCAACTCAAGGAGAGCCACGATCGATCGGACGGTATACGTACATGCTTCAACTCCGTCCCATAATCCCATGACCTATAGGAGTAAATAGCGCTAGATTAAATCCCTAGTAGGTAATTGCTGCCTGCCATACGCAGATACGTTGCGTCGCTGCTACGCATCTCTCCATCGGGATCTCTATATTTTGTGTGTTGTTGTGTATGACTATGTATGGTCACATTATCTCAGCTCTTTTTTTTTGCCCAACTAATATTTGTTGCAAATGCGGGTATTTTTACCCGCGGGTATCCCTTTACCCTGCCGGGTGAAGGGTATGGGAAAAAATTGTACCCGCTTACGGGTATGGGTACGGGTGATGGGCAAGCTCAGAGGGCACGGTAAGGGGGTGGCTCCACCCGCTCCCATAGCCTGCGGGTGCCATCCCTGATCATTCCCATCTAATGGGTAGCTAGAGGAGATAGCGAGTGAAAACTGAAAAAGAGTAAGAGACGAACGACGGATCAATCCAACGCGGTTCCTCCATCGCTAGGAAATTAGTAACATCTTAATAGACATGAGAGGGAAGGAAGGCTGTGTAAATACATAGATGGTAGTTCAACTTCAAAATTTCTGTAATAAAGGTGAGGGATTTTATTGCACAGAGAGCACATAGCATGCATAACTGCACAGAGTTACTCCGTTTAAAGGTAGGAATAGTTTGAAACTACACATGTGACTTCACTGACTTGTTGTAAGGAGAAGAGGACCCAGTAAGATATGAACTTTGATTTGTTCTTCATATACCTTTTTGACATGCATACTACTCCCTCCGTTTATTTATATAAAACGTTTTAGCTTAGTAGTAGATTCATCTATTTTAGTATGTATCTAGTCTACTTTTAGTAAGTAGATTCACTCATCATGGTGTGTATCTAGTTCAGTTTTGAAATGTCCAAAAGATCTTATATTTATGAACAGAGGTAGTATAAGGTTGTGTGTACAAGCAAAGGTATACTACCAAGAACGAAGGAAGAGAGGAAGGAATATTATTTGTGGATATACATGCTTACATGGTGGAAGTAAGAGAAATGTAAATCTTGAGAATAAACTTGTGCTCCAGTCAAGCAATCATAAAGATACATTTCTAAGAGAATAAGTTTAACAAAGCACTTAGACTCACATTCTTCTAAGCACAACAGATTAACAATGTGCATGCTATGATATCTGAGATAAATTTGCGGCTTCAATATGACTTTAGATGCCCAAGTTCAACAATATTTGTTTCACTGGATATGATGTAAACATATTGATTGGACGGTTAGCATGATATGTTAGTGACTCAGATTGGTAGTTCTCCTAGGTTGCGTCGTTTCTGCATATGTCAGTAGGTAGCTGTAGAACTAATCATGTATGACTGTATGAGAAAGCTCTACCTGTTGGATTTCAAGAAATGGCACAAGCATCACCTTTATGCATTGTAATACCACGAATGTCAAAGTGTCAAACTGAGTGATACAAAGGCGAATTGACAAAGAAACAAAATTAAAAGGAAGATTTTTCTTCTCATATTTGTGATAAAAGTGACAAATCGAGTGACTACCCAGGTTGAAGCAAAATAGCTATAGGGCTACCCAGCTTGTATACAAACAGGGTGACGTAATCTAAAATGAGGGTTGATGTGTGTAACACTGTTGCCGGAGTCGTTGCAGAGTTTTTTTTTTGGCATGAACGAATAATATGGCATGCTAATAGAAGATAACTGGTATTTTGTGGATATGCTGTCATGATTTAAAGTTCAATCTCGATGCATGTGCATGCAAGGGCTATTTTTGCACCTTCTCGTGTCCTGATACCTCACATGTCTAGGAAATGAACCAAAAAGAGACTAAATAGAGCAATTTGCTTGATGTGGTCTGCATATGTAGTTACATGGATAATAAGAGGAACCACCAACCCTTAAATTTCAATTCATTTCTCGTTTCTGAAACAATCGGAAGTGATGCATATGTAGGTTGGGTTGGGCGGAGAGAACGAGCAGTGTACTAGGAAATTTCTACATCAATTTATTATAAAAAGCACAAAACGAGCGACCACAATAAAGCGACCTATAAGAGCATGATTAGATAGGGAAGCATCAACACTTCATGAAAACCCAGGAACGTACAAGATGAATGTGGATGCATGTTTTTTCGCAAATGGGACCGGTGCCACGGGTGCTGTCCTACGTAATGAGAAAGGAGAAGTTGTTGCTGGTTGTGGGGAGTTCCAAAACATTCTGCTTGATGCTACAACTTCGGAAGCTCTAGCTTTGAAGAACGGTTTGAGTTTGATCGAAAATCTGGGCTGTCTACCGGTTATTTTAGAATCAGATTCTTTGGAGCTTGTTGATACTTTCAACGGAAATACCGAGATATGGAATCCATATACTGCTGTCTTAATGGAGTGCTTACAGATAGCAAGCAGAATTGGTCAGGTACAAGTTCAGCATTGCCCACGGGAAACAAATAAAGTTGTGCATAAAATAGCTAGCGTCAGAAGTTAGAATTAGTTTGCTTGCTTCTAACCGTTTCTTTCAGTAATTGATGACTGATGCACAACCTATCGCGCTATGGAGGGGCTGGTATAGTAATTACGTATGGGTTCGTTGCTGTTGGGGATTTGGGCACACTTCTTGTGCAGCAAAAAAATCATTAGGAAGTGCTTGCTGATGATGGTTCATCAAATTATGTCTGTCACTTACCTAGTGCTACTGCAACCCAAGTACTTTTAGTATTGGACTACCGAAGCTGCACCGTCCTCACCAAAATGTTATTTGTGGCACGGTGTCATGCTAACTGTTAACTTGTTCACTCTAACAGGAAACCTGGAGTGTGTTGATGACCCTGGCAGCGGCAGCAGTAGCAGAATCAAGTTGGCCAAAACGATGAGCAATGATACGTGGAGGTGGTGTTTGGGGTTGATTTACATCGTTGCTATTGCGGGCATATAGATCGCTGCAAGCTAAATCGTTCATTCTGTCGTGGATGGCGGTGTTTCTCCTTTCTTGATTACCTACATATGCAACTCTCTGTTTGTTGTTTACATCCCTGTAGTTGAGTTTGCTCGATACTTTGAGGATTCTATTGACATCATGTGGTCAAACATCAATGTTGAAGGGCAAGGATAGTGCAAATTCGCAGAAGCCTGCTGATCTGGAGAGTGTGAACCTTCTACAGAGAAGCGAGCAGGAGCACATCTACCCTCTTCACTTTCCTGGTTGCATTAGTATTCCTCGGAGAAATGATCACATGGTTGAAGCTAATCAGCGTGCTTCTCTGCATAGCGGGAACAATATATAATAGTTAGCCTCGCTGATTCAGGCACTACACTGACTGTTATTGCCACAAATCCTCTTCTAGGAGACTTCCTTTCTATTGTTTCAGCTGGCTTATATGCTGTATATATTACCTTGATACGGAAAAAGTTGCCTGATGAGAAAGAAGGGCAAGGCCAAGTGAGTATGGCTCTGTTTCTTGGATTCCTGGGACTGTTCAATATGTTATTTTTTTCTCCCTGTTGCGTTGGTGTTGAATTTTGCCAAGCTGGAGCCATTCCACGGGCTGACATGGGAACAAGTTGGTTTGATTGTTGGGAAAGGTAAGTCGACTCTTTATGCTTTTACTGATTTACATGTTTGCTATTCTATAGAAACTAAAGGTGATCATTCTTGATGTCAACAATTATAGTTAATGATGGTATGGTTACATTTTGACCTGCTATTAGTGTTATTTGCATGTCATGGAAACAGTCCATGTTAGAATATGTTGTTGTACCTAACTCTAGTTAGTCGTTAGCATCTAATTGTACGGATTAGGCTAAAGGTTGTTAGTTGGTTAAGGTATGTACGTGTTGTACAAGTTGTAACCCTAACATGATCTATATAAAGAGAGATACGGCCGGCCCTTGAGTGCTATGCTGATTGCCTCCCAACCTCTCTCTATCTCAATCTCTCACATGGTATCAGAGCGAGATCGCATCTGAGATCCACGCTTTCCCAATGTCTTCTTCGTCCTCCTCCGCCTCCTCTGATCGCTCGGCCGAAACCGGGATCTTCTCCTCCGGTGGTCTCTCCAACACGGGCACCGCTCCGGCGAGTCCGTTCAACTTCTCCAATGTCAACATCATCAAGCTGTCCCAAGAGAACTATCTCCTCTGGCGCACGCAGATCGTCTTGGTGCTGAAGAGCCATCTTCTTATGGGCTATGTCAATGGACTGCTGCCATGTCCCTCGCAGCTGATCGCGAATCCTCGCGCGGGAGACGCTGGCCAGCCGGCGGAGATCCCAAATCCCGCGTACCAGAAGTGGATGCAGCAGGACCAGGCGATCCTGTCCTTCATCCTCACCAACGCATCCGAGGGCATCGTTGGCATGCTGATGACGGTGATCACGACGGTGATCACGTCCAAGGAGGCGTGGTCTGTTCTGTCAAACAGTTTCGCCGCGCAGTCGACGGCGTACTCCATGCAGCTCCGATTCAAGCTCTCCACCACCAAGAAGGCCGACATGTCCGTGCCGATCTACTTCAACAAAATCAAGACGCTGTCCGACACGCTCTCCTCCATCGGCAAGCCGCTCGCGGAAGAGGAACTCATCTCCTACCTCCTGGCGGGACTGGATGGCAACTATGACGCCCTGGTCGAGGTGGTGACGGCGCGTGAAACGCCGATGCCGCTCCGTGATCTCTACGCCCAGCTGCTCAGCACCGAGAACCGTGTCAAGGCTCGCAAGGCGGAGTTCAACACCAACAATTACTCCGCCAACCTCTCCTTCAGCCGTGATCCTCACGGTGGCGGCGGCAAGTTCTACCGGCCAGATGGCCGCTCTCTGGCTCCACCCAAATCGCCCTCCAATCAAGGTCGCCACTCCACTCCGTCGCACTTCACCGACTCTGGCGGCAGCGGCGGTCTCCACCTGCAGTCCAACAACGGTGGTGGAAGTTCCTCTGGTGGTGGCGGCGGGCGTCCAGTCTGTCAGCTGTGCGGCAAAGTGGGGCACATCGCCTCCCGCTGCTTCAAGCGCTTCAAGCGCGAGTTCCTGGGCGTCGGGAACGATGGAGGTGGCTCATCTCGCCAAGTCGCCGCCACGACGCACCCTGCACATGGACAGACTCCGTCCTATCCGATCGACCCTGCATGGTACGCGGACACGGCGGCCACGGATCATCTCACCAACGACCTCGACAAACTTGCCGTGAAGGAGGTCTACCGCGGCAACGACCAAGTCCACACTGCCAATGGTGCAGGTATGCGTATTCATCATATTGGCCAAGGCATTCTCCCTACTCCTTCACATCCGTTGCATCTTAAAGATGTTTTGCATGTTCCCTCTGTTACTCGCAATTTACTCTCTGTTAAGAAATTTACACGTGATAATCCTGTGTTCTTTGAGTTTCATCCACGTGATTTGTTTGTGAAGGATTGGGCTACGCGAGAAATTCTGCTTAGAGGGAGGTGTCATGGTGGCCTATACCTGTTGGAGCCACCAATTATCAAACAAGCTTTTGGGAGTCTTCGAGTTTCAAAAGAAGAATGGCATTGTCGTTTGGGTCATCCTGCTTCACAGGTGGTTCAACATGTTCTTCATCATAGGGATTTACCTTCAATGTCGAGTCAGAATAATGTAGTGTGTGATGCATGTCAACAGGGCAAGAGTCACCAATTGCCTTTTCCTATTTCTAGTCATGTAATAAAAGCCCCTCTTGAGATGATTTATTCCGATGTATGGGGCCATGCTCAAACTTCTGTTAGTGGTCACAAATACTATGTCAGTTTTATTGATGCCTATAGTCGCTTCACTTGGCTTTATCTACTTAAGCAAAAATCTGATGTGTTTAATGTGTTCCTTCAATTCCAACACCACGTTGATAGATCACAAAATTGTGCATGTTCAAACAGATTGGGGAGGTGAATATGTTCGACTCAACAAGTTTTTTTCTGACATTGGTATAACACATAGGGTTTCATGCCCTCACACTCATCAACAAAATGGCACCGCTGAGCGTAAACACTGCCACATAGTTGAAATTGGCCTTACTCTACTTGCTCATGCGTCGGTCCCCTTCCGGTTTTGGAGTGATGCATTTACCACCGCGTGTTTTCTCATAAATCGCCTTCCTAGTCGTGTCATCAACATGCAAACTCCTCTTGACCGTCTTTTGGGTGAGGTCCCTGACTATACTTTTCTCAAAGTTTTTGGGTGTGCGTGTTGGCCTCACCTACATCCATATAATAATCATAAACTGGAGTTTAGATCAAAGAAACGTGTTTTTCTAGGCTATAGATCTTTGCATTAAGGATATAAATGCCTTCATATTCCTACAAATCGTGTATATATTTCACGTGATGTCGTATTTGATGAATCTCAATTCCCTTTTGCCAATCTGTCATCTCATGAACAGTCCACACAATCACCATCCTCTCCTTTCTCGCCTGGTCAATTTAATGATGTTGCGCATACTTCTGTGCTACTTCCTAACCGTGGTGCAGGGATCGAGAGAGGAATGCAGCTTTACATCGATCACAGCGACAATACGCTGCATGGGAACGTCTCGGGATCCAGCAAACCCATGCAAGGCTCACCTGCACGCACGCCTGCACGTGATCCTGGATTCAGTCCAGAATCGGCTCGCTCCAGCTCATTGCCGGATCCAGCAACTCCGCCTGCTGGGCCTCTGTTCTCTGACGCTCCGAGCACGGGATCTGCACCGGCCTCATCATCCAGCCCATCATCGATGATGTCAGCGTCTGGCCCGCCTTCACCACCAACTGCGCCACCACCAACTGGGCCTATGACTCGGCTTCGCAATAATATTCGGCGTCCACGCAAGCGCAAGGACGGCACGGTCGCATGGCTGGCGACGTGCATGGCGCATGCAGCATCAACACCAAGCGCCGAACCGCATGATTTTTGCGCGGCTCTCTCGGTTCCTCACTGGAAAGCTGCCATGGATACCGAGTTTGACGCCCTGCTGAAGAACAAGATGTGGAGGCTGGTTCCTAGACCCCCCGGTGTCAATGTCATTGACTCCAAATGGGTTTTTAAAGTCAAGCATCGTGCGGATGGATCAATTGAGAGGTACAAGGCCCGTCTTGTGGCGAAGGGCTTCAAACAGCGACAAGGTTTGGACTATGATGATACGTTTAGCCCGGTGGTCAAACCGACGACTATACAGCTCCTCTTGTCCCTTGCCGTTTCTCGAGGGTGGCAACTTCGACAACTTGACATACAGAATGCCTTTCTTCACGGAGTTCTCGATGAAGAAGTGTATATGCGTCAACCTCCTGGGTATGAAGATCCAGCTCATCCTGTACATCTCTGTCTCCTTGATAAAGCACTCTACGGTTTGAAGCAGGCACCCCGTGCGTGGCATGCACGGCTCAGCTCCGTCCTTCGTACTTTTGGGTTTGTTGCTTCAGTTGCTGACTCATTCCTCTTTATTCTCCATCGTGATGAGCTACTCACTTTTCTGCTAGTTTATGTGGATGATATCATCGTCATCAGTTCTTCCTCCAGTGCACTTGCTCAGCTTATTCAAGATCTTCGGACCGAATTTGCAGTCAAGGACCTTGGACCGTTGCACTTCTTCCTTGGCGTTGAGGTGCGGCGCTCGGCTGCTGGTGGTCTCTTGCTCTCTCAGTGGAAGTATGCATCTGAACTTCTTCGGCGCTCTAGCATGATAAAGTGCAAACCGGCTCACACTCCCATGTTCACCACGGATAAACTGTCTGCCATGGATGGTGATCTTCTTGCTCCTGATGATTCCACACTATACCGGAGTATTGTTGGTGGCTTACAGTATCTGACAGTGACACGTCCAGATCTCTCATATGTGGTCAATCGTGTGTGCCGGTACCTCCATGCCCCCCGCGACAGCCATTGGTGTGCTGTCAAGCGTATCTTACGCTATATTCAGTTCACCATGTCACTTGGATTGTCTCTTCATTCAGCTTCTGATGATCTTTTGACTGCATTTTCTGATGCGGATAGGGCCAGAAATGTTGATGATCGGCGATCAACGGGGGATATGCCATCTTCTTTAGTGGCAATTTGATCATCTGGAGTGCTCGTAAACAAGCTACTGTTTCCAGGTCCAGTACAGAGTCTGAATACAAGGCACTTGCTAATGCCACGGCGGAACTTATATGGGTTCAGTCTCTTCTTGGCGAGTTAGGTATTCAGCAGTCTCGAGCTCCAGTTCTATGGTGTGACAACATTGGAGCTACATATCTCTCGGCAAATCCAGTATTTCATGCTCGTACCAAGCATATTGAGGTTGATTTTCACTTTGTCCGAGAAAGAGTGTCACAGAAGCAACTAGTGATCAAGTTCATCTCCTCAACCGATCAAGTTGCAGATATCTTCACCAAGCCACTCCCAGAGCCTGCGTTCCGATGGTGTAAGCGCAATCTCAATCTGTTAGACAGTTGAGATTGAGGGAGGGTGTTAGAATATGTTGTTTGTACCTAACTATAGTTAGTTGTTAGCATCTAACTGCATGGATCAGGCTAAAGGTTGTTAGTTGGTTAGAGGTACGTACGTGTTGTACAAGTTGTAATCCTAACCTGATCAATATAAGAGAGATACAGCCGGCCCTTGAGAGCTGCGCTGATTGCCTCCCAACCTCTCTCTATCTCAATCTCTCACAGTCCATGGTGTGATAGCTTGTAAAGCCGCTAGTTGGGAATTGCCCCTAATTTGTGAACTATTTAATTCTTTGCAGGTTTGTAGATAATGTTTTGAGCGACTACCTGTGGGCAAAAGCAATCCTTCTCACAACAACCACTGTCGCCACAGCTGGTCTCACAATCCAAGTTCCCATTGCTGCCCTTGTCGACACGCTCACTGGTCATGCTCCCCATCTGTTGAACTACGTCGGATCGGAGCTGCTGCTGTATTAGTCGGTTTTGCGGGAATCAATATCCCATCCGATGCATTACAGACTTCTCAGCATGAGCAGGAAACTCCCGTTGTTAGTATGGTCGATGACCCGCTTCATTCGCCCAGTGATAGAAGTTGCACCGATGTTGTTTGACAGTAGTAGTCTGTCCTGTTTGGAGTTTTTGTGCAGTGTAGAGTTGGACAGATCGGTGCAGTCGCTGTAATTGTTTCCTCTTGCCATGCATTACAACACAAGAGATGGATATTGGCATGTGTGTAAGAAATCATGTATCCCATGCCTCATATGAAGAGGAATTCATTTGTAATTTGTGTCGGTGTGTTGTGTGGCTTTGAGGGTAGGTCGGTGCATATAGCTAAATTTTGTTGTACAATGTGAATCAATGTTAATTTTTGTCTAACTATACCGAAGTACCTGATGTTTCATGTTTGTTGCTCTGAATTAATGCTCATGATATTCACCTCTAGGTTTAAAATAGTTTTGCTTTGTTTATTATGGTGAAGCGCAACTGTTAAGAGCCTCTTAATCTTCAAATATGTCATCTTAATCTTAGAGCATAAAGTATAATAAAAAATGTTTTTTATTTAGAACAGAATAACCATATTTTTAAATTGAGAAAGTAACAACCACCTTGATTTTCTTTAAAGAATAGTTATCACATTTTTCTACGGAAATCACAATGCTAATTCTGCCTTAGAAACAACATGGTAATAAACGGGTTAAACGCTTAAAACGATATGGCGAATGAAACAATTTGTTGATTCGTCATATCTAAGTCATTCCTCTTCTGAATTTACACTGTGGGACAATTTTGCAAGCAAGAATTTTAGAAAAAATCGGGTCGACCAAAGATGCTTTAGTCATGTTTAATTTAATTAAGTTCATGTTATGTTTAATTATGCACTATGTTGGAGTTTTCGATGCTATCTAACTTAAATTGAAATGGTGTTTGAACAATTCAACTAGAGTTAGAATTGTGTTCAATTCGAGTGGAGTTCATGTGATGTTGAATTTATATTTATGTTAAGATGGTGGCAATAAGAATAGGGGCTTGGTCTTAGTGGTGCCACTTGGAGTTCATAGTTGTTTTTTGAGGGTCGAGAGATTGGGGCTGGTCCTTGAAAGCAGTTTAAGGGCCCTATTTTTAACGTCTACTGCTGGAGATGCTCTCACGTCTACCACATTGATAGGTCGTATCCATCATGGGTTTCTGTCCTCGCGGGACTAATTCATCATGGCCAGACATCCCCTACAGAGAGCTTCAATAGGTTGTTTACCACGAATGACCTCTCGCTGCATAACAACATTTGGCGCTGCCGTCACAGGATATGCCATGGATCAACCTTGATCGAGACACATACAAGAACCCCACCGACAACGGTAAAGTTTTTTTTCTTTTTCAAAATAGAGGGAGCTACCCCTCTGCATCCAAACGATCCACACAACCTTTTTCTATAATAATAAGAGAAAACAACAACAAAGTACGCCATCTCATCTCGTCGTCACAAGGCTCACCCACTATGGTCCATTCAAATTTGTATGGTATGGAATGGATGGATAGGGCTGAGGTTGATGAGGGATATGTAGGTGTTCGAGGCGGGTTTGGAGAAGAGCCGGTGATCCAAGAGCAAGGAACTGGGCGACCAAGTTTTGGCCGTCGGCAAGACTGGTTCTATAGCGCTCTCAAGGTTGGCTCTTTATAATCAAAACTATGGGGAGGAAATTGCGGAGTTTCTTCTCGACAATGAATGATCATCATCGTGTCCTCGCGTAGGTCAAGTCGTCGCCATGCTGGCCTCTCCTGCCGGAGATCCCCGGGAAAATCTTGTCCCGTCTCCTATCCGGAATGTTGCCTCCGACATCAAAACATCGTAGTTTAGATGGTCATGCATGTGACCACACCACCACCGCGAGAGGAGATGGAAGTGTGGAATTTCGCGGGCAGACTCAACAGGCCAATCGTCCGCAACTCGGTCTGCCCTAAAGAACTTCATAGTCTATAATTGTGTGCAATGTATTTTTTTTATTTTTGATAAAGAGAATATATTAATACCAAGCAGATATCAATTACACCCAGCCTCTGCAACAACATAATATCAAGATCTAGTCGAGAAATTAAGGATGCACACAGCTAAAAGAAAATAGAGAAAAAAAAAACGCCGAACTAATCAGCGAAGCAGCAGGAACTACCACCACCAGAGGCTACACCCGGACTGCAAAAAGATTCTCCAAGAACGACGCCTCCAAGGAGGGAACCGTGCACAAACACCGTCGTCGCCTGATCGTAGATCATGGGTTTTCACCCTGAAGAAAGTCTGACTGAATTTCAAGCAATGCCTTCAACAAGGGGACGAATAGAGATCCGCCATTGCCAGGTACAACCAGTAAAGGTCAGACCTAAGGTTTTCACCTTGAAAGTCAAAACTTTGTGCCCAGAGAGCACCACCAAGAAGAAGTCCGCCTGTGTTGCCGCCCCCGCTTGCCGAGACTACTGCATCAAACCAATCGTCCGGTACACAGTCTTCACCGCATTCAAACTCGCCTCCTCATCACTTGTAATCTCGAACTCGATATGAGCCATCAAGATCCACTGGCCATCCGACACGACCATCTTGAAATTCCCCCGACATTTTCAGCACCACAGTAATCGCAGCAAAATATGCCATGGCGTACCTCATGGTGCTGAAAAATTGGAGGGTGACAGGTCCACAACCATGGTTGACGGCAGCGACAAAGGCCGATTGCGGGCGCGGCGATCTGGTCGAGGAACTCAGCCACACCAACACCGCGAGCAAATGACCTGACCGCCGCCATCATGGGTTGCCGTCCTCACGATCCGTCCGCCGCCGGCCTCACGTCCTGGCCGCCGCCTTCCGGCGTCGCGGCCTCCCGATCTGGCAAGACGCCGGCTTTCCGATCGCTGATCACATGTCCAGACCGACAGGACAGCTTTCCGATCTGGACCGGAGCTGGTCACACGTCTAGGCCAGCAGGCCACCAACGATTGCATCCTGCCCCATGCACATGCACGCGGGCGCAGGGCTATCGTAGGTGCCGGCCTGTTCCTTGGATGGCCGCCGGCCGGAGCACAGATCAGATCAGATCAACGGTAGCTTGGGTGAAGAACTATCCAGGCTTATTGAAAAGAAAAACGGGCAGGGCGCCCCGCCGCCGCCGTCCGCCGTCGGACGGCCTCCTCCGACGGCGGCGGGGGAGGGAGGTCGGCGAGTGGTGGCCGGCGGCTCGGGCGGTAGGTTCCCCCGAGTCGCCCGACCTGGACGACGTTGTGTGCGATGTATAAACTTACCAAGAAAGGTGAGTTGTTGCTCGTTGGATTAATTCCCTGTATTGATATTAATAATGATAAAACGCAAATAGTTTAAATGTTTGCTAGCTATGAAAAAGTTCCTCCTCAATTATTTGTGTGCGATATATGTAAACTTCAACTTTTCATCAGTACAACTTTTTATCGTCTTCTTTTTTGTGTGTATCTCATATATTTTCACCAATTTTTTACAAGTATGGAATTCCACACTTTCTCTACACCTATGAATAGTTTCAAGGTTACATGAAAGCATTTGTGCCAGGCAGACTGGATCAAATACATCCATTCACGTAAAGTCAACTTCTCGCAACTCGTATGTCGTTGCTACAGGAATCATTGTATCTACCCGAAATTGTCCATGTAGAGTATGAATAAACCACGAACTCACTGTTATCTTTCTGGTTGCTACCTCCCTCCCGATACCTACCATTCCCATCCAATGGTTAGCTTGAGGATATAGCGAGTGAAAAGGAGTAAGAGAGCAACGGCGGATCAACCAACATGGTTCTTCCATCGCAGGGAAAAGAACATCTGAATTGAAATGGGAGGGAAGGGAGGCTGTGCAAATACATAGGGGTTTCTGTAATAAAGATGAGACATTTTTTGTTTTGCACGGAGAGCACATACCGTGCATAATATTAGGTGAATAGAGTAACTCCTGTTGCAGTTTAAAGTTAGGTATAGTTTGCAATTACACATTAACACATGTGACGTCACTATCGTGTTGTGAGGAGAAGAGGACCCAGTAAGATTCGAACTTTGATTTGTTGAAAGTAGTATATGGTTGTTTGTACAAGCAAAGTTATACTAATTCCAGGAGCCAAGAGAGATATACATGCTGACATAATGGAAGTAAGAGTCAAGCAATCATAAAGATGAAATTTCTAGCTCTGGGCATATTACATAACAACATAAGTTTAACAAAGCACTTAAACTCACATTCTTCTAAGCACAAAGGACTAACAATGTGCATGCTATACTATATCAGCTGAATTTGCATCTCTAATATGTTTTAAGATGCCAAAGTTCAACAATGTTTGTTTCACCGGATTTAATGTAAACATATTAATTCGGCAGCTAGCATGATATGTTAGTGACTCACACTCGTAATTCTCCTAGGATGGATGATTTCCGCGGAAATGCATTTCTGCCCGAGCCGGTGTCTACTAGTCATGCATCTGTCGTTTATTGATGCTTCGTGATTCGTGCAGGCTCACTAATCATATTAGCGTTATATGACATATTTTAAATCTATCCGATATAAACGAAATCGTAATGAAATCTGATTATTCAAAAACATTATTCAAACATACAACATATGTTTGAATTATTTCAGTTATTTTGAACCAAAGCACGGTTAATCTTGATTCGTTAAAAAAACATATAATATCAAATATATGCCATATCGATATGAATCAAGTAATGGTATGACGAAGGACCTAGCACGAATCACAAAGTAACGTCAGGTAGGTCACTGCTCCGCCAGAAAATTGCTTTCATTATTTCCGCATAACCCACTAGCTAGCTGCACAACTAATCATGTATGACTCTTCCCAGAGTTTGCTTAGCTACAAAGCATCACTTGTTGGATCTCAAGAAATGGCACAAACGTCACCTTTATGCATTGCCATACCACACATATCAAAGCGTCAAACTGGCCAATCCGAAGGCGAATTGACGAAGTAAACAAAAAGGAAGATTTTTCTTCTCATCTTTATGATTTGACAAATCGAGTGACTACCCCCACCTTGCAGCAAATTAGCTACCGCACTTCGCAGTTGAGGATTTAAAGAGGTAGTACACACTACACAGATATGGCAAAGTAGTCTAAAATTGGGGCTGGTGTGTGCACACTATTGCTCGGTTGTGGTTGTTGAAGAGAGTTGTCTAGCGCAGCGAGAACGGATATTTTTTGCCGATCTAAATTAATGTTTGGTCACTCTGCCTAGTTTTGCACCTTCTTGTGTCCTGATACCTCACATGTCTAGATAATGAACTGTAAAAGGATGGAATAGAGCAATTTGCTTGATGTGGTCTGCATATATAGCCGGACCAACCTCAAAGCTATAGTGAAAAAAGTATTGAACATTGTTTTTATAGCTAGAGTCATCCAAGGATCGTGCTGCCACGTCTCAGGCCATAGACCATATAGCCTGGGACCTGGCTAATAGTTATATGGCAATAAGGAGTTAATTACAAAAAAACCACCACAATTGCGGTTAGTGTTTTAAAAAGCCACCACAATACGCTAGGGTTTCGGAAAACCACCATCTCAGTGCTAACACGTTTCAAAAAACCACCACTCGATGCTAACCGCCCGAGACGCTCGTTTAACCCTAAAACTGACAGATGGGGCCCGCTATCAGGCTGACTTGGCAAACGGTGATGGTCTCACACAAACGGCCGTTAACTAAAATTTCTTGACCTCTCACAAAAAAAACTACTAGATTTTTCGGAATTTAAATTAATGTCAAAACCCAGTGGTTGACATGTGGAGCCAGGCCACCACGTTGGCAGCCACATTAGCAAGTCAGGTTCCACCCGTTGACCGCAGGGAAAGAACGAGCGGACGAGTTCAGCTCGTCGCCGCCGCCGTTCGGCCGGAGGCAGGGTCTGCGCTGCCATGCCGCCGTCGCCGCACCATCATGTTCCCGCGCTCGATTCGCTCGCCGGCGAAGGACTCCCGCGAATCGATGGGACGGCGGAGCAGCACGCGCGAATGCCGTGGTGGCCTGGATCTCGAGCGTGAAAGCGCCGAGCGGCGATTGGCGGCGACACGGGGCCATAGGGTCGCAGAAAGTGACGACGTCGAGCTTGCCACAGAGCAAGAAGGACGGGGAGAGGTCCATAGGAACTGGGAGACCGCCCTGGAGTGGAAAGTATGCTCGGAGAGGTCAAGAGAGGCCGGAGACGTCGGAATCGACGGCGACGAGCGGCTGCCGGAGCCGAGATAGATTACCTTGATTCGCTCGGCTCAGGTCACCCACGACCGATTCCCTTGGCTATGAGGAGGGAGAAGGAGAGGCGAAGTCTGTGGCGTGCTCGGATGTGCTCGGGGGCATCGGAATGTCGCCTCAACCTCGTCTTCCCCAACTCCGGCTGAAGGTATCCCCCGCTTGATCTCCTTCCCCTGCGTAGTGCGTACGAGCTGGCCTCGTCCGTGCGTTTTAGCGGAACCAGTCGTTGATCTGCTGTCATATCCCAACCTATGATTGGATTGAGATACAACGATACACACGAATTACAACAGAAATTGGGGATTGGGTAGTAGAGGAATCAGAGTTTGGGAATGGGATCAGCAAAGCATGAGGTGGGGAACGAGACGAACTTGGGGAGGAAGAAGGCGACTGCCTTGATTCATTTTCTGGTCGATGCCTCTTCCTTGTACTGCTGCCTTGCCTATATACTTCTATCTCCAGGCCCAAAGCACACAACCCAAAGCCCATCTAGAGCAGGCCCATACCTTTAGGAGACGTACATGACATTCTCGCCCCCTTAAATTCCGGCTTGCCCTCAAGCCGCTTCGACAAACACCACCCAGATCCCACGACATCTGCCGATCCTTGTCAGGTGAGATCTGGTCATCGCCATCACCTCGTAACATCCATGTACTATGCAATTTCTTGGCAGCAAGGTTGAAGTTCTTTGTTACTGCGGACATTGAGATGTGAGCCAAGTAAGCTTCCCGCCTATTGACGTAGGAACGTCTGCCATATCCCTCGGAAACTTGAATTGTTGTCAGGTTGCAGGCCTTGAAAGAAGCAACAACCTCTATCAGAAATTGCTTTGCCTTTTCCTTTAGCTGGATCAATAAAGAGTAACATTGATGAATTAGAACTGTAAGCTGGCTCTTAACTTGCAAGTCACCCCTTGCCAAATGCTGCTCCTCTAACCTCACAAGAGTGCTCGGCCCCAGACTGAAGTCATTTGGTTGCCATGGTGGAATAAAATCAAGCGAGAAATAATAACCTTGTGTATCTGAACGTTCAGTAATAATTGTACTTCTCGAGCGAGGCACTTCGTCAAGTACACAACCTTGATAAAAAAGAATTCCCGCAACTTGATCTAGAAGCTTACTTGGTTGCCACCATTGAGCATAAATTAAGTGAGCGTGCAGTCGCATCACATAGCAACGAAGACAACTTGTGCATACACACATCTGAGTTGCTGACAGATTACCGATACTTGACATTGCATATTTAAGAAGAATCTTCATAACTCCTTGACACATGCAGGGATGACTATATCTTCCTTGCTTCTTCTCCTGAACAACCACAACAGTGTACCTTGGCAGTTGAGAAAGTGTCGACAATAGGATCAGATGTAACCAACAAACACTTCTCATTTTGATATCCATCCAGCCAAGCAGAAAATGATATCCTTTGTTCCAAGCATGAAAATCAATGTCACCAAGCTTTTGTTGCATCACTCTGATTTTGTAATGTGATTCACTAACAGTCTGACTGCACACACATTCAGTTACAACTTGGTAACCGAGGAGCCCGGCTCCAGACGACGTCCTCCTCAAAACAAAGCCCTGTGCAAGAGCAAACCCACGAGTGCAGTACGCAAGCTCCAATGATTTTCCGACACTACAAGCAGACTGTGCCCCTTGTCCTTCATCAGTACTCAACCTGAATTGCCACTTTAGAATACAAGAAATGCAACACGTGTCCATCGGTTCATTTCTAGAACAGATTTGGAGCATCCATTCCTTAGCCCTAAAGAGAAGACCATCCAAATACCACTCCATTGAAGATGTGTCAAATGTTGCAAGGATAAAAGGGAGGCAATAAGCATTTGTTTCCACTCTGGATGAGTGCACTCGTTCCATTCCCTCATTCCTAGGACTGAAGCTTCTTGGGAAAACGCTGCTGTACAAATAAACGTGTGCGTTGAAGTACTGGGACAGCCCCCTGCAACAACCAAGTTGTATTCCTGGATCCCACTGTAGACCTAGCTCTCCATTAATTATCCTTTCTTGCAACTTAAAAACAGAGGGAGGGATATCATTGTAATGGGAGACATCCACAATTCGTTGTTGCTCATTATTTCCAGGACTGAAAGCATTTTCACGCCATGACTTATTCTATGCTGTGATAAGCTCTCCGTTGCGCCTAACTGAAGTCATGAACGGACAAGATGAACACAACAATGACTTTGGTGCAGGTACATCACCTGAACATGGTTGGTCAGGCGGGTGTGGTGGCACTGGAGGTGGTGATGGCGTGGTCGCAGAGTTGCGAAACTTACTCCTGAAGGCCATGCGCACAGGGCATCGCACGATGCGCACTCGAGATACCCACTTGACGAATCGGTGATCCTTCGCCCCACTTCTTATCCTCTCAGGTGTTTCGTCGAACACCTCAAGTGCACCCAGTTGGCCCACCTCCTCTTGTAGCGATGCAGTAGGTACGACCGTCGCCACATCAAGCGGCATGGTCGCGACTGCCGTCGCACTTGCCATCAGGGTGAACGGTACCATCGGCTCGATGACGTCGTGGTTGAAGCATAGAGTCGAACACCTGGTAGGCGTAGGTGGCATGGGTGTTGCATCTGACTCACTGCAGGTGCCCTCGGTCGTGGCTGGAAGTGGAGACGAGGCTACTGCGTTGATGCGCGTCGAGGGTGCGGAGGGCGACCCGAGGACACGATCCAAGGCAGAACTCAACTCCTCCATTTTTGCCAAAATCCGTGCCCACATGGCTTCCTTCTCCTCAAACTCCATGGCAGTGGCAATGGCTTCCGGATTGTTCTCCACGTTGATCGAACCTCCAGCGGAAATCACCGTGCTCGAAGTCATCAACCCTTCCACTGGATTTACAGATCGAATCAGCGGAAGACGAGGAACGGAACCGAGCTCTGATACCAAACTGTCATATCCCAACCTATGATTGGATTGAGATACAACGATACACACGAATTTCAACAGAAATTGGGGATTAGGTAGTAGAGGAATCAGAGTTTGGGAATGGGATCAGCAAAGCATGAGGTGGGGAACGAGACGAACTTGGGGAGGAAGAAGGCGACTGCCTTGATTCATTTTCTGGTCGATGCCTCTTCCTTGTACTGCTGCCTTGCCTATATACTTCTATCTCCAGGCCCAAAGCACACAGCCCAAAGTCCATCTAGAGCAGGCCCATACCTTTAGGAGACGTACATGACATCTGCGTAGTGCGTACGAGCTGGCCTCGTGTGTGCGTCCGTACGCCGCCGGTTCTCTGCGTAGGAGCTGGTCCACGGCAGGGCGGCCGGATGCTGCCACTGCTCACGCCCGGACAGCTCCCAACCAAATTTGACTGTGAACCCTTTGACCGTGAACCCAACTAGTTGTGGTGGAAAAAACTACGGAGTAGAAAATATAGGAAAATAAAGAGAGAACGAAAAAAAAGAGTGGCATCTAACGGCCGTTAACGGCTCGCTGTCTTATATTGTCACGTGGACGTGACAGTGGGCCCTATCTGTCAGTTTCTTGCTTAATTGAGCGTCAAAGAAGTGGTGGCTCTTTGAAATTAATTAACGCAAAACCGGTTGGTATTTGAAATCCTAGCGTATTGTGGTGGTTTTCTGAAATCCTAGCCTCAATTGTGGTGGTTTTTTATAATTAACTCGGCAATAAGAGGGACCAACAACAGCAAACTTCAATTGATTCCTCATATCTCGTACGATTGGAAGGGATGCATATATAGGATGGGACTGGGCAGAGAGACCGAGCAGGGAGATAGCGTATTTCTTCCTTAGTTTATTATGAGAAAAATCACAAAATGAGCGACCACGGTAAAGGAGAGGGTAGCAACCTATGTGAGCATGAGTAGAAAGGGAAGCATCAACACTTCATAAAAATACATTTCTTATCATTCTTCTCTAGTTACCAAAGGGTCTAGTCTGAACTTGTTAAAGAGTTAACTGATTTTTTTTTTTTGAAACATCAATATATTAAGTTAGCAAGCGGCCTCATTAAAAACCTTCCAGTCCCCTTAGTTACCTGATAAGAAAAAGAGTGTGTCTGAAACTTGCTGCCTCAATCATCCACAATGGTTACATCGTTTATCAAGCTACTTAACACAAAGCTAGGGGGATCATCGTCCCAATTACAATGAATTTTCTCAGAAAAACACTTACTAGCTATCTCATGAGCCACCTTGTTTGCTTCCCTAGGAATGTGCTTAAACTGAACATTACCAATATTGGAGGCCAAGTCCACAATATCTGCAAAGAGAGCTGATGATTCATTCCACCACATGTCCGAGCCAATACAAGCATCAATTGTTTCCTGAGAATCTGATTCCGCTATGATTGTATTACAGCCAAGCCTGGATGCTAATATGAGACCTTCCTTCATCTCCGCCGCTTCAGCCATAGTTGCCGATGCAATATTTGGAAGAAATCTACTACATGCAGCCATGAAATTACCCTGATAATCTCGAAGAATTGCACCAGTAGCTCCCAAACAGGCATTCGCATGAAAAGAGGCGTCCACATTCAATTTCACTTGTCTCGGACTAGGTTTAGACCATTTTGTATTGTAACGCCCCGGGATCGGTACTATGCAGACTTGAGCGATTCCCGCCAAACCCGCATAATAATGATCCTAGGACGCCCACCAGACATAACGTGCACGTTATGCGGGTGGAATTGTGATAACATTACAACAGTTCACGATGGAACCCACTAAAGAACATATATACAACAACGACTCACCGAGTCAAGAATGAAAGATACGATACAAAGATCCAAATAACAACGGAAGCGGATAGCGTCCGGCTACGGACAAGATACAAATTGGACTAAGAGTCCTGAAGATAAACGAAGGCACCATATCACTGCCCAGGCCAAGCCGGAGGGATTCCCAAGCTAACGTCGTCAGACTTCAAACCTGTCGGCTGCATTGGAATAGCAGCCCCGAAGGGGTCAGTACTATAAACAGTACTGGCAAGTAATACTCACAAGATATCAAAGCTGGAATTCCGGGGAAAGAGGGTTAGCGATTGAGGCGGCGGCAAGCAGCACTAACAACTTATAAAGACACACTACAACTTTCGTCTAATAGTGAAAAGGTAAGAGAGCGCATAAGAAACCAACCACACTACTCACCATTTGAAAACCCGCCCAAGTATTACTCCCTTGATCAACCACCCACGGGGAAGCAATCAGCGCAACTCACACGGTGGACAAGTTTTATGGATTATTATTCAAGTAATCTATATTACTAGTCAAGTTATAATCATTAGGTGCAAGTTGTCTATAATCTTTTTAGCCAGCGCATTTCACCAAGTTGTCCATAACCACGGACACGGCTTTTCGAAAAGATTTCACCCTGTAGGGATGCACCAATGAACCCACACGCATCGAACACTCGCTTAGAGGTGTACCGGTGGAGCGTTCGACGCAATACTTCCCTTCTCTACAAACAAGTCCAGGGAGCCACCTAGCTAGATCTGATCTACCTTGAGAGTCCGGCCGAAGCTTCGAGGTGGGCCTAACCAATGCAAGGATGGCTTCGGGAGGAACACTCATACGATTGCCCTCCGTCCACATGCGGTAAACGCCACGTGCCGCAAGACCTACTGAAACACCCGAACTACTTGTGGCATCCTGCACAAGTTTGAGGATCCGGTAATAGATTGCGTGGAGGCCCATAGAACTCCCACATGTGGTTAGTGCGCTCAGTCTTGGATCAGCAGAAAAAAACTCGGGTCCTAGGCGACACTAGCAGAACAAATCACCACGATTGGCCTTCTGCCGGTGCCTTATCTTTATTATGTTTTTTCCATCGTAACAGAAAATAAAGATTACCATTTGAGTTGAGCCTAGCTATCATGTCAACAAGACTAGATAAAAGGGATAACAGGATTCAAGCAAAGCACCTAAGCATGCACTACGACTGGCAAGGCTAACAAGGTAAACAAGCATCAGGGTAATAGGATGTGGGGGTGTGGCTATATCATGGTTGGAAGGTAAACATGCAAATAGTATCGGGACACAAGCATCGTGACATAAGGCTAGCAAGGAACAAAAGATAGGACGAGTAAGAGACAGAAAACAAGCAAAGATAGCAAGGGAGTATCACTTGCCTGCAATCCGGTAGAGGCAGCATAACCTGTCGTTGCTCACATCAACTCAACGTCCTATTCGCGAAGAAGCAACGAACACTGGAAGCGCAAAAGATGCATTTTACTAATACGACAAAAGAAGCGGCATGTTGATGACATGATGCATGACAAATTAAAGGTTGTCCAATTTTATTCCCTAACACTTGGCAAATCAATTTAAATGGGATCGGTGCACAATATAGATGCACCGGACAAAACCCCATAATTAAATTGATTTAATTTGACTAAATGGATAAAGGTGCGATGTTGATTAATGATGCATGATTTTATAAGATACGCATATATAGGGTATAGGGGTTAGGGTTTGGGTTCACACGTTGGATCGGGGGAAACTTCGGATTAGGAGAGGAAATAGTCGAAGTAGTCATTGTAGTCGAAGTAGATGTCCGTCCGGAGTCGAAGTAGTCGAGGTAGTCGACATCGTGAAAGTAGTCGAAGTAGATGTCCGTCCAGAGTCGAAGTAGTCGAGGTAGTTGACGTCGGGGAGGTAGTCGTACTCGGGTCGTCGTCGTGACGGACCTTGTCGATCCGAGCTTCGAGGCCGAGGGGGTTCACGGTGGTCGGGGATCGGGCACCGATCTTCACGGACACGCATGAAGACGGCCGGCACAAAATGCAAACATGATCGAAGAACTTGGCGCGTCATCGTTCACGGAGTCGTGTCATCGTGCACGGAGTCGGGGAAGATCTTGTCAGATCGCCGTCCGGTCGTCGGGGTACTCGGTCGTCGTGGAAGAACTTGTCGTATCCACGGTGGTCGGGGAAGACCTTGTCGTTGCACGGCACCGGGCTTCACGGACGGAGAACTCGGGCACCGTCGGGGATCGGCTTCACGGCGGGGATGTACTCGGGGATTCGTCATCGGGGAACTTGGCGCGGAGGCATCAGGAACGGCTTCGGATTCACGACAGGAAACTCCGGGGAACACGGACACGAAGATGCCGGGGACGGCCGCAGCACATGGGCACGGAGACAACACGGGGAACGAGGCTGCACACACGGCACGGGGAAGCAGAGAACTTGACGGGAAAACGGGAAACACCGGGGAAAATCCGGCGGCACGGGAGACACGGCCGGGAAGCACGGAGGCTGCTACAACGTCCATCTGCAGGCCACGCACGGGCAGGATGCAGGCCGGGAATGAGGTCAAGGGAGGCCGGCGCGAGGCGCGGCGAAACAGGGCGTGGAGGAGGAGAGCCGGCGTGACCTGGAGGCGGCGCGGGCCAGAGTAGGAGGTCGAGGCAAGGGAGCTTGAGGGCGTCGGCCGACGGGAGAGGAGGGAGGTGGAGCTCGGGGGTCGGAGCTGGAGGCTGAGGACGAGGTCGGCGACGGGAGGCTCGGGGCGAGTCGACGCGTGCGTGCGGGAGCAGGGCAGGGACGGCCGCGGGCGACGGCGCGGTGGAGGAGCAGGCCGGCGGAGGCGGACGTCTGCCAGGGCGAGGACGAGCTCGGCCAGGCCGGCGCAGGGAAGGACACGGCCGTCGGTGAGGAGAGGAAGAAGGGGTCGGGCCGGAGGCAGGCCGGAGCGAGCTCGGGTGACGGGGCTGCGGTGGCACGGTCGGGGAAGGAGGAACAACGGAGCAGAGGAGGATGGAGGGGAGAGCGGCGTTGAGGATAGGAGGAGAGCCTGCCGGGGCGAGCGGCAGGCGCGGCCGGAGTGGGCCGAGGCAAAGGAGGTCGGCGTCGATGGGGAGAGCACGCGCGGGTGCGGGTAGGAGCAGGTGCAGTGCGTCGGGGATGGGGAGAGAACAGAGAGAGGAAGAAGAGGAAAAAAGAGAGAGAAGGATAGGTTCCAGGGACCCGATTGCAAAACAAAAGGACTTGTCTGCGAGGTGGAAGGGCTCGAACAGAAAAACAAAGAAAAGGAGGAGGGTGGCTGCAAGGTGTAAGGGGGTAGGAGGAAAAGAGCCAGGGCAGGAATTAGGGTTTTGGACGCTAGGTGGGCTTGGGCCGGTTTGGGCTACTCTCTCAGCAATTCTCAGAATATTTTCTTTTGCAAAACAATTTTGGCAATTAATTTTTGAAAACGGAGACGACTGTCTCGGTAAAACTTTTGCGACAATTTTAGCAAAAATAAAATAGGGTTTAATAAAAATAGTTTTTGCGGACAAAAACATGCGATGCGATGATGCTGATGCCACGATGATGCAAAAACAAAAACAAGCAAAAATCTAATTTGGGGAAAACCCCGGGACATTACATGTATCGAGATTATCAGCTAGGGGTTTAACAACCTTTGCATAGTTGGCCATCATTGTCAGAATAGAGATTTTACAGTGCCTGACCAATGGGACCGATTCATTGTTGGTACGTCGTCTTCTCAGCCACCAGAGGTACCAACAAGCCGTCGATATAGTTTCCTTCATCCCTATACCCTGAAGCCCCTGAATTGTGTAATTTCGGTCTCTGAGCAAGATCTCTAAAATAACCGAGCCCGTTCTGTCTTCTTGGGCCGCCTGAGTAATCACCTCCAATAGGCCTAAAGAACTCCAAAGATCTCTCGTTGCTGGGCAACAGAATAAGAGGTGACGCACATCTTCAGCTCCCTGCTGACATATCGGACACTCACCACTTGTTCCGATATGACGATTAGCGAGAATACATTTTAGAGGGATAATACCATGCAGAGATCTCCATATAAAAATCTTTACTTTACTAGCTATCTTTAGTTTCCATAAGCTTTTCCAAACAGGGTTAGTGGCCGAGCTTCCTGGTAGTGCTAGCTGATTCGCCACCCCACCAAATTGATGCCTCCATTGCAAATGATAAACCGATCGAACAGTGTACCTTCCATGACTTGTACCTGCCCAAGCTACGAAATCGTCAAACCCTTGTGAAAGAACAACTATGCCCGAGATGTCGCCTAGAGGGGGGGTGAATAGGCGATTAAAACTTTTTCTATTTAGGGGCTTGATAATTGCGGAATAAAACTATGTGTTTAAATTAACAAGCCAACAACCTAATTACTAGGCTCACCTATGTGCACCAACAACTTATGCTAAGCAATTCAAACAACAAGGTGATAGCAAGATATGAACTTCAAGCACGAAGGCTATCACAATGTAAATTGCATAAGTAAAGATCTCGGGTATAGAAATAACCGGGGCACGCAGAGATGAGGATGTATTACCGAGTTCCTCCTTGTTAAGGGAGTACGTCTCGTTGGAGGGGTGTGAGCTCGCCACAAAAGGCCTACTCAAGATGCCACAAAGGCCTCACCCTATTCTCCGATGAACCTCACCCAAGGGATTGGTTCACCTTCCACTATCGGAATCCTTCGAGGCGGATTCCGGAGCCCTTTACAACTCTTCTTGGGGCACACACCCACAACTCAATTGGGGGCTCCCAAACTCGTGCCGAAACTTCACAACTTGAAGTCTTCGCAGCACCTCCAACCGTCTAGGGTACACAATGCACCCAAGAGGAAACAAGCTCTTGGGAACACAATGCACCCAAGAGTAACAAGCTTCTCAACCTTCAACTTCATGTATCACCGTGGAGAGAGCAACCCGATGCAACGAATGCAAAAAGGCAAGAGCACACAAAGTGCTCAAGTCCTTCACTCCCAAATTCCAACCAAAGCAACTAATGCTTTGGAGGGAATAAGAGAGGAAGAACAAAGGGGATGAACACAAAGCAACCCCAAATCTAGATCCCACAAGTTCCCCTCACATAGAGGAGATTTGGTTTGGTGGAAGTGTAGATCTAGATCTCCTCTCTTGAAACCCTAAATTTGGGCAAGAATCATTGGAGGGGAAGAGAGGAATCAAGCTTACAAGTTTGCAACAATGGAGGAGAGAGAAAATGAGCTGAGCAAAGTGAGCAACCCGACTTGGGGGAAGAAGGGGGCTATTTATAGCCTCCCCCAAAAACTAGCCGTTGGAAAACCGCAGGGCCGGAAATTCCGGGTTAAAGGGCCGGAACTTCCGGCCGGGGGCCGGATATTCCGGGGCATACACCGGAATTTCCGGTGCCCCGGAAATTTCCGGAGCAAACCTCCGGTGCAAAGTTCCGGACCCCCACCCGAGAGAAAACGCGAAAATGACTTAGCCAAATTTTCCTTGGGCCGGATATTCCGGACCAAAGACCGGAAATTCCGGACCCCCGGAAATTTCCGAGGAAACTTCTGAGGCAAAATTCCGGACCCCCTCCAGAGAGAAAAGCCAAAAAGATTTAGCCAAAAAGCTCAGATGAAAATATGGGCCGGATATTCCGGTGCAACGGCCGGAACTTCCGGGGGCCGGAATTTCCGGACCCAGGGCCGGAATTTCCGCCCCGGGCCGGAATTTCCGGACCCCGGGCCGGAATTTCCGCCCCTCAGAAAAACTGCAGAATGAGCAATATGAAAACGGGCATATCTTTTGCATCCGGACTCCGTTTTCGATGATCTTGGGCTCGTTGGACTCGCAACGAAAAGCTCTACAAGATCATGCAGAGAAACATCATTGTCCATCATGTGAGGAGGAGGTCACAAGGAGAGAGAGTTTGACCTCTCTAAAAAGGACACGCCGGGAAAACCTCCTTTTTGAAAATCGGAAATGCCGTATCTTTTGCAAATGAAGTCCAAATGACATGAAACCAATTTTGTTGGAAAGAGGACGACAAAAGCAACCTTTGTAAATGGAAAACAAGCAATGGGGATTTTGCAAAGAAATGGAAGAGATAAATCTTCCGCACGGATGAACCGGCAAAATCTCCAATACCGAAAACGCAATAGAAGACGCATACGAAAACCGTTTTTGGTGAACTTAGCCTTGTCATGACGAGCACGACAAGCACCAAGATCACACCACGATAAGAGGCAAATAAGAACCAATAGAGATGATTGCATGGATGCAAAGGTTTGTCCTCTCTACGACGATACGATCCCGATATCCGGTCGAGAGCCCCTCTTGATAGTACGGCTATCTATCCTATAACCCGGTCTCTCACTAAACATCATGAGACCGGTAAAATAGAAACCCTATCAAGAACATACCTTTGCCTTGCGCATTAATCCACTTGAGGTCGATGGAGACGATCTTCATTTCCTCAAGACGAACCATCTTCTTGATTGCGCTTTGCTTGGTGAAGATTCACATGTGGCTCCCCCATACCCCAAGATGGGAGAAGCACCTCTTCGGCATATCTTCACTTGGCCTTTGTCTTGATGACGAACACCTTGGCCTTGATCAACCAATGATCTTTTTCCCTAAACCTTGACTCCAACACATGGAGAACAAGCAAGACCTTGACTCCAACAAATGGAGACAAGCAAGCAAATGGACACCCACAAATATAGCTCAATGCAAATATTAGTCCATAGAAATTGTCATTAATTACCAAAACCATGCATGGGATCAACCATGCACTTTCACCTTGATTATTCAGCGGTATTTGAAGAATTCGATTCACATCCACATAAAGGAAGATGCTTCTTAACAAAGGCTCATCCCAAGTACCTATAATAGGATCAATGAGGTCACATACTTTATTATAAACCGTATTACCTCTCAAGGAGATGAATTTCCTCGACGGACTTGAAGGGGTCCAGGGTAGACCTGGCCATGGGCCAGGCCCGGAAAAGCCCTTAGCGGAAAACCTAGGCCCAGACCCACCCAGGCCCTGTGAAAGGGCATGGTTGCCTCCATGTGTTGTTTTGGTAATTAATGACAATCCCTATGGACTAATGTGTGCCTTGAGTTATATTTGCAGTGTTGGTCCATAAGGAATGCTTGGACTTCATATGTTGGAGTCAAGGCTAAAAGAAGAAGATCATTTGTTGATCAAGATCCTATGTTGTCCATGGTGGATGGCGTCACGTGGTGATCATCATCAAGATAAAGGCCATGTGAAGATATGTCAAAGAGTGTCTCTCCCATCTTGGTGTATGGGGGAGCAATATGCGTGTCTTCACCAAGCGGAGCAAAATCAAGAAAGGATCCACTTGAGAGTAGATCAAGATCGTCATCATCGAGCTCAAGTGGAATGCGCAAGGCAAAGGTATGATCTTGATAGGGTTTCTATTTTACCGGTCTCGCGGTGTAGTTGGGAGACCGGGTTTTAGGATAGGTAACCGTACTATCAAGAGGGGCTCTCAAGTGAGCTTTAGCGTATCGGTCGTAGAGAGCTCAAACCTTTGCATCTATGGCATCATCTTTATTGGTTCCTATTTGGCTCTTATCGTGGTGTGGTATTGGTGCTTGTCGTGCTTGTCATGACAAGGCCAAGGTCACCGAAAACGGTTTTCATATGTGTTCCCTATTGAGTTTTCAGTGTCGGAGATTTTGTCGGTCCATCTATGCGGAAGGTTTCACTCTTCCATTTATTAGCAAAATCTCCCTTACTTGGTTTCAATATTCTCACATGATATAGGGTAGCATTTGTCGTCCTCTTTCCAACAAAAGTGGCTTTGTGTTATTCGGACGTCATATGCAAAAGATATGGTTTTCCGGGTTTTAATGAAAGGGTTTTACCTCTCACCATTTGGCTTTACCATATCTCGTTGAACAATGATGTTCCTATGTATATTCATGTTGTGCTCGTTGTGACGATTCCAACGAGTCCAAGATTACCGAAAACGGAGTTCGTATGTTGAAGATATTGCGTTTTCGGTATCGGTCGGTTTTTAACAAGAATATTAGAAAAGAAAAAAGAAAAGGGGGGGGGGGGGCAGCCGGCCTCACCGCCGGCCTGGGCTAGCTCCCAGGCCGGCCTGGGCCGGCTCCCAGGCCGGCCCGTTCGGCCACCCTCCCGGCCTCTCCGCCAGCCTGGGCTGGCTCCCAGGCCGGCCCGTTCGGCCACCCTCCCGGTCACACCGCCGGCCTGGGCCGGTTCCATGGCCGGACCCCTCGGGTGGGCCTCCGGCCTCCGCGCCGGCCTGGGCCGGTTTCCCGGCCGGCCCACCCGGGTGATCGCCAGCCCGCACCGCTCCCCTTCACCCGTCGGCCTGCCTGCCGGCCTGGGCCGGCTCCCAGGCCGGTCCCTGCGGGTGGACCTCCGGCCTGCCTGCCGGCCTGGGCCGGTTCCCAGGCCGGGTTGCTTTCCTTTGTTTTTTGGCTGCGCGCAAAGTTTTCCAACGGCTCCATTTCCGGAGCCCATATTTAAAGGGCTTCTTCCCCAAATAAACTTTAACCTTTTGCCAACTCTTGAGCTATTTCCTCTCCTCCATTGTTGACCTCTTGAGCTTGGCTTTCTCTCTTTCTCTCCACTAGTTCGTGCTACTTCTTAGAGAAAAAGAGAGAGGAGATCTAGATCCGTATTTCCACCGGTTGATTTCTCCTCTAAGTGAGGGGAACACTTTGGATCTAGATCTTTGGAGTTTCTTGGTGTTTCTCCTTTGTTCTTCCTCCTTAATCCCTCCCAAGCATTAGTTGCTTTGGTTGGATTCGGGGTGGAAAAACTTGTTCACTTAGTGTGTTCTTGCCATTGCATTAGTTGCATCGGTTTGAGTTCTCCACGGTGATTCGTGGAAAGTGAAGTTGAGAAGCTTGTTACTCTTGGGTACTTTGGTGCCCTAGAGCTTGTTCCTCTAGGGCACGTTGGTACCCTAGACGGTTTGATTTCTCGGAGTCTTGGTGGCTTACGGGATTTGTTGGGAGCCTCCAATTGTGGAGTGTGGCTCAACCTTGTTGCTTCGGAGCTTTGGTAGCTACGAAGATATTGCCGGGAGCCATCAATTGAGTTGTGGTGTGTGCCCCGGCCTTGGGCATCGAGTCTTGGCGGCTCGGTGCATTTGGTGAAGACCCTCCAACTTGTGGAGTGAGCTTCACCCTTGTAAAGGTTCTAGTTGTCAACCTCAACGGAAACATAGTGACAAGTGCCTCGCCACATTGGTGGTAAGACACAACGGAGATACTGAAAGGACACGGATGTCGCCTAGAGGGGGGGGTGAATAGGCGATTTAAAATTATTACGGTTAAGGCTTGAATAAATGCGGAATAAAACTAACGTTTAATTTATCAAGCCAAAACCTAAACTAGCTAGGTTCACCTATGTGCACCAACAACTTATGCTAAGCAATATGATCAACTAGGTGATAGCAAGATATATGACTTTAAGCTTAATGTCTATCACAAAGTAAATAGCATAAGTAAGAAGCTCGGGATAGAAATACCGAGGCACTTGGAGACGATGATTTTATCCCGAAGTTCACTTCCCAATGGAAGCTAGTCTCCGTTGGAGCGGCGCGGTGTTCACCAATGTGAAACACCGAGTAGCCTTGATATGGCACACCGTATCTCCGTTGTGTCTTACCACCAATGTGGCGAGGCACTTGTCACTATGTTGCCGTTGAGGTTGACAACTAGAACCCTTTACAAGGGTGAAGCTCACTCCACAAGTTGGAGGGTCTTCACCAAATGCACCGAGCCGCCAAGACTCGATGCCCAAGGCCGGGGCACACACCACAACTCAATTGATGGCTCCCGGCAATATCTTCGTAGCTACCAAAGCTCCGAAGCAACAAGGTTGAGCCACACTCCACAATTGGAGGCTCCCAACAAATCCCGTAAGCCACCAAGACTCCGAGAAAACAAACCGTCTAGGGTACCAACGTGCCCTAGAGGAACAAGCTCTAGGGCACCAAGTACCCAAGAGTAACAAGCTTCTCAACTTCACTTTCCACGAATCACCGTGGAGAACTCAAACCGATGCAACTAATGCAATGGCAAGAACACACTAAGTGGACAAGTTCTTCGAACCCGAATCCAACCAAAGCAACTAATGCTTGGGAGGGATTTGGGAGGAAGAACAAGGAGAAACACAAAGAAACTCCAAAGATCTAGATCCAAAGTGTTCCCCTCACTTAGAGGAGAAATCGATCGGTGGAAACGCGGATCTAGACCTCCTCTCTCTTTTCCCTCAAAACTAGCAAAAACTATTGGAGGGATTGAGAGATAGCAAAGCTCAAAGGGATGGCAACAATGGAGGAAATGAGCTCAAGAGTTGGGCAAAAAGTGATTTTTCATTTGGGGAAGAAACCCCTTAAATAGCTGCCCAAAATTCTGTCCGTTGGGGGCAAAACTGCGCGAGGCCGGCCATCGGGCCGGCCATGCCGGCCATATGGCCGGGGCAGCCCAAAAACAGCAAAACAAGGAAAACAGAGCAGCCCACAAGCAGCTAGCCGGGTGGGCCGGCCATGGCCGGGATGGGCCGGCCATGATGGCCGGCCAGCGGCCCGAGAGGCCCCGGCCACGAGGCCGGCCAGACCGGGCAGCCCCTTTCCTTTTTTTTCGTTCTTTCTTTTCTTTTCTTTTTCTGCCTAGAAAACGTCCGGTACCGGAAATGCAATAACTTTTGTATCCGGACTCCGTTTTCGATAATCTTGGACTCGTTGGAATCACCACAACAAGCACTACAAGATTATGCATAAAAACATCATAGTCCAACAATATATTATAATAACAAATGAGGAAATATTAAACCTCTTTCTTGCAAACCGGAAATGCAATATCTTCCACATACGAACTCCGTTTTCGATAATCTTGGACTCGTTGGAATCGTCACAACGAGCACTACAAGATTATGCAGAGAAACATCATTGTTCAACAAGATATGGTAAAGCCAAATGGTGAGAGGTAAAACCCTTTTATTAAAACCCGGAAAACCATATCTTTTGCATATGACGTCCGAATAACACAAAACCACTTTTGTTGGAAAGAGGACGACAAATGCTACCCAATAACATGTGAGAATATTGAAACCAAGCAAGGGAGATTTTGCTAATAAATGGAAGAGTGAAACCTTCCGCATAGATGGACCGACAAAATCTCCGACACCGAAAACTCAATAGGGAACACATATGAGAACCGTTTTCGGTGACCTTGGGCTTGTCATGACAGGCACGACAAGCACCAATACCACACCACGATAAGAGCCAAATAGGAACCAATAAAGATGATGCCAAGGATGCAAAGGTTTGAGCTCTCTACGACCGATACGCTAAAGCTCACTTGAGAGCCCCTCTTGATAGTACGGTTACCTATCCTAAAACCCGGTCTCACAACTACACCGCGAGACCGGTAAAATAGAAACCCTATCAAGATCATACCTTTGCCTTGCGCATTCCACTTGAGCTAGATGATGACGATCTTGATCTACTCTCAAGTGGATCACCTTTCTTGATTTTGCTCCGCTTGGTGAAGACTCGCATATTGCTCCCCCATACACTAAGATGGGAGAGACACTCTTCAACATATCTTCACTTGGCCTTTATCTTGATGACGATCACCACGTGACGCCATCCTCCATGGGCAACATAGGATCTTCCTCTTGATTCATGCTCATGGAGAAACACCTTGACCTTGATCAACAAATGATCTTCTTCTTTTAGCCTTGACTCCAACATATGGAGTCCAAGCATTCCTTATGGACCAACACTGCACATATAACTCAAAGCACACATTAGTCCATAGAGATTGTCATTAATTACCAAAACAACACATGGGGGGAACCATGCCCTTTCAATCTCCCCCATTTTGGTAATTGATGACAATCCCTTTTGAGAGGGTTTATATAATGAATTAAGCAACCTTGCAAGACAAATGAGAGCATAAGACCAAATTCCCTTAAACCCTCTAAAACTTCTCCCCCATTGGCATCGATTGCCGAAATGGGAAGAAAAATTCTAGAAGGCCAATATAGTATGAATTTCTCCATAAAGTGTGCATTTCTCAAAATGTGAGTGGAATCAAATGCACATATCCATTGACGAATAATAGAGGAAATCAAACTATATTGAGGATCCAAAGATTGCAAAAGGATGAAATCATTCTAAACATCTCCACCAAGGAGAAAAGCAAGCAAGAAGATCCTATCCTAGAGTTCTAAATAAAATTAGAGAAGCTCCCCAATGTCTATGCACTATTGAGGAGTGCACAAATATGGAATCCTCACTCCGCCAAAATCATCTAGGACACTCACCAAGTGCAAGGGTAAAAAGGAAATTAAAGCAAAACCGAGCACTTGCACCAAGGATGTGGTTGAGCCATAAGGAGATACCAATTAAGAGAAACTATCAATCAAGGCCCAACCAAGAGTATGTGTGTGTGTGACAAGACAATTAATTTGATAAGACACATAGTCTTGACCAAATGGAGATAAGTTATATATCGAGTATTGACACACATAACTTACAAATAAGATTTTTCAAAAAGATATGTTCACAAGCTCAAGGAGACTAATTGGAAACTAATACCAATTGAAAAACCCACGAGCTAGTGAGAACATTTAGGCAACAAAATCAACATACTCACGTGATGAGCATGAAGAGAAGAATCTTCAACAAAATGTGAGTGCCCAAAGGTGAGTAGAAATAAGACAAGCACTCACGAGTCAAACTTGGAGCCACCAAAGAATTATAGATAAAAGACAAGGTGGCTTGCAAGAAGGTAGGATACCACATAAAAGGTGACCTCTCTCATATGTATAGGTTTCTAAGTAGACAATGATATTCGTCGACAAAGAAACTTGCACATATAAAATGGTTGATAAAGTGGAAACCATGGTATCCAAAAGGAAGTCATGAATATACAAAAGATATTATTGCTTAAAAGCATAGCACATAGCTCAAATTTATCTCATTGTATATGAATGAACTTCAAAAATATCAAAGACATCCCACATGTCACTAAGGGAATAAGAGATAGTGAAGATGCTTTGAGATAGGCAACAAGTATCACAAAGAAATAATACCAATTGAAGAAAAAAAACTTTTGCATTTCCATCACACATATCACAACGATATACCAGTGAAGAAAGGAGCCAAAGTCACAACAATTGTACATTTAAAGTTTTCATGCCAAGGGGGCAACCTACACAAGGTTGAATACAAGAAAAATATGCATGGGATAGATACTTGTTACCGAAATAGCATTGGTGATGATGAAGATGAGAATTTCTGTTTATCATCAAAGCTTGACTCTAATAATCACATGGTGAGGACACCTTCCTTATAAATGAGGCAAGCATCCAATGCATCTCCATTGTACCTAAAACAAAATTCAAGTACAACATGGTTCCCAAACTCATTGGGTTCCATAGTAGTTAGATACACTACAATACATAGGAAGCACTCCACATAAATATGTGCACATAGATGAACTTGAATTTCATGCACATCTTAGCCAAATTAGGATTTGGTGGAGTATCCCCTATATATTGGATCAAGAAAGACTAGCATGCCATAAAATAAATATATTAGTAAATATGCATGCATGGACTTACGAGAACCGAATGAGATACAATTTGGACAAAACACTAAGTAAACCAAGAAGAGAGCACACCAAAGTGTGACACAAAAAGGTTGTCCAAATTATATCAAAATCCAAATCAACACATGATTGAGGAAAAATCAAATCAACATATGATTGATTCCAAAACACGTCAACACATGAAGTGTGACATCAATAGGAATCAAATCAAACAACACATGAGAGATAAGACACCAATTGAAAAATAAGATACCATTTAGGAGACAAGATACCAAGAGGAGGTTACTACTTGACCGAAATCAAGTAAAGTAAAATAAAGTAATAAGGTATCAAGATTTCCACAATAAATATCAATTGAAACAAATATCTATGGAGGAGATATTAAATTCCAATTAATACCAATTGAAGGTACCTAGGCAAGGCCAATGAGCATATAAGATGAAAGAAAGAGACATGCCCAAAGGGTTTTCTCATTCTATAGGATAAAACATAAAACAAGAGATGAGATTGCAAGACTCCCAAGAGAGAGCAAGGTTACACTAAATAAACCAAACACCCTCTACAATTTTCATGATGGCACTAAGCATCAAGAGAAAAGATTTGTCTTCCATAAACACATATGATAGAAATCAAATGCCAATTGAAAGGATCAAATATTGATAGATAGGATAGTGTTCTAAATAAAAGGAATGCTCCCCCAAGATTCATGCATTATTTTTTTGATATTTGTATTTGAATACAAAATGCACACACAAGGGATCATTACTCTTCATATTTTATTTACAACACTAAACACTACCAATTTGAGAATTAGGATCCTAGCAAGAGGCAAGGAAGGCAATGGGAGTCAAAATAAATATTTTGGCAAGAGATGTGGCAAATAAACACCAATGCCAATGTAAGGATAATCAAAATATTCTACCATAAACATAAGTATGGATTGTCCAAGGACAATGACCATTTGGAATTATTTTCCCGGTGATAGAGGTATCCAAGAATATCCTCACAAGATAAAACATATGGCAAGGGATAAGAAATAAAACACCATATTTTAATAAGGTTTGTTGGTAGTTCCAACTATTCAAACCAACCGGCAATGCCATGGTTAGAATAATATGGAACAAATGGTTTCTCAACTAATGTATGGAAATGCATTTAGAGAAAAACCACACCAAGCAAACTCACACAAACAAGAGCCAAACGATAGCTAGAAAGCAAATTGGAACTTGTTCGAGCTAATATGCCACATAGGAATAAGATAATTTACAATATCAAATCTAAGTGGCAAACCTCAAATGTTCACATTTTGTAGGATTGTAATATGCACATAGCTTATTACTCCCCCACAATGTGATAATTCATTTCTTCTTAACAAGAGGCAAATAAAATCAAATAGAGATAATTAATAGACATTATAGAATTTGAATTTCTCATGAGCATGACACACCACATAGTTACTAGATAATCTTGATATATCAATACTAGGTGGTGTTACTCATATACACACATTTTTAGGTTAGTGAAGTGCACAAAGCATATCACTCCCCCAAAATGGGATAGTCCATTAATTTCTCAAAAGAGCCCATTGAAATCAACACAAGATCCAATAAGGACTCAACACAAAGTTTACACATATATGGAGCGCACATTAACATACACAAACTTGATTGTTTAAGGTAAGTAATAAGCACAACATATACAAGCACATGCTAGGAACAAAACTAACACATGCTAGGGAGCAAGCAACTTTCAATGAATATATATAATTTAAATATAAGTTACCGCAAGAAGGAGCATTGGATATGAGATATGACAATATAATCCAAATAATTTGGCTAGTGGAAATAATCATCAAGAAGATCCCTTAATTCTTCAAGGATAGCCAAGTCTCCAATGTCCTTCATCACAACCTATTGATCAAGTTTGAGCTTGTTGGTCCCCAACCAAGTTGGGTCCTAAGAGGTTAGTCACAATAGGCTTGGCAACCCAAATGGTTCTTTTCTTGACACCACTTTGAGTTCCCACATATTTGGCAAACACATTGCCAACCCTATCCTTCCTAAGAGAATAAACATCATCAATAATTATGGGGTTGGATAGAGTACCGTTTGTGCATGAAGAAGCCAAGTGGCCCTTCTCACGGCATAAGTAGCAATATCGACTCTTTTCTTTCTTCTTAATAGGCTCCTCAACTTGAGGAGCAATGACTTGAGTCTTCTTAGGAGGTGGCCCTTGTTCAACCCGAGGTTGAGCATGAGATTGAACAATAGGCCGCTTCCCTAATTGCTTCTCACTAAGAGGCTTCTTCTTCATTGGGCAATCCCTAACATGATGCCCTTCAATTTTGCACTTGAAGCAAACAATCTTGGCCGAGTGATTGACTTGTTCTTGGCCCTTCTTATTGCTACTCTTGGACTTGTTCTTGATATTGGAGTTGAATCCAAGTCCACTCTTGTCATTGGGGGATTTTTGTACACTCAACATGTTGTCAAGTGTGGCCTTCCCTTTATGACGTTTCTCCACATCTTTCTTCAAAGAAGTGGCTTGTGCCTTGTGCTCTTTAGTCTTCCCTACAAGGTTAGTAGCTACACAAGTACTAGAGGAAGTTGAAGCTTCATTGTTAGAGCAACTAGGCACAAAATGTAATTCAACATATGATTTAGCATTAGTGTGAGATGAAGAATTACTAGGACTAGCACATGGCATTTTAGCATTTTTATTAGAAGTTGTGCCATTGTCCACATGAGGCTCACTAGATATTACCTTGGTAGCGATAGCCTCATGAGCTAACTTTATCTTATCATGAGATACTAGAAGATCTTCATGAGAGCTCGAGAGCTTCTCATGGCTTTCTTCCAATATCTCATAATTGCTAGTTAGCAATTTAAGTTGAGCCCTTAGCTCAACATTCTCCTTTAAAATGGATGCTTCACAAGAAATAGAGTTAGTAGCACAAGCATCAACATTAATAGAAATGGGAGAACAAGTAGGAAGCTCTTTTAGTAATTGAGCTTGGAGTTGATCATGAGACTTAGTGAGATGTGCAAGAGAATCTTCCAAGGACTTGACATCCTTTTCAAATTTCACATTAGCCTCAAGGAGTCTAACAATTTCAACAACAAGCTCATCATTTTTAATTTTAAAATCATTAGCCACCTTGAGAGCTCTATCATGGGTTTCATTTACTTTAGATAACTCTAGAGTAAATGTCTCCTCAAGAGATTTCTTGGTGGTTTGTTCTTCTTCAAGAGCTTCCTTAAGATCCGCAATCGTGTTCGCATAACTACGTTCGCGGCGAAGACTTTCATTCTTCACGAGCTTCCAAATTTCAATCGTAAGCCTCGTTCAATAAGGTACTCATAATTTCATGTAGGTTCTCACAAGCAATTTCATTCTTTGAAAGAGCATTAAGAACCATTAAACCTTTCTTATTAAGTAAGCATCATCTTCTTCATCATCAACATTATTGTTATGATCATTACTACTTGATGATTTAGAAGATATGCAAGGACTATCACACAAGCATGTGAAACATTTATAGTTCTAGATGTGTTTAAGTCCAAAGATAAATCATTGCAATGAGATAGAGATGAAATATTATCTAAAAGAAGCTCACTATCATTATTGCAAAATTTATCCCTACTCACCATTGCATTATTTTGTGGCTTGCCACATGTAGGTGAGGTAGAAGAAGTTGAGAACTCATTACGCCGGAGGTGGAGTGAGAACAATCATTCTCACTATCCATGGACACACCATAATTGTCTTGAAGCTTGGTCCATAGCTCATGGCCATTCCGATAAGGAGAGATCGACAAAGCAACTTCATTATTCAAAGACTTGAAAATCACATTAGAAGCTCCATCATCTAGATAAGAATTTTCCTCATCCTCTAGAGGAGAAAAACCCATATCTAGAATTTGCTCTATATATGGATCAATGTCCCGAAAATAATCTAGCATGCGATTTCTCCAATCATTATAATTAGTGCCATCAAATATTAAAGAATCATTGTGCACTAAACCACTAGACGACATCTTTACTCTCTAGGCCGTGAAGCCCTATAAAGAGAGAACCCGCTCTGATACCAATTGAAAGGACACGGATGTCGCCTAGAGGGGGGGGGGGTGAATAGGCGATTTAAAATTATTACGGTTAAGGCTTGAATAAATGCGGAATAAAACTAACGTTTAATTTATCAAGCCAAAACCTAAACTAGCTTAGGTTCACCTATGTGCACCAACAACTTATGCTAAGCAATATGATCAACTAGGTGATAGCAAGATATATGACTTTAAGCTTAATGTCTATCACAAAGTAAATAGCATAAGTAAGAAGCTCGGGATAGAAATACCGAGGCACTTGGAGACGATGATTTTATCCCGAAGTTCACTTCCCAATGGAAGCTAGTCTCCGTTGGAGCGGCGCGGTGTTCACCAATGTGAAACACCGAGTAGCCTTGATATGGCACACCGTATCTCCGTTGTGTCTTACCACCAATGTGGCGAGGCACTTGTCACTATGTTGCCGTTGAGGTTGACAACTAGAACCTTTACAAGGGTGAAGCTCACTCCACAAGTTGGAGGGTCTTTACCAAATGCACCGAGCCGCCAAGACTCGATGCCCAAGGCCGGGGCACACACACCACAACTCAATTGATGGCTCCCGGCAATATCTTCGTAGCTACCAAAGCTCCGAAGCAACAAGGTTGAGCCACACTCCACAATTGGAGGCTCCCAACAAATCCCGTAAGCCACCAAGACTCCGAGAAACAAACCGTCTAGGGTACCAACGTGCCCTAGAGGAACAAGCTCTAGGGCACCAAAGTACCCAAGAGTAACAAGCTTCTCAACTTCACTTTCCACGAATCACCGTGGAGAACTCAAACCGATGCAACTAATGCAATGGCAAGAACACACTAAGTGGTCAAGTTCTTCCAACCCGAATCCAACCAAAGCAACTAATGCTTGGGAGGGATTAGGGAGGAAGAACAAAGGAGGAACACAAAGAAACTCCAAAGATTTAGATCCAAAGTGTTCTCCTCACTTAGAGGAGAAATCAATTGGTGGAAACACGGATCTAAATCTCCTCTCTCTTTTCTCTCAAAGAAGTAGCACGAACTAGTGGAGAGAATGAGAGAAAGCCAAGCTCAAGAGGTCAACAATGGAGGAGGAAGAATAGCTCAAGAGTTGGCTAAAAGGTTACTTTATTTTGGGGAAGAAGCCCCTTAAATAGGGGCTCCGAAAATGGAGCCGTTAGGAGAAAGAAATAAAAGAAAAGAAGAAGGCAGCACAGCACAGCACAGCCGGCCCGGCCTGGGAACCGGCCTGGGCCGGCCAGCAGGCTGGCTGCCTAACGGGCTGCGCACCGAGCGGGGGAGGCCGGCCAGCTACCCGGCCTGGGCCGGCTCGGGAGCCGGCAGCCCACCCGGCAGCGCCGGCCTGTGGCCCGGCCTGGGCCGGCCTGGGAACCGGGGGGGCAGCCCGACCGCGCCGGCCTGGTATCCGGCCTGGGCCGGCCGGGGTGCCGGAGGCCCACCCGACAGCTCCGGCCAGGGACCCGGCCTGGGCCGGACTGCAGGCCGGTCTGGTCACTTCCTCCCTTTTTTTCTTTTCTCCTTTTAGAATTCGACCGAGGGTAAAGTTGCAATAACTTTCGCATACGAACTCCGTTTTCGGTAAACTTGGACTCGTTGGAATCGTCACAACGAGCACTACAAGAATATGCACAGAAACATCATTGTTCAACAAGATATGGTAAAGCCAAATGGTGAGAGGTAAAACCCTTTTATTAAAACCCGGAAAACCATATCTTTTGCATATGACGTCCGAATAACACAAAACCACTTTTGTTGGAAAGAGGACGACAAATGCTACCCAATAACATGTGAGAATATTGAAACCAAGCAAGGGAGATTTTGCTAATAAATGGAAGAGTGAAACCTTCCGCATAGATGGACCGACAAAATCTCCGACACCGAAAACTCAATAGGGAACACATATGAGAACCGTTTTCGGTGACCTTGGGCTTGTCATGACAGGCACGACAAGCACCAATACCACACCACGATAAGAGCCAAATAGGAACCAATAAAGATGATGCCAAGGATGCAAAGGTTTGAGCTCTCTACGACCGATACGCTAAAGCTCACTTGAGAGCCCCTCTTGATAGTACGGTTACCTATCCTAAAACCCGGTCTCACAACTACACCGCGAGACCGGTAAAATAGAAACCCTATCAAGATCATACCTTTGCCTTGCGCATTCCACTTGAGCTAGATGATGACGATCTTGATCTACTCTCAAGTGGATCACCTTTCTTGATTTTGCTCCGCTTGGTGAAGACTCGCATATTGCTCCCCCATACACTAAGATGGGAGAGACACTCTTCAACATATCTTCACTTGGCCTTTATCTTGATGACGATCACCACGTGACGCCATCCTCCATGGGCAACATAGGATCTTCCTCTTGATTCATGCTCATGGAGAAACACCTTGACCTTGATCAACAAATGATCTTCTTCTTTTAGCCTTGACTCCAACATATGGAGTCCAAGCATTCCTTATGGACCAACACTGCACATATAACTCAAAGCACACATTAGTCCATAGGAGATTGTCATTAATTACCAAAACAACACATGGGGGGAACCACACCCCGGCGCGAGACAAGACATCATTTTAGATGATTCCCGCAATCACCTGCTGGATGCGACCGAACTCTAGTCTGATACGAGAATCACTGGCATCTGCCAAGCCGTTGCACCATCTGTCTAGAGCAGAAGGAAATTGCAGTCATTGTTGATCCTTTACAAATTTCTGCATGTGACTGATGAGGTACCATGCCTCCATCTTACTGCCTGGCGACTGCTTGACGCAGGGGAACATAACTCTCTGGTTGAATACAAACCTGCCTCGCACCTTTTTTCCTCTTTTCATGACGCCTTCGTTTCGGGCATAGGCATTAAGAGCTTCATTCAGAACAGCCTTGATGTGGGTGTAGTCTTTATCCCTATTGACATCACTCCCGGAGTCGAGATAGACGGCATACGAGTCTTTCGGGTACATGACGATGAGGGTGCCGTATTGGTTACTGCGCAAAACAGTTCAAAACAGACCATCATCGTCAAAATTGCAAAATAGCTTAACAATGGAAATCTACGAAAGCATGTTATGATGGTTAGTGAATGACTTACTCGGGAAAGTAAGGCACGAGAAAGATGTTCTTCTCATGATGCGTACCGAAGAAGTCTCCGATGTACCGCGACACCTTTGCCCTACCCTTAGGGGTGCTCAGGAACATTTCTTTCATGTAGTAGGGGTCAAGTATCGCTATGCCCGGGGTATTCTCCTTTAAGATCTGGTGCACCATACTAAGGGCAACCAGGCGGACGATCGATGGGTGGAGCGTGTACATGTGATACATGTTGAAGATGTCATTAAATCTTAGGAGGATCACGTCCCCGGAGTCTCTAGTGATAAAGCCCAAGCCATCTATCTCTGGCACCTTTGCGTGGAAAACCGGGTATGTTGGATCTTCCTCTTTGAGAAGCCTATCCTCATGATAAAGAACACCCTGAAGGAGGCTCCTCATGTCCCCGGTGAGGATATTTACCAACCTCGGCGACATCATTGCTTTACCCATATGATGGACCGAATGCCAGTCGACGATGGGTAACCTATCCATTACCCGGTGCGGCGGCTTCGACTTAGTACCCGGCACTGGCTGGCTGTTGGAGTCAACAAAGGTAGGTTTACCCCTATATCTTTCTCGTCCCGTCTTCTTAGGCTCCTTCGGGGCCATCGCATCTTTGATGGCCTCCTGGACTGTCTCCTGGCTCAAACCAACTTGCTCGAGGGCAGCTTCTGGCGTATCTTGAGAACAGAAGAGATGCTTTGTGCACTGATATTTATCTGGGAGATCAGCTTTTTGCCCCCGAGATCATGGTCAACTGGACCCTCGCCAGCATATCTGTCATCGTGACCTCCGTCATAGTAAGGATCATCAGCGAGTAAGTCATTGGGGTCATCATCGCCATCATTGGCTTCCTCTTCGTCCTGTGTTTGCTGCACTGGCGGGGTGGTGACAGAAGGGTCCACACGAATCAGTGCTTTTGGCCATATCACGGGCCAAAGCACGCATTGTTCGAGGTTTAACTCGCTATCGGCTTCGTCCGGTTGGAAAGGAGGATACAAAGTACCGCAACCCGGAAAGTCGGTTGATTGCAACCCTGAACACGTCATCGGCCATAGGCCTGCCATGGAAAATGCGGTTGAGAGGTGTCACGATCTTACCCTTTGCCACGTCCTTCAGCTCACCGTTCACATCAAGGAGCAATGTGCATCTCGTCTCGTCGGCCTGCGAAAACACGTGTAAGGCGTTAGAGAGGGCGCCAAAGAATGAAGTAATATGTATCTTGTCGAGACTTTTACGATGCTTAATTACCGTGATGGCGTTGAGCTCGGCTAACAGCGACGGACCGTGGGTCGCTGGCAGGGTAATAAAGACGGGAGGGTATGATCTTTGAGGCGCGGTGATGGTCGGCGATTCCTCCCTACCATCTGCGTGGTTGCCAGCCGGGCTCTGCACAACAGGCGCCACACCGCTCGAGTTGCTGGAGCCTGCTAAGCTGATCACGGGGGGAGGCCCTTGTTTGCCCCCCTCAAACCAAGCCCCGATGGACATACAGATGTTGGGCAGGTAGGTGTTGAGCCTTTTTTCCACCGCTGCATCGATGGACGCATCCATTTTCGATTGATCGGCCATCTTACGCTCGTTTCACTTCTCCTTGGAGTCGGGGAAGTAATAGGAATGTTTATAACCCATTCCGTCGCCGACCACACGGCCACGTTGCGGCACTTTATCCGACGACACCTTCTTTGTCTCGTTTAGAGCCCTAAGGAAAGGTGTCTGATATAGGGCCTTCAGGTCCGAGGAGTCTTCGGATTGATCCTTGTTCCTTGAGAATTTGGTTCTCAAGTGCCTTCACATTGGTGTTCAAGACAAGCTCCCTGGGCGATTTGGGATCATCCCTGAATCGGGCCCTAACAAAATTCTGGGCGAGCGGGTCTTTGATCTTGTCGTAGGGGTTCGGCCCTCCTCTTCGTGCGTCCTCCTTTTGCCAAATTGGCTCCTTTCCGTCCTAACCCCGGCTTCCGAGATTGTGGGGAGCAACGTTCTTTTTCTACATGTCTTTCCCCCACTGCCTCTGCTTCTGCTTTGCAGCAGTGGCTTCTAAGGCATTGAATTCTTTAAAATCCTCTTCGGAAATGCTGGGCCACATTTTGTGGATCTCATCGAAACCGGCACCTTCTTCCTCAATCATCTTCCTAACATCTGATCTCGAAGTTGGAAAGGCTTTGCCCAACTTGCCGAGGGCTTGTGTGTTAACAATATTTGTTTTGATATCCTTGTTATTGTAGGGTGCCGGGAACTTGTATCCTGTGTGCACCTTATCAATGAGGTAGGCAGCCAAACCTTCGTTGTCCTTCGCCTTTAGGTTGTCTTCATTGATTCTCCCCCATTCCCGAGCGATGCATCCAAGCTGGATGCCGTACCCTTTGACATATTTTTACGGCCTCGTAGGAAGACCGCTTTTAGGGTCCACCTCTGTGAATGCATGTTGGGTGGTGTCGAGCTTGTTTGGTTCCCTCTTCTTGCGTTTACGCTCTTTTCTGGCTTCGCTACCAGAAGGGCCGCCCTCCTCGGCGCCACTAGTAGTGGTCCCAACATCACCATGCTCGGCTTCGCCAGCGGATGGGGCCTCCATCTCATCATCGGCCGCATGCTCGATCTCCTCGTCATCAGCATGCTTGTACTGTGCAAGCATCGACAGGTATGCATCGCCCCCTGTCCGAGAACCCCCGGACTGGTCGTTGTGAGCCATCGATCTTCGCACTGTCGAGGAAATTATTAAGTCAAAGTTAGTACAAAAAAATATAAGAATAAACCACTTAATTAAATACTAAGGTACCCCATGAGTCCAAATTTGCCGGAATGTCCATTAACTTCTGTCTCGGCAAATTCGGGTACTCCATATCTCCTATTGTTTAGCAAAAGTCATGCCAAAATTCATGGAAAATTTCGGCTTGACCTTTGCTAAAAATAGGGCATATGGAGTACCCGAATTTGCCGGAACGGAAGTTAATCAACATTCCGGCAATCTCAAGGGCCTCATGGGGTACCTGCAAACTTTTCATACACACATCCACCACCACAACTTCATCACAACCATCACAAATTCATCGACACCACCACCACCATCACAACAACACAACACCACCACCACCACAAGTACCACCACCATCACGACAACAACACATCATCACCACATCCACCACCACCACATTCACATCATCGACAATCTCATCATCTCATCTGAAAACTGAGCAACAGCGTCGAGGTTCTTCTCACCACCACACAGCAACATCGAGGTCCTTCTAAACTTCCTCCATATTATCATGAAAGAAGATGTGCTCAAAAAAGGATAATCAAAACTGTCATCCACAAAAATGATACAACTATCGTATTGTCACAACACTCCAAAAATTTGCAGCCCTAGGTGTAACTCTATGTTAACCTACAACTAACTAACTAACTAACCTACAACTAACTAACTAACTAATTTGAACTAACCTAAAACTAACTAACTATTTTAATTTTATTCGGTCTGAGGAGAATAGAAATAGACCTGGGGGCGATGTTAATGATATGTTCCGGTTTAATGATATCATTGGACACTTGGGCCTTGTGGAGTTACCCCTTAAAGGAAGAGCTTTTACTTGGTCCAATATGCAAGAGCAACCTTTACTAGAGCAGCTACACTGGTTTTCACCTCAGTAAACTGGATCTCTGTTTATCCTAATACTGTGGTGCTTCCTTTGGCAAAATCTTCCTCTGATCATGTCCCATGTATGGTGAATATAAGTACAGTAATTCCAAAGGCTAATCTGTTCAGATTTGAGAGCTTCTGGGTGGACCAACCTGGTTTCTTGGAGGTAGTGAAGGGTTCTTGGGAGAAATGTTCACATAAAATTTCCTCAGCTGCTATGTTGGCTGATAAGTTCAAGTCACTCAGATTTGTCTTGAAAAAGTGGCACATGTCATTATCAAAACTTAAGTTGCTTATCAAGAAGTGCAATGAGGTCATTTTCATCATGGATGAGTTGGAAGAGGCTAGACCTTTGTATACTTCTGAATTTAATTTCAGGAAAATTGTGAAGCTTCATCTTGAGAATTTGCTATTGATTGAATGCAAATATTGGAGGAAAAGATGCACAGTCAGATGGGTTAAAATGTCTGAAGATAATACCAAGTTTTTTCATGCGATGGCAACCAACAGATACAGGAGGAACTCTATTGCCATGTTGAAGGATGATGATGGCAGAATTGTTTCTGGTCATGATGAGATGGCTGGGATGTTGTGGTCTTCCTACAGGAACAGAATGGGACAGGCAGATGGAATCAATATGCAGTTTGATCTTGCCAGACTTTTTAACAGGGTGGATGGTTTGGAAGATCTGACTATTCCTTTCACAACTGAGGAGATGGATTTGGTTGTAAAAGAGATGCCAGCCCATAAAGCTCCTGGACCAGATGTTTCAATGGTTTATTCCTCAAGAGGTGCTGGGGTATAATTAAGGAGGATTTTTATAAACTGGCAAAGGACTTTCAGGAGGAAAATCTGAATTTGCAGAGTATCAATGGTTCATACATCACACTGGTACCCAAGGTTGCTAGCCCTGAGGGGGTCAATGACTTTAGGCCCATTTCTTTAACTAATGTTTGCTTAAAGTTTCTGACCAAGCTGGCAGCCAACAGATTACAGTCTCACATTCTGAAGTGCCTCCATAAGAACCAGTATGGGTTCCTCAAGTCTAGGTCCATTCAGGATTGTGTTGCCTGGGATTTGAATACCTACACCTTTGTCATACCTCTAAAAGGCCAATTATTATCCTGAAGTTGGACTTTGCAAAAGCTTTTGATACTATTGAGCATGAGGCGATTATAAAAGTAATGGAGAGCATGGGTTTTAATAGTAAATGGTTAAATTGGGTCAGAAATAGTTTGGCCACAGGCACATCACAAATTCTGTTAAATGGTGTGCCAGGGAAACAATTCCATTGTAAAAGAGGAGTTAGACAAGGTGACCCTCTTTCACCCCTGCTATATGTTTTGGGTTCTGAACTCCTACAGGTGGTGGTGAATGATCTTTTTCAGCAAGGGGTGCTTGATTTACCAATTGTCACACATGATGAGGATTATCCCATTATTCAGTATGTTGATGATACTCTTTTAATCATGCCTGCGGACTTAAATCAAGTTATCGCAATGAAAGAACTACTGCATAAGTTCTCCCTGTCAACTGGATTAAAAGTCAATTATCACAAGTCCAGTATGGTCCCTATCAATGTCCCTGATGATCTCATTGTACAGTTGGCATCTGCTTTTGGGTGTCAGATTGGGGGGTTACCTTTCACTTATTTGGGGCTGCCTCTGGGGACTACCAGGCCAAGAATCAGTGATTTAACACCTATTGTTACTAGGTTGGAGAGAAGGCTTTGCTCCACATCATCTTTCCTGTCTCAGGGTGCTAGATTACAGTTAGTGAATTCTGCTTTATCCTCTATGCCTATCTATTTCCTTTGTTCTCTTCAATTGCCTGCTGGTATTATCAAGGAAATGGATAGGGTTCTGAGACAATGCCTTTGGAGAGGTAATTCTGACACTCCTAAACAGTCTTTGGCAGCTTGGGATATGTTATGTAAACCAAAATGTGTTGGTGGGGTGGGGATTATTAACTTCCCTAAGCAGAATGAAGCTTTGCTTTTGAAGCATCTTCACAAATTTTATAACATGGCTGAGGTCCCTTGGGTTAGTCTGATCTAGAATGCTCACTATGTTGATTGTGTTCCCCATGTTGAGAATCCATGTGACTCTTTCTGGTGGAGAGATATCATGAAGCTAGTTGGACAGTTCAGGTCAGTGTCGACTGTTGTCCCTAGGAAAGGAAATTCCTTCATGTTTTGGGAGGATGCTTGGGCACTTGGAGACTCAACCCAACCTCTTGCGTTGAGATATCCAAGGCTATTCTCTTATGTGTTGGATAAGAAGATGTCAGCTGCTGAGGTTTATGGGCAGCCGGATATGCTTTCTCTATTCTATTTGCCTCTTTCTGAACAGGTGTATGAGGAATTCCAAGAGCTGTGTGCTAAAATGGAACTGGGACCATTGCAATTGGAGAATGATAGATGGATTTACTGTTGGGGCCCTCAATATTCTGCAGCACAATACTACAAGCATTTACATCAGCATCAGGACACTATGCCCATGTATAAATGGATTTGGAAATCCTCCTGCATGCTGAAATTTAAATTCGTTGCTTGGCTCCTTCTCAGTGATAGACTGAATACCAAGGATCTTCTTCAGAGGAGACATTGGCAGGTGACTGATGATTACTTTTTTTTTTGAATAACATAACAGTAGGAAAGACTCCTACTGCTTTTCCATTACCCAAAAAACCAGCCAATTACAATATTTACATAGGGGTGGGGGGAATTGGAACCCCCAAAGAAATAAAATCAAAGGTTTATTACATAAGACAAGATAAAAGCATGCATAGAAGACTTAGTCCTATGAACCAACAGGGAAAAATCTTCCTTAAATCTCTCCTTCCAAGACGAAATGGACGGGGGTACACCATCAAATAACATCCTGTTTCTTTCCTTCCAAATACTCCATGCACCTGTAATTACAATCTCCATAAACATTGGCTGCCTCCAATTATTCTTTGCATCAGCAATTATATCCAGACGACTCCCATCCTGTCTCTAGCTTATGCCCAAAATGTTCCAACAGCTCATGGAGAAAGGACATCTAAAGAAAAGGTGTTCCAGGGTTTCCTCTGGAGCAGGATTACACATGAGGCAAGAAAAATTATTTCCAATGTTGTAGTGCCTTCTGCGCAAGATGTTCCGAGTGTTCAATCTATCTGATAGCAATAGCCAGAAAAAGAATTTTAACTTGGGCGTCGATTTGGCCTTCCAAATCCAGAGGAAAGATTTATGGGGTGTAATATTTCTGAAACAGAACTCATAGTACTTGCTGGATGAATAGTTACTGGATCCCCAAGTTAGCTCCCAGTCATCTCCATGGACAGAATTATCCATGGTAACATGTTCAGTAATTTCCTGTAGGCTTCTAATCTCATCCATAGCTTGGGGGGAGACAGGCAGGTGAAACAGACTAGCAAGATTATCTGCAGTAAGAAAAGCCTGAACAGAGATATCTTCTTATAGAGCAAATGAGAAAGCTCTTGGATGTGAAATTGCAAGCTCCTCAGCTATCCAGGCATCTTTCCAAAATAAAACTGTTGATCCAGAGACAATTCCAGCCCTAGTCACTCCTCTGAATAGATCATTAAGCTTGAAAATGTCCTTCCACCAAAAAGATCCGCATGGGGCCAAAGCATGTGGAACTCTCCCCGTGTAATATGTGTTCCATAGAAGATGAACCCACGGAGTGTCAACTCTATTATAAAATTTATGCAGAGATTTTAAGAGCAATGCCTCATTCTGAACTTTAAGGTTAAGAACCCCTAGACCCCCCTTCTTTTTGGGTTTGCAGACCTCCTTCCAAGCAATTAAAGAGTTGCATTTTTCCCCATCATCAGTTTTCTTGTTCCATAAACAATGTCTCCTAATTTTGTCGATATGTTCCAAGATCTTAGCAGGCAGTTTGATAGAACACATTGTGTATATGGCCACAGAGGATAACAAAGAATTTATAACAGTAACTCTTCCACTGTAGGCCATCATCATGAAATTAGCTGAAAGCTTCCTTTCAATCCTGTCAACGAGAGGCATCAAGTCCTGGACAGTGGGTTTTGTAGTACCCATAGGGAGACCAAGATAGGTAAAGGGCAGCTGCCCAACCACACAACCCAAAATGCCAGCTAAGTTTTGAGCAGAAGATGTTGACATATTCAGAGGGATCAAAGAGGATTTATGAAAATTAATATGAAGACCAGTGGAAGCAGTATATTTCTGAAGGATATCTTGCATGATGGTTATCTGTTGAGAGCAAGCAGGCATAATAAGGATTATGTCATCAGCATACTGAACCACAGGATAATCTGCTCCAAAATCAGGGGATAGGGGAGGCTTCAAAATATCATGCCTAAATGCTGAATTAATGGCTGATTGAAGGAGATCAGCAGCCAGAACAAAAATTAGGGGTGATAGAGGGTCCCCTTGTCTCACCCCTCTCTTGCAGTGGAATTGTCTGCCTGGTGTGCCATTAAGCAAGACAGAAGACATTCCAGATTCAAAGATCAATTTGATCCAACTCAACCATCTACTGTCAAACCCCATTTTTTCCATAATTCTGAGCATAGCAGCATGGTCAATGGTATCAAAGGCTTTAGCAAAATCCAGTTTAAGAACAATTATTTCTTTTCTAGAGGCCTCACATTGATAAATGTATTCAAAAGCCCAAGCAAGACAGTCCTGAATAGTTCTCCCTTTCAGAAACCCATATTGGTTCTTATGAACAATTTTCAAAACCACCTTTTGCAGCCTATTAGCAAGTAGCTTTGTCAGAATTTTAAGGCAGCAATTGAGTAGTGTAATAGGCCTGTAATCATTTACAGTTGCAGGAGAACCAATTTTCGGCACCAAAGTGATGTAACCCATATTAGTGCTCTCTAGATTTAGCTTCCCACTATAGAAATCTGAACATAGCTGGTAAATATCATGTTTAATAATATGCCATGATGATTTCAAAAATTGTCCATTAAAGCCATCAGGACCAGGAGCTTTATCAGCTGGCATCAACCGAACTACATTATCAATTTCTTCAGTAGTGAACGGCACAGATAATTCTTCTAGGCCAGGAGTTGGTTGAATGAGACTGTCCAAATCAAAAAGCATAGGAGGGGAATTACAAGTTCCCAGCCTATCTTTAAAGCTATCAAAGATTACTTTCTCCTTACCCAAGTGAGAGACAGCCTCAGTACCATCAGGCAGCACCAGCTTAGGGATAGAATTTCTTCTGTACCTTTCACTAGCCATAGAGTGGAAGAACTTTGTATTTTCATCCCCAAATTTAGTCCATCTGACTGTACATCGTTTTTTCCAGTATGCCTTTTGGTATTCCAATAGCCTAAGTAAGTGCTGCTTAAGGATCTTCCTGAAGTTACTTTCAGGCAGAGTTAAACCCCTTTGATCCTCCAGCTTATCCAGTTCAAAAATGGCCTTGTTGGAGTTATCAATACAGATTTTCAACTTTGAAATTCCCTTACTCCAATGTCTCAAATCATATCTCAGCCGTTTGAACTTAATATTCAGGTTGGCAGCACTATTGCTCTTATGAGTGGGCCTATTCCAACTTTGGGCTACAACCTCAAGGAACCCTGGGTGGGCCGTCCAATAGTTTTCAAACCGAAAAATCTTGGCGCCAGGAATATTGGTTTGGATGGAAACAACACAGGGAGTGTGATCAGAAGTAGGTTTTCCTTGGGGATTGACCACTGTGTTTGGGTAGGAGGTTGTCCAGTGTAGAGAGGTGAAAAACCAGTCAAGTTGTTCAAGGAGGGGATCAGCTTGCATATTGCTCCAGGTAAACGATCTACCTTTAATTGGGAGTTCAGTTAAATTCTGTTCCCTGATAAATCATTGAACAAACACATATCAGCAATATTGCCCCCTGGCTTATTCCTGTTACTGGCATATCTTATAAAGTTAAAGTCACCAAGTAATAACCAATCCTCATCATCAGGAATATTTAGGTCAAAAAGACATTTGACATATGTCTCCCTCTGTTCTCCTTGACAGGGCCCATAGATATTAACAAGTGTCCAGGACTGGGCCGACTGAGTCGAAGTAAAATACACAGACAGAGCAAAACTCTCACAATGCATGACCATTCCAGAGAAAATAGAACTATTCCAAATAACAATTAAACCTCCCGAGGCCCCATTGGAGGGGACATAAACAAAATCATCAAACCTTGGAGGGCAACAAGATTTAATAAAGGCAATATCAAATTGTGGCTTTTTTGTTTCCTGTAAACAGATTACAGCACAACCACTAGAATTGATAGCATTCAAAAGAGCAAGCTGCTTGTCTTTTGCATTAAGACCTCTGATGTTCCAACATAATACAAACCACTTTTTCAAAATATTCATTTATAACCAGATAAAACTAAGAGGAAGAAGCTCCTTCATCCTCCTGGAGACTAGCCAGCAATTTCTTAGGGGAGATCTCCTCAGGTGGGATTCCACAAAGCCTGACGCCAATGTTCTGCAACACCTGGATGGGAGTGGGTGGAGGAACCTCTTGATCATGAAGAGTTAGCACCGCACCAAGCTCATCTGGCTGTTCATCCAGGACCATCTCACTGGAGATATCAGGCGTCCTTCTGGCCTTCACCTTTGATTTGTATGGTTTTGAATCAGAAACCGAGGTACATTTAAACCCATCATACTTATTACATCTTGTACTTCTGCGTACCTGGGTAGTAACAGTGGGAGCAGGTACAAATTTCCTAATCCTCCTGGAAGGAGCAGAGGAACTTGGAATAGCAGACATAACACCTTCCTCCACAGGCAGAGAGGGAACACTGCATAAGAAACTGCACACAGCATTATCAGAGGGTGATTGATCAAAGAGTAATTTCCTGGAAACCCTTCTAGCACCCAAGAAATCCAGGGGATGAAATAACTCTGAAGATGCTCTTTTCCCTCTCAACACATGGTTCTGCCAAATTAGAGGTTCAAGCTGAAAGGATAGCAGAGCATCTGCAAATGGACTAGGCATATAGAAATCTCTCACCACAGCAGCTGCCAGAGAAAACTTTCCCACAGTGGTCTCATGGTCAGAAATAATAACAGGAGCAGATTGCACAACCAAAGCAGAAACAACCAACAAGTTATTCTCATTCTGAGCGACATCACCATCAGTTAAGGAAGAATCCCCAGAAGAAACAGGGGAAATGGAAGCATTCCAAGCCTGGGCTGGGCTATCAGCTAAAGTACCATAAGGAGGATGAATTCCAGCCTCAAACCCCACACCTTGCTCAGCTAAGAACTCCTGAAAATTAAACAAGGGTGGATCCACAACAGGCACATTCAGGTCAGGCAACTCCAGAAAGTTCTGGTGTACCATAGGAGCAGGCTCAGGGGGAGGCACAGCTGCTGGCACACCCATAGCCTGTTGAAGAGTTTGCTGCACAAGCACATTGTTAACAGGTTGATTAGCATGGAACCCATTCTGCTGAAGCCAAATCGCAACCTGCTGCTGGAAAAGTTGTTCGGCAGTTAAAATTTCCCCATAGAAAGGATGGGGGTTACCATCCTCAGGTTCAGGATCTTCATCTGGGGGGGGACATCGTGGATATGAGCATTCCAATCACTACTACGTAGCATATAAACTGGAACTGTCCAACTGCGGCGAGCACCCCCCAATTGACGAATAACAAAGCTCTTGGGCACAAATTTGGGGTGAACTAGCCAAACCTTAAGCAGCACACGAAACCGGTTTCCACGCGGATTATGCCAAGTAGACAACAAACCAAAATCCTCAACTGCTCTGTTCATATAAGTATTGGTTTGGTAGTCTAAAGGAAAGCCCAGGAACATAATCCAGGTTTCACGACCAAAGGAGGTGAGGCGCATATTGCGCGTGGCATCATGCTTAACAAAAGTGACAGTAGTAATCTCATCTAGCTCAAACGTCAGACCAATGACCGTATCCGCAAATAGAACAGATTGGAAGGTATAGGTGCCAATACCAAACGCAGAATCATCAATACTAACCACATGGTATCCCCCTTCCTCAAGCAGATCCGCAATCGCAATCCTAGCATCATCCCTCAGATGGATTGGAATATACCTGTTAGTCTCGGCGACCACAATCTTGTCATGTCGAAGCGGAGGGACCGGAGTGACCACCAAATCCGCCCTAATCTTGCGGTCAGCTGGACCAGGATCAATAGTCATACCATCAGGCAGAAAGGGAACTGGGTTCAGAGGGAAGTTCGCCATTGCATCCACCAGATTAGCTCGCACAAGGTTGTCAGGGGAGAGGGTTTTCAGAGGCAAGGGGGCGACGTGCTCGAGAGAAGCAGGGGAAGGGGACGCAGGGGTTTGCCGCTTCGGCACCCAGATTTTTGTCGCTTTATGACGTCCAACCACCCCAGCCAAAATCGGACGGCGCACCAAAACCCCATAAGAAGATCCAACGGCAGCCACAGATCCAGCCGTCCCCTTAGGGTTTTGGGTCCCAGAGTCACCCGACAAATTGAACCTCCCATTTAATAGGCTTCCTTTAACAACCCATTTACGCTGAGGAGGGGAATTAACAGAATCCATAGGATCACGGAGAGACCGTTTAACCATTTTCTTGGAATTCAAACAAAATCTTGCAAAATGACCAATCTGCTTACATGCTTTGCAACGGATACCAACCCAATAGTTAGATGCCAGATGACCATGATCCAAACATTTTGAACACCAACTGAGACGTCGATTTCGAATAAAATTAACCCAAGAGTTCGGTGGAAGGGCAGAAACCCCCAAAGCATTCTGAACATCCGGTTCTGAATAATGTGCAAGCCGAAGATCCTCAATGTGCCCATAAAAATCAGGAGTGAATATATTATCTGATGGAATTGGACCCTTGAAATTTGTACCTTGAAAAAGCCATGCACGCCGAGGACCATCAATAGAGACTTGGTGTCTAGTAAAGGATAAGGAACCCAGTATAATCTTGGCACCAACCAAAGCCTCCGAACTCACCGAATTTGAATTCAAAACAGGCAGATCCACATAATTCTCATGGGGAGAGATCTTCTTCGGATTGATAGAAATAACACCAGAGCACAAAGAAGGATCCTTGAAGATTGGGGCATTTGGATCACCACGGAATAATTTGAACACCAATTGGAAATCTGGCCAAGAACGCTCCCGTAGGGAGTAAATGAAATGCCCCACATGATTGGAGGCCACAGAAAAACGAAAACTCTTGTCATGCAGATGAAAGACCCTTAGGTAGGCAGCATCACCACCAATACAACTTTGCAACGCCAGGGCCACAGAGTCTACCGTGAGATCAAACGAGGCATGCAAGAAAGTTGCAACCAGAAAAAACTCCTTGGACGGAGAAGAGGGGACATGATGAACTGTAGATCTGAAGAAGCGACGAACCTGGGTCGCCACAGCCCTCCCGGGGGAAAAATCCCATGAGAGAAGGTGATCCATTGGAGGGATCAGACGAAGAAGCCGCCATTGCTAGGGTTCAGTGGGGTGGAGAGGGTGGACGTGGGAGGGGAGGGGGGGAGGGGAGCCGCCACTCTTGTGTTCTCTGTGTCCGGAATCTTCATGAAGACAGGATGCACTTGTTTTTCCAGTGTCAGTTCAGTCAGAGAGTCTGGAGCTATTTGCAAATTGACTGGTTTTCTAGTACTGATGTTCAGACTGCGGCCTCTGCTGCTAGAGTTGGTTTCAATAAGCCTTTCTTCATGGAGGTTGTTATTTTGGCCTGCTGGAATATTTGGAAGCAGAGAAATGGTAAAATCTTTGAAGCCAAAAGACCCTCCTTTGCTGCCTGGAAGAGGGATTTCGTTCATGATTTATCCTTGCTTGGGCATAGGATTAAATATAAGTATCACTCTGCTCTTATGGCCTGGATAGGCAGTCTATTGTAATCTTTTGGTTTTATGGTAGTTTGTACAGGTAGTTTTCTTTACTCTCCATGGCTTTGTAAATTTTGTAAATATTCTGAAACTTTTTGAATAAAATGCTGTGGGGCTTTTGCCTCACAGTCTTATACCCTCAAAAAAAAACTAACTAACTAATTTTAACTAACCTAAAACTAACTAACTAACTAATTTGAACTCTAAACATAGCGCATTTTAAACCCTAAACATAGCGCATTTTATCGACATCACCACCACCACACCACCAACACACCACACCACACCACACCACCACACCACCACCACCACCACCACCACCACCGGCCACGGCCACCGATCACAGCACCTAAACCTAAACCTAAAACAATACCTAAAAACCTAAGCCGACATTTCAACAAACACCTTGGGGGCGTGGAGGAGAAGAGGGGCAGGGCTTGGAGAGGTGGAGCCGTTCCTGGCCGGGCTTGGAGAGGGAGAGGAGGAGGTGGGCCGGCGGCAAGCTCGGGGCGACGGGCAGGAGGTCGGGGGCAAGTCGGCCGTGGTGGCACCGGCCGTGAGCTCGGGGCAACGGGCGACGGGGAGGAGGTCGGTGGCAGGGCGGCCGCGGGGGCAGACGGCACGGTGGTGGGGCCGGGCCGGGGCAGAAGCGGCGGTGGTGGTTCGGCGGCTGGGAGAGAGAGAGAAGAGCGCGCGGGCGGGAGAGGATGATGATTGAATGGGGATTTGGGGATGTGAGAGAGGCAAGCGCGCGGGCCCACCAGTAAGTGACACAACGCTCCTTACCGCTGGCGAACAACCAACCTTGTTCGCCCGCGGTAAGGCCTTACTGCTGACGAACAGATAATCCTGTTCGCCAGTGGTAGAAGCTCACCGCTGGCGAACAAGGTTCTATGTTCGCCAGCGGCAAGTGATTAATTTTTTTAGTATTATTATTTTGCATTCTTTTTATTATTTTGTTTTCCAAATTATTTTTCCCTTTATTGATTTTCTTGTTTTCTCATCTCTTTCTTGTTTTGTTTTCCAAATATTTTGAATTCTATTTATTATTTTGTATTCTATTTATTATTAAGTTTCCCTCTATTAATTAAGCTTTCCAAATTCATGATTTCAAAATTGGTAAAAATAGTGACTTAATAAAAAGGTGTAAGTTTTAAGGATATAAACATAACATGAGGTACATATATATAATTAATTAGTGCACAATATCACATCACTTGATCATCATCGAAACAAGTCCGATACAAAAGAGAGATACATATATATTTTTGCATACAATGCGTCTTTCTCAGCGTTTGGCATTCTTCTTGCCTTTTTTGGTCGCTGTTGCATAATTTAGCCCCACATCATGACTTCTTCTTTTGAATGGAAGACCTTGCTTAGTGTAACAGCCCCAGTTTGGTACCCTAAAATATGGGCCAATTTTTCACTTTTTCCTTTGCATTGCATCATGGCATACATATTTAAATTGCTAAGTAATAAAACAACAATTGGAAAACAATAAAAAGGGAAGCAAAACCTTCCCAAAGTTTCAAACCAACTACTTTACTCAAATTGGTAAAACCAATTGTTCTTGAGTCTCCAAATTATCCAGGAAGCTCAAGGATATATTTTATAAATAATTGCCAAAGGCTAAATTCTTAACACGCAAATAAATAAATTTGAGAATTCAAAATCTAATTAATTCAAATTCTATTTTAAAACCAAGCTAAACCTTTCCACAAATTCAAACTAAAATCATGGGGAGCTTCATTTTCATACTGGGAGCTTCCCTGATTAATTTCACTATTTTTGGAAATATGTAAGTGCTCCAAATAAATACATTTTTGCAATTTATCAAAATAATCATAATGCAA